>SJYF01001022.1:778171-789791 GCA_006410515.1 Procapra przewalskii
GATGGTCGTGACAGTGGTGATGAAGTTCTGGGCCTCAGCTTGGATCCTGGTGATGGAGAAATTTATAAAGGGCAGGAAAGATAAGCATATACTTGGTAGACACGTGGCGAGGGCAATTGCAGAGGAACATGGAACGGAAGTGGTCAACTTGTCAAAAAGACGCTTGTTTTAAAAAATCAATTATTTGCCATATTTGTAAGGAAGTAAAAGGCATTGCATGGAAGGGAATTTACATGTGCAATGACTTGGAAATTCATCAGAACACAGGGTGTTCACACTTGCTGGAGCGTGAAGCCTGGGCTGGGGCTGGAGTGGGGAGGTGTGGGCTGGAGAGGTAGCCAGGGCATTGAGTGCCACACCAGGGGGCTTGGCCTTATTCTTACAATGATGTGGAGGCATTGAACTGTGGTGTTGGAGAAGACTCTTGAGAGTCCCTGGGACAGCAAGGAGACCGAACCAGTATATTCCAAGAAAATCAGTCCTGAATATTCATTGGAAGGACTGATGCTGAAGCTAAAACTCCAATATTTTGGCCACCTGATGCGAAGAACTGACTCACTGGAAAAGACCCTGATGCTGGGAAAGACTGAAGGTAAGAGGAGAAGGGGACGACAGAGGATGAGTTGGTTGGATGGCATCACTGACTCGATGGACATGAGTTTGAGCAAGCTCTGGGTGTTGGTGATGGACAGGGAGGCCTGGCGGGCTGCAGTCCATGGGGTCACAAAGAGTTGGACACGACTGAGCGACTGAACTGAACTGAACTGATACCACAGTGTGATCAGATCAGCTGGGACTAGAGGTCCAGAGCTTCCTGATGGCGTCAACTCTTGTGTGTGGGGGAGGTGGTGGTGGTCGGAGGGTTAGATGGGCCGGAGGCCCATGGAGAACGGATGTTACCCTGTAGTAGGTCTTCAGCGCCTGGAGGTGCAGTGAGTCTGGAAGTGGGTCTAGGACCCTGGAGAAACCGTGATGGCCGCTTACCCACCGAGTGGGTCTCCCAGTTTCCGCTCAGCTCCCTGGCCCCAGTGCCTGCTCCAGAAGGCTCAGGTCTCTTTCCACACTGACTCGTCTCTGAACACGGGTCGACCCTGAGCCAGGGCCCCAGCTATATGATGAAACTTGACTAACACCCTTTGCTTATTCCTTCATTCACACCGCGTGCACATGCTGAGTGCCAGGCATTGTTCTGGGCCCTGGAGATCACAGTGGTGAATGGGACGCTGTTTGGGCCCACATGGCACCTCAACTCCAGGGCCATGGCCCCTTGGCCGCAACCCTGGCCACAGACGGATCCCCACCGTGGGTCACAGTCTCGGCCTGCAGCCCGGTGCTCAGCAGAAGTCTGTCAAGGGCACGTCATTCACAGCTCTGCCTTCCACAGGCTCCACGGGCATGGCTGCTGGCATCAGCGGGGGGAAGTGGTTGAGGGGGTCTGGACACCGCGACAACCCACACGCAAGGCTGGACGATCCACCCTGTGTCTTTTCCCGCGAGAGTTGGATCTGGTCACCTCTGGGTGGTTTTGCCCTCTGACTACCCCAGAGTACAGAGGGGTGACCCCTTGGGTGCATGCACCTGTGTGCTTAATTGTTGGTGGAAGGAACCTTTCCCAGGGTCAGCAGGGACCACACTTCCCAGGCTGAGCGTCTCCTTCCAGAGACTGTGCGCTCCTGGAGGGCAGAGGTTGGGTCTAACCACGGTATGCCCAGCCCAGGACATGGAATGTTCTGGAGCCTCTGCCACTACTGTGTACTGAGCGAGTGGACAAATGTGCTGGAGTGAGGCTCAGGGCAGACAGGCTGACCCAGTCAATTCTTGCTCCTTGCTTGGAGCCAGCATCTCGCCCTCCTTGCTGCTTTCCTGACAATCTGGGCAGCGAAGCCGGTGGAAATATAGAGTGTTGTCTAAATGCTAAATAGTGGCACTATCAGCGGCGATGGGCTCCATGAACAACATGCAGGCCTGTTGGCCATCTGCCGCCCCGCCTCCCCGCCCCGGGTGCTGCTCCAGCAGGCCTGCCGGCCCTGTGAGCGCTCACACTTTGTCGGGGCCAGTGAGGTGTTCTGAGGGCCGCGGTGGCAGAGACCCTGGGGCTGCCCAAGCTGCGGGCCTTGGAGGGGTGGCAGGGCACTAGGTTGCTGCGTGTCCAGTCGGGTGTGGTATGCCAGGGTGGGTAGGGGTGCCAGCCCTTCTGTGGCTGTGCAGATGTCCAACACCCAAGCGTGCCCTCAGTTTCCTCATTTGCAACTGAAAAGAATTTCAGCTCGCCAGACAGCCTCCTTATGTGTTTCAGATTCTCAGAGCAAACCTGGCATGTTCTCCATTTTAGATGGAGAAACTGGGGCTCAGAGAAGGGGAGAGACTCCCCCCACCCCAGTGCCCAGCTAGTAAGTGTTATAAACAGGATTTGGCTCCAGGCCACCTGGCTGCGAACTGCTGCTGGCTGCCAAACACGGGGGGCAGGGCTGGATCAGAGGTTTGCAAAATGTTTGTAGTGGAGGGAAGCTTTGTTCAAACAAAACCTTACAGGGAAATTCTCCACAGAAAATGGATGAAAGCAAAGTGGCTCTGATTGAAGCTGGAGGCGGGTGGGTGGGCGAGAAGGGGGTCAGGGAGCCCTTCCTGCCTCCATTGCCCTGGATGCCCCTTGCAGCAGGCAGGGGCCCACAGGGACTGAACGGGGGTCAAGGCTTCCTCAGGGTGAGCTGGGGCCACTTGGAGGGCCGTGCTGACCTGAAGTCCTGGGAGTCCACCCTTCCTAGATGGTGGGAACCCTGGCCCACAGGGTTTCCTAGGCAGGACAGATCAAACCGCACCTGAGGGTTACCCCCTGTTTCTGCATGACCCAGGGACTGTGGATTATCCCGGCTGGACCCCCTCCAGCCGCCTCCTCCCACAGGGGCAGCGTGGAGTCGCTGCCTGGCTTTCACGCTCTGATGGCAGAAACAGAGGGGATAGTGGGAGGACCTTGTTCTTCATTCTCCCCTGGGCTTGTCGCCCAGCATCTGTACAGGGCTCACTGGGAGCTGGGATGCACTCAGAGGTGCCCTGGGGCTGGCCTGTGGTGTCAGGCCAGAGCTGGGCAGAAGTGAGGTCAAGGAGGTCGGATGAGGCCAGCGTGGCGCAAGAGCTGGCCTGGTGGTGGTGCCTTAGCCGCTAAGCCGTGTCCGACTCTCGTGACCCCGTGGACTGTAGCCCCCCAGGCTCCTCTGTCCATGGGGTTTCCCAGGCAAGAACACTGGGGCGGGCTGCCATTTCCTCCTCCTGTGTCTCCTGCATTGCAGCCTAATTCTTTACCGCGGAGCCAGCAGGGAAGCTGCGGGGATCAGGCCTAGGGAGGTGCAGACAGCTCCAGGCCTGGGGGCTTCAGAATGTGAGCGAGGGTTTGCCCAGGGCTGTCGCTGGAGTCTGTGTCGCTTGGTCCTGGAGATGCAAGACAAGCTCCGAAAAGGAGCTCAGGGCCTCAGTGAAGGGGACGTGGCCCCTGACGAACGGGAGGTCAGTGGTGGGGGGCAGAGAGGCCTCTCAGGCTGACAGTGCCTCCAGGGGCTCAGGTTGTTCTGGCAAAAGTCGTTTTGGAGGACGACGCAAATCCCCCAGAGTGAGGCTAACTGCTCTCCTTTTGGGGCTGGGCTTGTGGTGGGTCTCCGCCCCCAACCCCCTTGTGCCCCGTTTTTCCATTCCACACCGTGACCCTTCTTTCCAACCCACTTCCCTGCCCAGGGTTCCCAGACTCATCAAAACCTACTACCTAGCTCAGACCCCAGTTCTGGCCCACACCGAGGGCAGGGCCTCGAGGTGCTGCTCCCAGCAATGCCCCTGCCTCAGTTTCCTCACAGGCACACTGAGGGCCTCAGAAGAGATGGCCTCTGAGGGCCTCTGGGGCTGGGAAACCCCAGGAGACTGTGCCCGTACCCCCGCCCACCTCAGGCCCCGAGGAAGGAGGCTGCAGAGCGGCCAGGGCTCCATCCTGCCTCTGCCATCAGTCACCGTGGCGCATTCTGCGAAGTCCATTTGGTTTATTAACACAAACACTCTTGGCGTGAGCCCAGGAGCAGTAAATTGGATGGGAGTTCACGGAAGTCAGGGGACATGTTTATCACTTCCTGCTCCATCACCTGTTGTTGCTGATGGCAACTCGGGGCTGGCCGTGGGGGAGGGGCGCAGGGGGCGGATGAAAGCACCTCTAGAAACCTCTGGGGCTTGGCTGCAGGCTGCGGTCAGCCCAGCGGGCGGGGGCCTGGTCTTGGGTCTCTGTTCTACAGCGGCTGACCGGTCCATGGCCTGGGGTGAGGGCCTTCTCCCACTCCTGGTCCTCCCGTAAGTGGAGCACAGACGTGCAGAAACAGCCCAGACTTTGGGGTTGGATTCTGCTCTGCTGGCAGCTGGCTGAGCAACCCTGAACCAGTCCCCTCTCCCTCCCCAGTGCTGAGTCCCAGTTCTCTCGACTGTGCAGTGGGGCTGAGAATCCATCTCTTTCTTACTGACCGTGGGATTCAGAGATGACAGTAGCCACAGCAGCAAGTCATAGCAGCTGAGAGGGCACCAGCAGTTTGCGTGTTAAGTGACTCAGGCCTCACAGCACTCCAGTGAGATGGGTGCCATCCGTAGCCCCATTTCCCAGAGGTGGACACAGGCGCACTGAGGTCACTGGGTTCTTAGGAGGACGGCAGCACAGGAGAGGCTTGCCCTCACCCCCATGTATCTTGGACAGGTGGCTCGTGGGGGCTGTGGGCTGCAAGTGAGGGAGAGGTCAGTGCCCGCTGACAAAGGCAGAGACAGTCCAAGGAGAAGGCGCTGGCAGCATTCTTGTCTTGGGATAGGCGGGTGAGGGACGGGGCCTTCCAGGCAGAGGGAACAGCATGTGAGCACGTCGGGGCTGACTCAGCCCAGCGCGTCCAGGAGATGCAGGTGGTTTGATATGAAGGGGTTTTGAGAGACCTGGGCCTGTTTGTGATCATACTGTCTCAGTCACAGAACCCCACAGGCTGGGGCGGAGGGGAACTGAAGTGACAGCTGCTTATCTCCCAGGTCTGGGAGCTGGATGTCCGAGCAGGGCGCTGGGTGGCTTGATTCCTGGTGAAGACCCTCCTCTTGGCTTGCACACGGCCGTCTTCTCCCTGTGTCCTCCCATGACCTAGAGAGCATGAGCAAGCTCACTGGTGCCTCTTGTACGGGCACTAACTCGTCACAAGGGCCCCACTATTACAACCTCGTTTAACCCTAATCACCTTCCAAACGCCCCGTCTCCAAATCCATCACAGTGGGGAGGGTGGGGGCCAGGGTTCCAACAGGTAGATTTGGGGGCACACAGTTTGGCCCATAGAACACCGACTTCGGAGAATTTCTACAGAAAAAATCAAGGAGACAGTACCGGGACTGGGGCTCAAAGCCGTCTCCTGTCTCAGCTCCCAGGACTGTGGGACGGTCAACATGCAGAGGAAGGAAAAGGCGCTTTGAGCTCCTCGGGAGGGTCGCTAGGCAACGGCAGGGGTCGGTGCAGTGGGGTCTTCCAGAGCCTTCTCGGGCACACAGGGGTGGGGCAGGCCCCTTCACCTGGAAGTGCTGGCCGTAAGGAACACCTTCTCTTCTGCTGTGAGTCTCGGCAGCAGTGCGAGCCTGCCCCCCACCTGCTTGGCTCTGAGAGGCGGGGTGTGGCCTCACCGCGCCCAACGAGGCTAGCCTCCTCTCAGAGCTGAGTCTCAAGGGAAGGGAGAAGGTGCCTGGAGGCTGTGGCTTTGAAACCGGGCTGGTTCCAACACTCTGGCCATTTTCCGATGAGGAAACTGAGGCTCAGCTCAGTTCAGTTCAGTTCAGTCGCTCAGTCGTGTCTCTTTGCGACCCCATGGACTGCAGAACGCCAGGCCTCCCTGTCCATCACCAACTCCCGGAGCTTGCTCAAACTCATGTCCATTGAGTCAGTGATGCCATCCAACCATCTCATCCTCTGTGGTCCCCTTCTCCTCCTGCCTTCAATCTTTCTCAGCATCAGGGTCTTTTCCAAGGAGTCACCTTTTCGCATCAGGTGGCCAAAGTATTGGAGCTTCAGCTTCAACATCAGTCCTTCCAATGAACACCCAGGACTGATCCCCTTTAGGATGGAGGCTCAGCTGCAGCATTCTTAAAGTGACTCTGCAAGGTCACGCAGCAAGAGGGCCGGGGCAGGCTCTCCGAGACCCCAGGTCTGTTCCCCAGCAGCAGGAATTCCTGCAGCGCTGAGGCTCGGGACCCCTCTCTGTCCTGGTCTCCTTTCTCCCCTCCTCCCCTCCCCCTGGCATATCTGTTTCCCTACCCTGCTCATCACCGACCCCTCCCCAGGCCTCTGGCTGGGGAGCAGCCATGCTGAGGGCCTCACCCGCCCAGGCTTTGTCCGCGAGGACCAGCAGGCAGGGACCGTGGGTCAGGGAGATGATTGTGTGTGAGATGAGCTGGTGAGCAGTGAAGGAGCTCTGGTGCCTAAACAGGAGAGTTGCACCTTCAAGGATGCTCAAGGGCAGAGCTGGGGACTGGCCTCACCCATGCTGGAGCGGATGCCCTTCCCTCCGGAGCTGGGGAGGCTCCCTGCCCACCCACCCCTGGAGGAGCGCTGGCGCCTGTCTCCTTCCCTTCCCCCAGCTTCTCGACAGCTGGGCTCGGAGCATTGAGATCGAGCGTGGGGCCCATAACACCTTCCCCTCGTGTCTCAGCTCTGCCCTTTAATGCAACCAGGGTGATCTCTCCAAATCTGACCCTGCGTGACCCCTGCTCCCACCCTCTCCATCAGTCTCCATTGTTGGTAGGGGATGAACTTGAGGGTCCTTCCCTCGGGAGACATAGCCCTGCCCCTGGGATGTGGACTCCACTCATCTCAGGCCTCACCCCTCACCCCTGCCCTCACCTCTCACCCCTGCCCTCACCCACACTTTAGACTCACTGTCCCTGGGCCTGGCCAGGCCCTCGTCCCGTGGAGTGTCAGCTCTGGAGCCAGGCTACCTGGGTTCAAACCTCGTATCCTCTACTTAGAAGCAGGGTGATGGGAAAAGCACTGAGCCCTAGGGCCCCTGTGTATGAATTCATAAATTGGGAGGTTGAATAGGACCCTCTCACATGTAAAGGGCTTACACAGGGCCTGATGCAAAGGAGCTGTGATATACAGGCTCTGCAGTGTTATGACTGCTTTTCTCTGGGCTGCCTGACACTCATTTCCGCCTCTCATCCTGCCCAGCACTTGGCTCAGTGTTGGAAGCACAGGTTTTCAGTACACGGTGACTAACAAGTCTGCGCTCTGAGGAGGGCTTGCCCCCTGGGACCCCAGGCTTGACAGGTGAGGACGTGGCCCCGGACAGGTTTCGGGATCTCCTGGGCAGACAAGGAGAGCGGCCCCGCGGCACGTAAGCACTGCAGCATTCCCACCGGGCCTGCGCTTAGGCCACTTTCAGTCGACGCTGAAACACGGTCAGCCTATGTCGCTGAGTTGGGGCAAGAAATACGAGAGGATTTGCTGGAGAAGGGGTTGCCCCTCTCGTAGCACGAGCTCCCAGGTGGCACTGGTGGTAAAGAACTCGCCGGCCATGCAGGAGACTTAAGAGGTGTGGGCTCGATCCCCGGGTCAGGAAGGTGCCCTGGAGGAGGGCATGGCACCCCCTCCAGTGTTCTTGCCTGGAGACTCCCATGGACAGAGGAGCCTGGCGGGCTACAGTCCGTGGGGTTGCCAAGAGTCAGACACGACTGAAGCGACTTAGCACGCATGCCCCTCCTCTCTGCCCAGTCTGCTGACTGACTGTACGGAGGGCCCCCCAGCTGCCTACCACGACCCCTTTGCCCTAGGGTCAAAGGGGTGGTCCCCCTGGGGAGCAGAGACAGGAAGAGAACTAGTGTTCCTGAGAACCTCCAAACCAGGGAGCCAGGGTGCGCTGCCATTTGAGGTTCCTGAGACGCTCACCCCCAGCCTTCTGGAAGCCTCTGTCCCCAACCCCCCGAACCCCAGCCCAGCTGATCTTCCCCAGCCCATCAGCGCCACCACCCTTGTAATCCACACACACACCTCCTGAGCACCAGCCTTCACCCAGCACCTGCACACCTGTCTCTTCCTTGAATGTGCCCAACAGCCTCGCCCGGGTGCTAGTAGGGGCTCTGAGATCCAGATGCCACAACCTGCCCGAGGCCACGCAGCCAGCCAGCGGCATGCCTGTGGCTGGAACCGAGAAAAGCCCCGGCGTGCCACTGTGCCCTCCTGTACCCCCAGCTCTGGCGGTGTCCCGGAGGCTTCCGTGCCTCAGTTGCTCCGTCAGCTCCCTGCTCTGCTCTCGGAGCTCTGCAGGGTCCTCCGGGCCAGCTCCAGGAGCTCCCGCGGCAGAGGTGCAACCGGCGTGCAGTGTGGCAACGTGCCAGCGCCGCCTTTGAGCTCCAGGGCACAGCCCTGCTGCCGGCTGTTCCAGCTTGGTCCAGGGCAGCTGCAGGCAGCGCAGCCTCCTTGAAGTTTGCTTGTCTGGGGCATCTCTCAGGAGGTTCTCTGACCCATGCCCTCCTCTCCCGTCTCACAGTGAAAGTCTGTTTCCTTACTCTCCTTTCAGAGTCCTTTCCCCCAGAGAATGATGCTGACTGTGACCCGGCGCTGGCTTCCCTGGTCCAATGGTAAAGAATCCGCCTGCAATGCAGGAGACCTGGGCTTGATCCTTGGGTCAGGAAGCTCCCCTGGAGAAGGGAATGGCTACCCACTACAGTAGTACGACAGACCTAGACGGCATATTAAAAACAGAGAGAGAAAGGTCTGTATAGTCGAGGCTATGATCTTTCCAGTAGGCATGTACTGATGTGAGAGTTGGACCGTAAAAAAGGCTGAGCACCGAAGAACCGATGCTTTCTAACTGTGGTGCTGGAGAAGGCTGTTGAGAGTCCCTTGGATGGTAAGGAGATCCAACCAGTCCATCCTAAAGGAGATCCACCTTGAATATTCATTGGAAGGACTGATGCTGAAGCTGAAGCTCCAGTACTTTGGCCACCTGATGCGAAGAACTGACTCACTGGAAAAGAGCTCGATGCTGGGAAAGACTGAAGGCGGGAGGAGAGGGGACGACAGAGGATGAGATGGCTGGATGGCATCATCAACTCGATGGACATGGGTCTGAGTGAGCTCTGGGAGTTGGTGATGGGCAGGGAGGCCTGGCGTGCTGCAGCCCATGGGGTCGCAGAGTCAGACGTGACTTAGTGACTAAATACAACAAAGTGACCCAGGGCAGAGTCTCGGCCTCTTCGGGGCCTCAGTTTTCACAGCTGGAAAATGAAACCGGCTCCCTGTAACAGGCTGAGCGGTGGCCCCCAGAAATAGCCGGCCTTAATTCAGGAAACTGGAAATGTGGCCTTATTTGGAAAAGAGCTCTTAGTGGATGTGATTAAGTTAAGGATCTTGAATTAAAAATAGAACCGTATGATCCCGCAGTTCCACTTCTGGGTATTCGCCCAGTGGAAATAAGAGCGCTGATTGGAAAAGATGCGTGGCCGCATGTCCATCACAGCGTGCTTGCAGTAGCCGGGGCATGCAGGCAGCCCAAGTGCCCACTGGTGCGCGATGGAGGGAGAGCGCGCGATGCGCGCATGTGGCAGAGCGCCATCAGCCACGCAGACAGCAAAGGTCGCCGTTCGCGGCAGCCTGGGTGGGGCTTGCAGGCCTTGTGCTGAGTGAGATGAAAAAGAAAAACAAACAGCATGTGATCTCCCTTGTTTGTGAAATCTGGAAAAAAAACCCAACAACAAGCCAATCAAAACCAAAAAGTGCATAGGTCTGGGGTCAGTATGAAGCCAGGGGAAGCAGACTCGGGGCTCTGGAGAACGCAGGAGCCAGGTGCCGGCGCAGGCGGACACCATCTGTCGGATGCAAAGGCAATGAAACCATTTCCATCAAGTACCTGTATTATAGGTTGTGGCAAAGCCCCGGATATTTACATGAAGACGAGGCGAGCCCTCACGCCTGTAACCTCTGTCTAGATGCTAAATTCCTCCTGCGGCCAGTGACTCCGCCCCAGGGAAAGCTCTCCTAGGGCGTCGCGTTGGCCAAAAGCAGAGCAGCTGGAATTCCCGAGGCTCGGAAGCTGCCTGCCATCCTCCCCAAGTTCTAAGGATGAGCATCGTGATCTGGGGGAAAGACCGACAAACGCTTGGCATCTGAGGCAGATGCCACTCTAGTTGGAACTGAGTCAGCTTCGCTCAGCCCCTCAAACTCTTTCAGCCACCTGTCCTTCCAAGCCCGTTTCTGAGCCAATCACCGAGGCCAGGGCAGAGGATAGAGGGTGCTGCTTGGCCAGACGCGGGTCACGGTGCCCACTTTCTGAGGGTGGGGAAGGGCTTTAGCCCCACCCACCCCTAAGGACCCATGGAAAGGGAGAGCATGGCGGTGTCTCCCGAAGGAAGAGAAATGGGTGGCAAGCAGGTGAAGCCACCAGTACCCCCTGCACACAGCACCCTGCAGGCAGCGAGCATGACATGAGACGCCGTGTGTGTGTGTGTGTGTGTGTGTCTGTGTGTGTGTATGTGAGAGATGTCGTGTGTGTGTGAGAGAGACGTCGTGTGTGAGAGATGTGTGTGTGTGTGTGTGTATATGTGAGAGATGTCGTGTGTGTGTGTGTGTGAGACGTCGTGTGTGTGTGTGTGTGTGTGTGAGATGTCATGTGTGTGTGAGAGAGACGTCACGTGTGTGTGTGTGAACCCCTGGCACGCAGCAACAGCTCGGGACGTGCTGCCTGACCCGGGTGCTGGTTGGCGCGGTAGGTGATGGGCTGGGAGGAGTCAGGAACTGGCTGGTTCCTCTGAGGACACTCTGGGTGCTCAGCACACGTGCAGTCCCTTGCAGCCCCAAGGCCCAGCTGGCAGATAGCCCGCCCAGGGAAGGGGGCTGTAGGCGCCTGCCCACTTCTGCCCCAGCCTGGCCCCCGCAGGCCGGCCCCACTGCCGGGGGTCAGCAAGGCTGGGGCTGGTCCAACAGGCTCGGTGCCCTCGGACCCCACGCTCAACCAGGCCCCAAGGCGCTCTGCCTTCAGCCCAGCCAGAATGCCCTCCGCCAGCTCCGGCCTCCCAGGAGGCCCTGGCCTCTGTGCACACTCACCAGATGCCAGATGGCTGCGTTAGTGTTTCCAGTTATTTCCGGTGCCCTGTTCCCCTTCTCTCTCCCCATCCCCGGCCACAACGCCTCTCCACGTTGGGAAATCGGTATGCCACAGGCTGTGAGCAGGGGCTGGCCCCTAAGCTCTTGCTTTGAATGGATCCCTTGCTTTCCAGCCACCCTCACAGACTGTGCGGGCCTCCCCACACTGCCAGATGGGGGCCCGGAAACTCTGGGCTGTTCCTTCCCTATAGAGGGAGAGAAATATACCAACATATCCTGGGTACTCAGCGTCTCCTCCCCTGAGCAGGAGGCTCCCCAGTTTGAGGGCCTGCAGGTCACCCCCAGACTCTGCCTCCCTATTGTGGGTATTCTCCAGGTCATGAACACAGGCCTTGGAATCAGAAAGTCACGGGTTCAGTTCCCAGCCACTCACTGGCTGAGCAACTGGGGGGCAAGTGACTGACATCTCTGAGCTTCTCTTTCTCCACTGAATACAGGGACGACAGCACCTTTCTCCATAATTGTGTTGGGACGGGTGGG
>SJYF01001022.1:789831-801673 GCA_006410515.1 Procapra przewalskii
CGCTCTTGGCCCGTGCTCTATCGTCAGTGTCTGGCTCCCACCCCCAGGGTCCCCTTTATGCTCTTGAATCACGTTATGCGTTTTTGTCTTGAGGCCGGACCATCCGAGATCATTGAAATCTTTCCCAGGGCTTAGATTCTCCCTCACCCTTCAGAGAAGAGTTTTCTAGAGCATCCCAGAAGCTGATACCAGAAATCTGTTTAATGGAACAGAAATGCACTCACCTTGCTTATGAAAGAAACGCATCCTGCTGGCTTCTGTTTTCTGCCTCAAGCGGAGGATGGACCCAGAGTAGGAGTCTGCACATGTGCTTCCCTCCCCGCCTTCAGGAATCTGTCTCCTGGCTACACTGGAGATGCCGTGAGGGGATCCAGGATCCCCAGACGCCTCCAGGAGCTCCCACCCCTCACCCCTCACCCCTAGCTGTGCATCGCTGGCCTGAGCCCAGGGCCCAGCTGGCCAGGGCCAGGGCCCGAATGGAAACACAGTCACAGTCAGCGTGGCGCCAGCTGCTCACTGTCTCCCTCCCCGCAGGTAGCAAAGCAGCAATCCGAACAGGACAGGACACGATGGCTCCTTCCTGAGCCAAGGTCCCAGTTCATCTGGACTCCCGGGGGTGCCTGGCTGGAATATTCCCCCCATCCTATGGATGAGTAAGCTGAGGCCTGGGGAAGTTAGATGATGAAGGCCTTGCCCAGACCGTGGAGATGGCTGGGCTGCTGGGACGAGCACCCTAGATTCCCGACTCCTCCTGTGGGCTGTCTACTTGGAGGTCAGCTAGCAGATGGGAACCATGGCCAGGAGGCTTGGATTCTTGGTCTGCTTCTTCCCAGCTGTCCTTTGGACAATGATTTCATCTCTGGGCTTCACCTTGGAGACGGCAGGGAACTAGCTTCTGGTTTCCTGCCTCAAGCTGAAGATGGACCCAGAGGAGGAGTCCCCTGCTCCAACTCTGACCAGTGAAGCTGGAGTTGGGGGGCCCCCAGGGCCAGTGAGTGCAGTGTGTGTGTGTGTGTGTGTGTGTGTGTGTGTGTGTGTGTGTAGGGGGCAGAGAGAACCAACACTTTCCTTTAAGGTGGGACAAACTGCAGTGCCATTGACATTTCTACACTCCCTGTGGGTTCAAGCTGAAGCTGCGTTTTATCTGAATCACATATTTGCTTAGCTTCTTGCCCTTCTCGTCCCTTTAAGGGCGTGTGTGCTAGATTGCCTGAGTCATGTCTGGCTCTTTGCGACTCTGTGGACCGTGTAGGCTGCCAGGCTCCTCTGTCCTTGGAGTTCTCCAGGCAACAAACAGTACTGGAGTGGGTTGCCATGCCCTGCAGGGAATCCTCCCAACCCAGGGATCAAACCCACATCTCCTATGCCTCCTGCATTAGCAGGCAAGTCCCTTATCACTGGTTTATTTAAAGAGCTCCCCCTACATAACCAACAAGGGCCTACTCCACAGCACGGAGAAATTTTTTAATAGCCCTGTAAGGGAAAGGAATCTGAAAAGAATATACATGTGTAACTGAATATAAGATATAACTGCTCTATACCTGAAACTAACCCAACACTGTAAATCAAGTATACTTCAATGAAAAATAAAATTTTTTTTAAGAGTTTCTCCCTTAAAAAATCATTTGTCTGCAAATCTCATCCCAGGTTCTGCTTCTTGAAAACCTGATCTCAGACACAAGCAACCATTTCAGTGAGTGCGTGTCTCTGCCAAGGTGATTCACAGCGCTCACCCTGCGATACCACCTGCCCTGTCGCGCTTCCCCGGACGAGGTGCTCTGAAGCACAGTTCCCAGCACGGAGTAAAGAGTCAATAAGAAGGAGCTCTTATTACAGTTACTGCTCCTGCAGCTGCTGCTGGCTGGTCCACCTGCGCTGAAAAGGCAGCCTGGTGACAGAGGAGAGGAGAAAGGAAGGTGTGAGAGCCACAGTGTTATTAGGAAGGGACTGTAGCCACAGAGAGATCAACAACCCCACCTGTTTTCCAATCAGGAGGATGAGGTCGCAAGAGAGCCCTTCGTACATGATCTTGGGCAAAGCAATCTCTCTCCAGGTCTGTTTCCCCATTCATCAAATGTTGGTGCAGATAAAGGGATGGATGTAGGCTTCATCCCAGGAGTCAGCTGTGATCAGTCAGCGGGGGCTCCCTGGAGCGCTATGGGGGAAGAGTTTCTCTCTGCATCTCAGCCCAGGGAGGAGCTGTGATCTGTTAGTGATGTCTGCCTAGGGTGTGGACGAGGACAGTGACGGCGAGTGTGCCTTGTCTTTGCCGTTTATGAACTGCTTGCATTTGAAGGCCCCCCTGACTCTGATGGCTTATGATTCAGTGATTCTAAGCAATTGGAAGGCTCCACCAATGTGTTTGGATTTAACTAGGGCCATAGCCGAGGAGAGAAGTGAAAGACAGTGGGGACGTCAAGGCCAGCTGGTTTCGACTGGTGTGTCCTTTCTGCTGGGGATGGAAACCACCCTGCTTCTGCCTGCCTTCCGGTTCACTTAGGTGGGAATAATCTCTGACCCTAGTGTGACTCAGTTTGACCGGTAAGGTCACTGGATTTGCTTGGTGTGTGTATGTGATGATATGAAATGAGGCTTTTGCTGGAACCGTTGTTAGAGAGAGAGGCAACATTCTTTTCCACGGACTCTGAACCTGGGAGATTGCAGCTTGGAGTTTCCTGCCACCCTGGGTTGCCTGAGAATGCGGCCAATATGAAGGAGCATAAAGCTGAGATGACAAGAGATTGGGTGACAGAGACATCTTCGTAGCCCCTGGATCCAGCCCTGCCTGATGTGGATTCTTGGATTGTTTTGCTTACAAGAGCCAGTAATATCTTTTTTGCTTAAGTCAGTCTGAGACTTAAAGGACACACCTGGAATTATTCTCAGTGAGCCAGCAAGTCCTTTTTTGTCCGTCTGTTGTACAAGGAGCTCTGCGCTGGACTGGTTGGAACGCGCTGCGTGCCAGGCCCCCTCTGCCGCCCCTCCCTCTTTAAGACCGCACAGGGGAGGGGCTGGTTCTGGAGGCCCTGGGGAACTCAGCTCCCCTCCAGCCTCCAGAGGATAATGGTCCCTGAACTGGGTTCCCAGCATGAGGGATGCCTTTCCTGAGAGCTCCCCAGTAGATAAGGAGACAAAGCAAGCCGGGGGGAGCCTGGACCTGCTCTGATGGACCGGACTGCTGAGTTCAGGAAGGGGCCCCAGGGAGTAGCGTGAGTGAGTTATTAGTGTGTCAGATTTGCACATAGGAAATGGAGGTTCAGAGGAGTGAACGGATGCTTTCTAATTCACCCAGCTTCTTAGGAGTGGGCTTCACCTCCTGGCCCCAGGCTCCCGTCTCCCTCCTCTTCCATTTGCTCCCCTGCCAGCAACACCCTGAGTCTTGATTCCTTATATCTTCAACAGGAGAAATGTTCTGAGTTTTGCTGTTTGGGGGCTGGGGAAGATTTTGGCAGTAGCTGTCACACACTGGATACGTGCTAAGCTGCTTCTGTGTCCAACTCTGTGACCCTATGGACTGCAGCCCACCAGGCTGCTCCGTCCATGGGATTCTCCAGGCAGGAATACTGGAGTGGGTTGCCAGGCTCTCCAGGGGAACTTCCTGACTCAGGGATCAAGCCAGCATCTCACGTCTCCTGCACTGGCAGGCGAGCTCTTTAGCGCCACTTGGGGAGTCCTAGCTGCTCCGTGATTGTTGAATGTGTGAGTCATTGGCTGAGAGTGCCTTGCGGTTTTCTTCTGGTCGTGTTCTAGTCTGTCTTTCCCCCAAAGCAGAGCCTGAAACAAAGTCTCCAGGGCAGATGGTTCATCGAGAATGCTATCCCAAGGTAGAGGTGAAGGGCAGGGGAGTGAGGTGGAGTGAAGGCCTGGTGCCCAGTCTCCCCGATGGCCCCCAGTGAGCCTCACCCCCTGGAATTCAGAATTCTCTCCCACACCGGACAGGACGACCTTTGTAATGATGAGACACTAGAGACGTGAGAGTGCCTGGCTTCTGAGGCTTCGTGAGTGACGCTGAGGCTCCCCGCGTGCTCTCTTGGATCTCTTGTTTGGGGAAAGCCAGGTATCATGTCGTGAGGATGCTCAGGCAATCCTCTGGGAGGGCCCATCTGGTGAGGGACACAGGCCTCCTGCCAACAGCCGGCCTGAACCTGCCACGTGTGAGCGTGCCATATTGGAACCGGATTCTCCAGCCACAGTCAAGCCTTCAGATGAGCACAGCCCCAGCCAACAGACTGAGAGACCTCAAGCCAGAACTGCCTAGCTTCAGCTACTCTCAAATTTCAGGCTTACATATGCTGAGATGTTAAATGTTTGTTGTTGTTTTAAGCCACTAAACCTGTGGATAATAAAAAGCTTCCTTACTGAATCGGTCATTGCTATGGGTGACTGCTTGCTTGATTCCTCTGAGAAGCTTGTAGAGCGTGTCTCAAGACTGCCTGCCCAGGGGGAGAACATTTACCCAGGGGCTTCTGTGTTCCATCGTCTGAAGGGTGCCTCCTGGGCGCTGATGCTCCTGCCCTTGTTGGTTGCACAGGTGTGTGTGCCGCGTGGGTCCTTGTGGGATCCCACATCACGGGGAAAGGAAAGCTCTGGGCAGGAAGCAGGAGGACGTGGCCAGGCCCGAGGTGAGCTGCCTCCAGTGGCACCCACGCCAAGCTGGTTGAAATCTGTGTGGAATGCTTGTCACGGTGGCAGCTGGTGAGAGGTGGGGCTTATGAAAGGATATGAACTGGGGGCCCAGGATGAGCCTGGTGTGCTGTGTGAATCAGGAAGGCAGTGAGGGGAGGCACGGTGCGGATGAGGAGCTGAGTGGACGACGGGCAGTGAGTGAGTGGGTGAACAGGTGAGGGAGTCGGCGACGCGCTGGTCATCCACCTGCAGACAGAGAGGAACCCCACCCTCCTCATCCACTGGGGCAGCTCAGCGGCCCCAGCACCATTTGGGGCTGGAGGCACACAAGTCCTGGCAGGGTCCTCTTGGGGGAGGGCGGCCCTTTGATTTGCTCATCTTCACAGAAGGGGAGGGGGTGCTGAGTGCTGGTGCTGACCCCTGGGTGAGCGGAGCTGCAAGGACTAGGGCGGGGATGCCAGCAGGGCCTCTGGCTGCTGGCACGCGCAGGCTGGGCCGGAGGGAGAGCCTGCAGGGCCTTTTCTTCCCGGCAGTGTGACCCCGTCTTCTAGAGGCAGACAGGAAAATCGCAGACCTTGAAGGCGTTTTCCACCCTGGACTCGGCAGGCAAGACCCACCTGTCGCTGGGCTGGAAATGCCAGGCATTTGGTGGGTTCTGGGGATGAGTAACTCATCTCTGTGGCCACGTGACCCAGCATCTCCTCCTCCCCCTTCCTGCAAAGGCGACAAGTAGTGACTGGCCACACTCGTGTAGTCCCCGTGCCCCTCACGTGACCGCGATTGTCCCCATTCTGCAGACGGAGGAAACGAGACCCGGGGAGAGGACGCGACTCGGAGGTCACGGTGCTACATGCCTGCCCCCGTTTACACCTGGAGAGAGAGGCTCTAACGCCAGTGACTCAGAGGGAAGTGAGAGGCAGGACGGATCTGAAATGGTAGCCAGAGCCCCCGATCAGAGCCTGGAGACGCGGTCTGAACGCAGGCTTGCCCCTCACTATGAGATCCTGGGCACGTAGTTCCTCCTCTGACCCTCAGCCTCCGCTATGGAGGAGGTGGGTGCTGGGCTGCACACGCGATGTCGTCCTTTGATGGGATCCCTGCCGGGGATTGCGGTGGAGCGGCTCCCCTGTGTTTATTAAGCACTTACATGCAGGACGAGCCACCGCACAGGCTTCCTTATCCCAACAGTTCTGGAAGGCTGGCATGACTCAGCTCATTTTACAGATGGAGAAGCAGAGGCTCGGAGGCGTTGGAGAGGCGAACTTGCCCCAAAGACCCAAAGCTGCTGGAGTATGGAAGCGAGATTTGATCTAGATCCCGCTTCTAGCCACCAAGCCGCAGCATCCCAAAAAAACCCTTTCATTTTCTGCTGTTAATGGTGATAAACATCAACAGCTCCTACTTACCGGCATCTCCTCTTTGTCAGGTATTATTCTGGGAGATTTCAGGTGTGATGAACATCTCTGTATCAGATTAGACCTTTTCATTTGCAAGTGAAGAAATCCAGCTCAAATTGGCTCCAGCAAAATGATCTTTATCGGCTCACGTGACTGGCAAATCCCGGGTGGATCCCTGGACAGCCGTGTCTAGGGGCTAAACCCTGTCTGTGTTTCCTCCATTGCATCCTGCTCCACTCCGTCCCCCTCTCTATGCCCCTGCCTTCCCTCCCGCCAGAGCGGGCCTTTTCCCATGTGGCTGCCCCCAGAGTCCCACTCTCCTGGCTTAATCAGCAGCGTGGAACAGAGGCTGTCTCTCACCCAGTGTGGACAGAAGACCTCTGACTGGCTTTCCCTGGAGCACAAGCCCACCCTGGGTGGATCAGCATTTCCAGGACGGGTCGGTGTTTCCGGGGCAATGGGGTCACACGCCCACCCCTGCAGAGCTGGGGGGCAGCCCCACTTGAACTGTCAATGCTAGCACAGAAAAGACAGCACACACACCCAGTCAGCCCTGCTGACGCTCATAGACCCGTGGGGAAGGCGCAATGACAGTCTGCATTCTACAGGGGAGGACGCGAAGGGTCAGAAAGGGTCGACTGTCCTGGCCACACGGCCAACAGGCGACCATGGCCGCCTCACCCAGACTCACTGATGGGTGGTGAGAGGACGGTGCTCCCTGGGATGGGACGGATTCGGAGTTATTGAGCACCCACCGTGTGCAGGGCTGTGAAGAGGAGCAGGACACGCAGCCGGGCCGGCGGGGCATCTCCAGCCCCCCCGGGGAAGCGAGTTAGAAAACAGCCACGGGTTTGAGCAGGAGGCAGAGGCCGCCCCAGCGGGGCTGTCGGGCGGCTGAAGGGGACTAATTGCTGAATGGGTGGTGCAGACAGTAACTGCCTGAGGGTTTCAGAGGACGGGGACTGCGGGCTCCAGTCAGGGGAGCGTTCTGAAAGAGACAGACCCTGAACCTGGGCCTGAAGGAGGGACTGGGGCTCACAGAGGCAGTGATGCAGGCGCTGAGCCTCCCACGTGGGTCAAAGGTGGGGCTCCCCAGGAACTTCTGGCTGGGCACTTCTGTGGTTTAGGAAAAAATGCCTGGGCCCTGTTTGTAAACCTCACAAGTCCTCTCACGTTTGCCCGGATCTAGTTCAAACCCCAGCTCTGCCACCAACGAGCTGTGTGGCCTTGGGCAGGGCGCCTCACCTCTCTGAACCTCGGGGTTTTCCTTCACAGACTGGGAGACAGGAGTCCTGCTCGGCCTACCTCACTGTCATTGTGAGGATGGGGTGGGATTAGGTGCATGAAAGTGGCTCGGGGAACCATGAAATACTTATAAACAGGAGTGGTGATGAGAGCTGGGCAGGCCCACGCGCTCATTCTCAGCTGGGGCCCCAGCACCGCGCCAAGGACGGGCTGCTGCTTCCCGCTCCGCTGCCTGGAGCCTGGAGCTTTCTCTAGCATGGCACAGGGTGTAAGAAGGTTTGAATCGCCTGCTTCCACAGTCTGCCAGTGCCACTCACTGTCTGTCTTCCCTCTGGGGGACTCCCACCGCTAAGCCCCAGCGTGAGGGTGTGAAGAGATGACAGGTGGGAAGTGCCCAGCACAGTGCCTGGCTTACAGGAGGTGGCTTTACTTCCAGTGCGGTTTCCCCTTGAGGGTGCCGTTCTCAAAGCACTTACCATATGCTCGGAAGCAATCCAGCGCCAGGGAAATGGAGTGCACCGATCGGCCAGATCCAGGTCACAGGACCAGCCCTGAGCCTGGAGGAAGGAGCCGGCTCTGCTCAAGGCCGGCGTGTTTACTCACAGCTACTGTAGGGGGTCAGCGACTGCTCACGGCTTGCTTCTCTGCTCCCCACAAGCTGAGAACAGGTTTTTTTTTTTTTTTGCGTTTTAAAGGGCTTAATAAAAATAAAAAGAGTATGCTACAGAGACTGCGTGGCCCGAGAAGCCTAGAATAGCCGGCTCTTCCTCTGCGGACCTGTGATCCATTTCGCCGTGAACACACCCAGCCGGCTTATTCCTCCGACATCCAGCGCTTAGTGAGTCTAACGAGAGGGCTCTTCACTGTGTCAGGTTGGTTCTGACTAAAGAAAGGTTTGGGAACGTGTGTCAGCCAGGCCCCAACCAGGAAAACAGAAACTGCTGCTAATTTAAACTGGGGTGGGAGGGCTGCCTTAGTACAAGGAGCAGGCGTTCACCGATGACGGAAGGGCTGAAAAACCACACGCGCAAGGGAGGGCGCCACCACGCCCTGGCTGGAGAGGCCAGGAGGATGGGGTGTGCCTGCGTCCAGGGTCCGGGGGAGCTGGGAGCCCAGCATCCTGTCCAGCGGGCGCTAGCGCCCTGGGGAAAGGCAGCCGCTTCCCCGGGAGCTGCCTGCGTACAAAGTGAGGGGAGAAAGCCCTTGGTTGCTCCCTGCCTCCATTCTTCCGTTTCCCCGGCGTCTCTTCTTTGCTGGATCCTTCCAGAAGCAGCTCCCACCGAGTCTCTGAAACAGCCTGTGGTGCTTGGCGCTCCTCTGCTTTCTGGATCTGAACCCGGGGGCCCTGAGCAAATGAGCAAAGGGAAACGGGCCTAGGATCAGCCAGGGGCTGTAAGCAGATCCTGCCAGCTCAGTCTCTCTGAAGGCCATTGACAAGCTCAGTGCCTGAGGCCATAAAAACACGTCCACAGCGGTGTAGACATACAGTTCTCCGGGTGTGCGGATTTGCTCAGAGTTCAAGTTCATTGCTGGGCCCACCTTGGTGGCATATATTCTGTGAGTCGTGTGTCCACATTCATGGCTGCTAATTTGGAGTCTGCATTCAGCTTCTATTTAATTACTCTGAAGTGGTCTTTCCCTGGTTCTCAATATTCCTATCATTCTTTCCCTCTTCTTTGTGGAAAATAAACAGTTTTCCAACTTTGCACATTCCCTGAACCCCTGCTCGATGTTTCCATACCCAGGTATCACTCCAAACCACCTTTCGACTCTTGTCTGCAGACTGCTTATACCATTATTTTCCTTTTCTCAGCTCTATTTTTGAACACATTAATAAATCTCAGCACAAATACAACTTTATATCACTGCTGTAAATAGAAACTCAGGATCGTATGCCATCAATATAAATAAAGACCATGAAACTAAATCACTGCTAATTAAATTCTGCCTGCAGCTTTGGCAAAGGCTGTGAGTATGAGGCTCTTGGTGAAAAAGGAAAAATGTTAAAAATAAAAAGGAGAGGTGCGGAAGAGCAGCGTCAAGAGACCTTGGTGCCCTCAGAAGGGCCGAACAGGGTCGGAAGTGGCTAGATTGCCCCTCCTGTGACTTGAAGTTATTGATGCCACTGATGTCATTTCACTTTCCACCTGTGGTCACGCTGAACTCACACTAAATCTCTCACACCAGAGGGACACATCCCACACCTTGGGGAGCCCAACCGAAGAGCTTACTTCTCCCCACACGCTCTGTTAATCTCTCCTCTGAAGTTTTACTATCCATCCCCCAGCATGTTTATCCGAGTCCTTCTGTACCACTCCTCCGTTTTTGACACTTAAAGCTTTGAAATCTCGGATGAGGTCAAAGGATGTTGAAAGACACTCCGCATTCCTTTATTAATTAACCAACATCCAGAAACAAGTGAAATTCCTATAAATACTTTATTCACCAAATAAGGGCAGAGACAGCTCATGTTTACTCTCCCACCTTGTGAAAATTCAAAGTTTGTTTTTTAAAAACATCATTTTAATGATTAAGTTATGAACAGTTACTTATAAATAGTTACAGCTTGCCTGTCATCTGTGTCAACACTTGTGACTGAATGACGTGGGTTTTATGCTATTACTGGCGTTTGCGGATGTTTGTCGACCTGATGGCATGCTTCAAGAATGGTATCTAAGTTAATTAAATATGTGCGCCTATACATATTTATGTAATATCGTGTTATATAATGCACTGTAGTTATATACATAACATTCCTGAAGTATTTGCCAAGTGTCAGGACGGACTTTACACGGCCTTGTTTCTCACAGCAGCCCCGTGGGGATAGATGCACCCCCATCGCCCTCGTTGTTCCAGAAAGAGACTGAGGCTCAGAGAGGGCAAGTCACCTGCCCAAGGGCACAGGCTGCCAAGCTCAAAACTCACGCTGAACTCAGACTTGTCTGATCCCGGAGCCAATGGTCAAACCCATGCATGTCGTCGCTTCTGTCATGGGGCTCCACTTCCTCCTGTCGGAAAACGGGCCAGAGCAGGTGCCAGCCTTGCTGCGGTCTCATTTCTGCTGCCTGTGTCCATGGAGAAGCCAACCCCCCACCCCCCACTGCCCTTTCCTGAGCACCTCTGACCCCTGCGGTTCCCAGTATGGAACAGTGCCTGGGCTGTCCATCTGGTCAACCACACCAGCAGGACTCATGCTGATCAACTGAAAGTATTGCTGCTGTTTCTTCCAATTCTCCTGTCTTTTCTTCTGAAGAGAGTGCGGAGCTCCTCCCCCCCATCACCCTGCAGGTCCTAATGTGATTATTTGTATAGCAGACAAACATGCCGATGTACACGATTTTGAATTACGGGGTTGCCAGGATAAGCTGTATTTAAAACAACAACTCCATTAGTCATAGCTGGAGGAGAGTGGAAGAGCATCTTCAGGCCTTCTGCCGAAGTCTTCGGTGGGACTCCATTCCCTGAGGTTTTCGAACTGATACTTAGCGTTTGGCCTACTAAAGTGCAAATCCCAGGGCCAGGCCTGCCTGGGGTCAGCACGTAGAGAAGCAAAGCTCCCTGGTCGTGAGGGCCCATAGCCTGCTTCCTTCCCTGCTCTCCCCCCTCCCGCCTTCCCTCCTGCCTTCTCTTCTTCCCTCCTTTCTTTCCCCCTCTCTCTTTTATTCCTTCCTCCTCTCTTGACTGCATCCCTATTCCGACAGGTTTTGGGCTCCAGCATGTCTGGACACCTTGCTAAGTCCCTCACACAAAGATAAATCATGATCCCTTTCATGAAAGAGCTATCAGTTTACTAAAGTTGAAGGTTCAGAGCTAGAGGGGTCCTTTAACAGTCCTGCCAACACCTTGTTCTAACGTTGGACAAGCAGAGTAACCAGAGAGGTGAGGTGACCTCCCCAGGGTCACACAGATGGAGGGTAGTCGCTCTGGGGTACGTGCTCAGATTTCCAGAATCTTCAGACATTGTTCTTTTTACCACAGCAGGGAAAACGCTTTCAGGAGCTGTTGTGATATCGGGAATTAAAGTGATATCATGTCCTTCGAAAGTCTGGCCATGGCAAATAGGAGAGAAAAGATCACCGGTGAGCTAGAAACTGAAACCCACGTGTTCAGTCATTAGGTGTTAAAATGCTGTGGGAGAGGGCATTCCAGCCTTCTGCTGCCAATTCTGGAGGATTCTGCTTCTCCCTCATCACGGCGGCCTGTCTGGCTCTGAACAAGGGTCTAACTGGACCTTGGGATGCTCCCCACTACAAGGTCTGAAAACCCCCCCAGAGAATCGTCCCTGAAGAGGGCTCTCTACTTTGACACTTTTGATTGTCCCACCTTCTCTCAGATCCTGGCTCGTCATGGCCTGTGACCTTGGCACAGAGCCTGCCCCATATTCTGCACCGTCTTCATCAGGAGTCAAGCCCCTAACGCCAGGCGCATTCTAGCTCTCCCTTTGAGAGTACCTGGTCTTGGCAGCGGGGCCACGTGGGCACCTGGCAGAGCTCGGCAGCCAGCTGAAGCCTCCTCTGTGACACCTTGTCCAGCCAGCCAAGGTCAGCTGCTGGCAGAATGAGCCTGGGATGCAC
>SJYF01001022.1:811339-822569 GCA_006410515.1 Procapra przewalskii
GGCGCTGGCACTTCCTGGGCACCAGCCTCTGGGCCTCTCCTGGGAGCTCGCCAGCCCTGTGGGGCTGCTGCCAGGCTGGGTCCCACCTCCCACCTTCCACAGCTGGTGCCTGTGGAGTCCTGAAGGGGGGACTTGACTTGTGGAGGGAAGAAGTCAGCGCAAAGCACAAAAGGGAGACTTGATGAGAGGGTGTGACTCTAGAGTCCCCCACTCTTCCCAGAGCAGGAGACGTTTGAGCCAGACCCCGAGAAGAACATCCGGGCTCGGCCAGTTGTCAGGTGGGGAACTGTCTTATTAAAGATACCTGCATGGAGGCTGTCGTTTCTGATTTCTGAATTCTCTGCGTGAATTGATCCATTCATTCAAAAGACAGAAGAGACAAAGCCCCTGCCCTTCAGGAGTCTAGGAGAGAGGCGATCAGGTGACTGTGATCAGCAGAAGTGGGTGGTGCATCACAGGGGGACCAGGGAGGCGGAGAGAGGGGAGACGGCCCCTGGGACCAGGGCCACACAAACCTTCCTCCACGAGTCAGGATCTGAGCCGGCCCTCGTGGTCTCTCAAGAGACCCAGGAGGAGAGGACGGTGGGGATGGGGGCACGGAAGGGGCCGAGTATAAGGCACGGCCCACCCTTGGGGGTACGCGGTTTGGGCAGGGGGTGCTGAGGGGTGTATCTAGTTGTCAAGCAGGGCTGGGTCACCTGACCCGCATCTGACCCATCAGTGTGGCTCATCCTCCTGCTTGCCGTGATTTGTTCCAGGCTGACCTGCAATCCAAGATGGCCCAATGAGAATCAGCCACAGGACTTTTGCTGAAGTCACCCCCAGAGCTGATGTTATTTATAACCAAGGGAGTTTGTCTCAGTCCCCTCAGGCTCGTCTAACCCTAGACTGCGTGGCTTACACCACAGAGATGCATTTCTCACACTTCTAGCGGCTGAGAAGTCCTCGGTCAGGTGTCCAGCAAGGCTAGGTTCCGCTGAGAGCCCTCCCCCTGGTTTGCAGATGGCTGTCTTCTTGCTCTGTTCTCTCATGGTGGGGGGCAGAGAAAGCTCTGGTCCCTTCGTCTCCTTATAAGGGCACCAGTTCTGTCATGGTGGGGGGCACTCCTATAACCTCATCCAAACCAGTTACCGCCCAAAGGCCCCACTTCTTACGCTGTCATATGAGAACGTAGAACCGCAACCTATAAATCTGAGGAGGACGCAAAGTTTAGTTCATAGCAGAGTTATTCTGGGGCTTCCCTGGCGGCTCAGTGCTAAAGAATCTGCCTGCAATGCAGGAGATACGGGTTCAGTCCCTGGGTTGGAAACATCCTCTGGAGAAGGAAATGACAGCCTGCTCCAGTATTCCTGCCTGGGAAATCCCGTGGACAGAGGAGCCTGGTGGGCTATAGTCCACGGGGTCACACGATTTAATGGCTGAGCAACAGCCACAGCCACGGTGGTACTTGATGCACGCCTGTTAACGCAGAGGCAGGGGACCAGGAGCTGGGAGCTGCAGATTCTGCGTGTCAGGTGTGCTCCATACTCAACAGGAACAGGCTTGGACCAATTGCTGCCTCCCTCTGGGTCCCAGTTTCCATTTTCAGAGACTAAGGGACTCAAACTAGAAGAAATCTGAGGTCTTAGCTGCTCCCCCTTTCTGACACTGGGCGCCTCTTAAGTCCACCTGCTCCGTCCTTGAGAGAAGGGCCTCTTTTTTATGTGAGCACGCGCATGTGCAGGGGTGAGGCTCTGGGGACGTGAGCACAAGAATATAATCGTCATATGCCTTTTCTTGCCTGGTCCTTGCGAAAGCTCTGCTTCCCTCCATTAGTAAGATGGGGGCGGCGTTTGATGAGGTTTTGTACCTTGGAAGAAACCGAAACCCTGCCTGACTCTCGGGCTTCGAGAGGTCCGGCGGTCTGTTTATCACCCGGCACAGTCCACGCTGAGCCCAGACGGGGAGGCTGGGGGGTTGCTGCCTCGTCTGGCAGCTCCCCTTCTCTGTTCTCCGTGAGAGACTGGGAAGTTTATTATTTCCCTGACTGGCTTTTCTGATGAGACTCAAATTAATTTTCCATCTCTCCCCCTCTCCCAAGCCTTGCAATCATTAAATGCCAGGGAAAGTTAAATAAACAGCTGATTTACAGAAGCGTTTTCTTTCTTTTTCCCTCTTTTTTTTTCTCCCCAAAGCCGGAGCCTCTATTAATCAGTTGTGCTGAGAGCAGTCTGATTAAGCAGTTGGTGCCTCCGTCAGATGAGTGACGCAGGGTCAGAGGGCCGAGAGACCAGCAAGAGGCTCCTAACCAGAGGCGGGAATTCCTGCAGGCCCCAGCCCCCACTCCTCTCCCCTCCAAAGCCCAGGGCAGGGCTCTCCTCTACAAAGGGATGAAGAGACGCACCTGGCCCCGACGCCCTGGGCACCCCCACCACTCTGAGCTGGAAGGGTTTATTCAGACAGTTCCTCTGCTGTGGGGGCTTCCCTGGTGGCTCAGGGGGTAAACGATCCGCCTGCAGTGCAGGAGACAGCCTGCGATACGCCAGACCCGGGCTCAGTCCCTGGGCTGGGAAGATCCTCTGGAGGAGAGAGTGGCAACCCACTCCAGAGTTCTTGCCTGGGAGAGCCCACGGACAAGGGAGCCTGGTGGGCTGCAGTTCTTTGGGTGCAAAGAGTCAGATGCTGCTTAGGGGCCAAACCACCAGCGCTGTTTATGGAGACTGAGCGAGGGGCAGGGACGTGCCCAGGCTTGCACAGCAAGGTGGAGGCCGTGCTGGGTCAGAGCCCCCAGTCTGGGGCTAAGGGAGAGAGGCTTCCAGACTTGCATGCTTTGGATCACGTGGCACAGAAGGAATGGGCATCGCGTCTGCTGGTCCCGTCAGCAGGCCACCAGCAGAGCACGCACAATGCACTCTCTGCTCACACACATTTACACACGAGGCAGCCGGCACATGGAGGTGGCGCCTGACTGAGCAGAGTGGTTCTGACATCTATCTAGACCGGGCGCCTGCACCTCTCCCTGGATCGTCGTGGCTGGCTGGGGGGCCCGGCCCGCCTGCCTCCTGCCGTACTCAACCTGGTGTCTGTCCCCAGCCCCCGAGCCTGGCTGCACACTGGGAGCGTCAGTGGGTAGGCGGTGAGCAACGCTAGCTTCCCGGCCGTCCTCTCCCCAGGACGGCCAGTGTTGCTGGGCTCTTGAGACTCAACAAGTATGGTGAACCTCCCTTGTGAAGATGGAGAAGGAAACGGCAACCCACTCCAGTACTCTGGCCTGGAAAATCCCATGGACAGAGAAGCCAGGTAGACTGTAGTTCACAGGATCACAAAGAGTTGGACACGACTGAGTGACCTCACTTCACTTCCCTTGTGAAGAATGGAGACAGAAATTCTTACTTCCCAAGGCTGTGGTGGGGATTAAATCTGAGGCTTTATGAAGTACCTGCTCTTGAATTTGCTCAGCAACCATGCACCAAGGCCCCAGATTCCAAGGGCTGTTTCATTATGATTCCTCCTGCCTCGGCGCGTGGCAGGTGATCAGAGAGTGGAGGCGGCTGCGGGTGTGCTCGGCTGCAGGGCGCTTACCGAGCGGTTACCCTGTGCCTGGCGCTGTGCCCCATTTGGGGGCAAATAGCTCACCTGTAAGGTGACGAGTGTCTCCGGACAGCAGTGCCCAGGGTGGCAGATGAGACCGACACACAAGGTTATCCCATTCCACAGGAAAAACGCTCTAAAGGATGAAACAATGGTCAGGAAGAGATCAGAGTCTACGTAACTGGGCACTAACTACGTGCCAGGGACTGTGTTAAAGGCTTTGTTTCTTTGCCTTAATAAATTCACAGAACACTATAGAGTTGGATTCTGTTATTCCTTGCAGAAGAGAAAACTGAGGCACGGAGAAAGTTAATGACTGTCCAAGTCACACAGCTGCTGGACAGAAAGGGCAGGGGAAGCACAGAGGAAAGTTACTGACTCCATAGGTGGGGTCAGGCAGGGCACACTGCTGAAGGGGGGAGCTTCGAGGCCGCTTTGAATCCTGAGTCTAGTCCCCTTCTTTCTTGCTCCCCCATCCCCGAGAGCGCAGTCCTGCTTGGCCCTGAAAGGCAGTCATGTGACCCACCGCTTAGCCCTGGCTGATTGGACCAGGATGAGCAACTGACCAATGAGCTGGGCCAATCAGAACTCTTGCACTCAAGTATTCAAACCTGCATCAGGAGGGTGGACGCCAGCTTCTGAAGACCTGAAGCCCAGAAGGGCAGAGAGGAGCCGACGCAGAGGAAAGAGCAGATCTGGAGAGAAGCGGCTCTGAGGAGCTCCGGTAGTGGCTGGGGGTGGGCGGGACAAAGCGGTTTGGATCTGCTTCCATTTCATTTCTGAGTTCTAGAGGCCCAGCTGTTCTTCCAGCTTCTGGGGCTCATGGGGACACCCTTGTGGCCTGATAATTAAGCCTTCTTTACTTAAGTGATGCTTTTGAACTTGGTGTTGGAGAAGACTCTTGAGAGGCTGTTGGACTGCAGGGAGAGCCAACCAGTCCATCCTAAAGGAAATCAGTCCTGAATATGCATTGGAAGGACTGATGCTGAAGCTGAAACTTCAATACTTTGGCCACCTCATGCGAAGAGCTGACTCATTGGAAAAGACCCTGATGCTGGGAGGGATTGGGGGCAGGAGGAGAAGGGGACAACAGAGGATGAGTTGGCTGGATGGCATCACGGACTCGATGGACGTGAGTCTGAGTGATCTCCGGGAGTTGGTGATGGACAGGGAGGCCTGGCGTGCTGCAGTCCATGGGGTCGCAGAGAGCTGGACATGACTGAGTGACTGAACCAAACAGAACTGACTCACGTGCAGCTAAGTGGGCTTCAGTCTCTTGGGACCAAACACTGCCGGCCTGAGACAGGAGACCAGCTGCCTCCTTCCGACCAGTTAGGACGGGGAGAGGCCGAGGCAGTGGAGGGCGTGGGGGGAGATGCTCAAGGCCTGGAACCTGCAGGCGGGGGGAAGCTGGAAGGGACAGCGCGGACCCTGTGGGCCTCTCTGCCTCCGAGCTCCTGCCCAGATGTCGCCGGGGCTGGTGCCTTTGTGAGTCTGCGGGGCCCTCTGCCTTGTAACAGAGGCCCCGTAGCTCATTTTCAATCAGGCCCTGTCCCCAGCACACAGCAGAGTTAATTAAACACAGCCTTCCCTTCAGCATGGAAATGGAAAGCAACCTCCTGATAAAACAATTAGTGTTTACAGCCCTGCCCCCTCCCTTCCTTCCTCCCACCCTCTCTTAATTCCTCGCCTTCATCATCTCAGACTCTGCCTGCTGTCCGTCAATTAGCACAAAGAAGCCAAGAAAGGAGGAGAGGAAAGGGGCAGATGGTCTGTCTATGCTTCCCGGGGACAGGGAGGCCGTCCCGGTTAGCATGGGCTGCGGCCAGCTGCGGTGCTGGGGCGGGCGTGTGCTCAGGGTGGAGAGCCAGGACACGGCTGCCGAAAGCCAGTGTCTCACCTGTTTCTCCTCCCCTAACCTCCCCGCGTTCTCCTCCGTATCACAGGGCTCACACGGCCTTCCTCCTAGGCTGCCGTCAGGATCAGATGAGATCCGTGTAAGGAGAGTGGCAAGCACCGTGCCTGGACGCATCCTCCCTAGTCCCCTCCTACGCCCAAGGTGGCTGGCACTGAGGACCTGTGCTGCGTGACATCAGGCTGGTTGCTTGGCTTCTCTGGGCTTCTGTGGAAAGGAAAGCTGTGGCTCCTCTGCATAAATCGTGTCCCGCAGTGAGAGGGAGGCAGACAGAATGGTGTGGTGGTAAAGGGCGTGTGGTCTGACCTACAGCTGCTTGCATCCCGCCCTCCCTGGCTCTGGTGTTCTCTGGAAGGACCAACTCAAGCAACTGGTGCCTCAGTTTCCTTGGCCGTAAAGTGGGGGCGGTCTCTCCCCTCCCTGAGGGATCAAATGGCCTGCATGAGGTGTCCAGAGCCGCGCTCAGCGCGTGGTCAGCACTGGACGGGTGTCAGCTGTTCATCTCCCTGGTTTTGACCTGGTCTAGTTCCTGCCTTCAGAGGAGACCAAAGCCTGAAGCCTGTTCTTCGAGGAGGAGTCTGGAGTTTCCATCAAAATTGACTCCAGAAAGAAGAGTGCCCCCCGCTGTGGCCAACTGTTTCCCTGCCTAAGACTGGGAAGGGGTTGGTGGAGTTCTTTGGTGCCTCAGTTTTGTCTCTTAAGACAGAGCTTAATTAAACCTCCCATGCAAAGCTGTCAGGAGGCTTAAGTGGGATTTCAGTGTGACGTTCTTGGTGTGTGGCTCTCCGTCCGTCCATCCACGCCACCCTGTACCGACCGATGGGCCCTGCAGCCCTGAGCGTCTCCTACAGACCGGAGCACCTGTTGAGCCCTTGCTGCACGCGGCGCCAGGCCAGGTGTTGGGAGTGGAGACGACTCAGACCTGGAGCTACCTGCTCTCGGAGCAGAGGTGCAAACCCGACACACGTTGAATAAAATGGTGGCCTCGGGCTCTGGGATATGATAGCTCCTTCCCAGGGATCAATGAATCTCGAGCAGAGCGGTGAGGTGCAGATACAAGTGCCAGAGGAGGTAAGAAATAAGAAGGAGTTTTCTGAGAGTGGCCTGGCCCAGCCTCGCCCAGGGGTTGGCCCTGGCCCCGCCATTTTGTTCGGGACGTGCACTCTGGGATCTAACCTGAATCCTTCTTGCTGCAGAAGGGTCCTGTGTCCCCCAGTCCAATGATCCCAGTAGCAGATCTTATGACCTAGAGACCAGCTTTGCAAATATTAGGTCAGCCCAGCAGATCTTGAGATGGATTTCCCTGTGGGTCTCAGGAATGGCACAGAAGGCAATCCTCAAAGCAGATCCAGCCATTTGCCGGCCCCTGGCAGCTCCGAGCTCTCCACGATGACGGCTCTGAAGGGACAATGTGGATGGTGGTTAGTTAGCGCCTTCTGGAGTGGACCGCTGGACTTTTGGCACTAAGATCAATCTCTGCTTTACATCTTGGAGATAAGCTATCATTTAAAAAATTGTGGGTTTAGCTAGAAATGAAGCCTGCTGATACTGTGAATGGACAGAATTGTCTCTAATCTTAGATCTTGTGTCTCCTTCCCAAGCCGTTAACTAATTGCCGTTGCTGCTTAGCTTCTCAGTCGTGTCTGACTCTGGGTAACCCCCTGGACTGTAGCCCACCAGGCTCCTCTGTCCATGGGATTCTCCAGGCAAGAATACTGGAGTGGGCTGCCATTTCCCTCTCCAGGGGAACTTCCCAACCCAAGGATAGAACTCAGGTCTCCCGCATTGCAGGCTGATTCTATACCATCTGGGCCACCAGGGAAGCCTAAGAACACTGGAGTGGGTAGCCTGTCCCTTCTCCAGGGGATCTTCCTTGACCAGGAATTGAACCAGGAGCTAATGATCCGTGAACTTGGCTGAGCTGTCCAAAGATGGGGTGGCTGGGTGAATGACGCTGAAGCTCAGTTTCAAAGTCAACCCGAGTTTGGGGGGAAGGTCTCTTTGGTCTTAAGAAGGCCGGACAGCAGGATGCCCCGGCTGAGAAGGCCGGGTAGCAGGATGCCCCGGCTGAGAAGGCCGGACAGCAGGATGCCCCGGCTGAGAAGGCCGGGCAGCAGGATGCCCCGGCTGAGAAGGCCGGGCAGCAGGATGCCCCGGCTGAGAAGGCCGGGCAGCAGGATGCCCCGGCTGAGAAGGCCGGGTAGCAGGATGCCCCGGCTGAGAAGGCCGGACAGCAGGATGCCCCGGCTGAGAAGGCCATGCTGAAACACTCTCTGGGGCTCTCCCTCCGGGTTAACCGAGCCCTCCCCTGCCCCCTGTCCTCGGCCCACCCCCGGCACGCTTGCTCTTAGCGCTGAGAGGATGATCCTCCACTTCTCAGTCACCCTGCTGCGTGCGGCTCAGGAAGGGCCCTTTCTCCCACCCTCTGCTGGCACTGCCCTCTGTTCTGCCTCAAATTCCTGCCTTCCCTTCGGAGTGTGTCCCCCAGCTTGATCCAACAAGACGTGAGAGGTCCCGGCCCTGGAAGCGTACATCCTAGTGGAGAGGAGCCGAGTGCGCAGGCCCTCGAGCCCCGGCCACTGACGGGCCGCCCCGCCTGCGACGCTCTGCCTCCCTGCAGGCTGGTTTATCCTGTGCGTGGTCTCTGCCCCACACTTTGGGGAGGGGCTTGGTCTTGCTTGCTGCTGTTTCCCCAGTGCCCAGCATTGATCCTGGCACGTGACATGGGGTCACTAAATGCTTGCTGAGTGAATGGATGGATGAATGGAGGCAGGTGGCTTTGGCGGGTCTTTCCTGAAAATACCGGGTGCCTACAGTGCTCACACGGGGCTCTCACTCTGCGGCCGTGTGAGGTGGAGACCCTGCCTCCTCCCGGCCCTGGGTGCTCTCTCTCTCTCTCTGGCTGTAAATGGCAAAGCTGAGCCGTCCGGGCTGTGCTTTGCCTGACTGCTGATGGCTGGGGGCTTGCTCTGACCCCCTGCCCTGGTCCTCATGGCCTCCGCTGCCACCCAGCCTGCCTGCTCTCCTGGCCGTGCTGAGTCTGGACATGTAGCTCCGCGGCCTGTGCCTGCCTTGCGTGTCCAGGAGCCCTGAGTAGTGGTGCCCACTCTCTCTGCCTCTGCCCCACCCCGCTGGCAAATGCTACGCCTGTCGTTCTATGCGTTAGTGTGTGAAGGTCTACAGTCAGTCCCCTGCCTGCTAACGAGTTCTGTTCCAAAAGCACGTTCGTAAAGCCAATTTGTTCTGAAGCCCAACACGCTCAGCTTGGGTACCCAGCTAACACAGTTTGCTGTATAGTATTGCACTGAAACAGGTTTATAGTTCTTCTCACACAAATAATGCATAGAAAACAAAAAGTGGAGGAAACGTTTTTTAATCTTACCGTCCAGTACCTTGGAAAGCATGTCAAGTAGCACAGCACAGCAGCTGGCACCGGGGCAGGCGTCGAGGGAAGAGGCAGGAAGAGTTGCTGGTCATAGGAGAGGCCGGGGGACGGTGCAGCTGCAGGAGGGCCAGCGGTGGGAGGGGCATGGCGCGCTGCAGCTTCGCTCATGCCGGGGCCTGGCGGCTCAGGCTCCCGCTCCTCTCTGGGTTCAATTCTATCCGCTCGCTTGAAAAAATGATGCCGCGAGCTCTGGGGAGTGGCTCTTTCTTTCTCGTCGCTAATGACACGGTTAACACTGGATTGCGTTCTGAACGGCTGTGCAACCTTCAAGCTCCTTTCTATGTTTGGATCTTGCGACTCAAACTCGAACGGTGCCTCCTAAATAAAGAAAATCCGCTTGCCACTTCCCATATCGAGAGCCTCCTCAGTCCCTCAGTTGCTCCTTCTCGTCTCGCTTCGCCCTTCCTCTGGGCCTCCAGTTCCATCAGGTGTCCATTCATAAGCTCCTCACTTCGCAAGTCTTTTTGGCCTTTTATACGGTTCGTGAGGTTCTCATGGCAAGTATCCTGCCATTCTCTCCTCCAAGAAGGCAAGTGATTATCTGAGGAGGCTTCACAAATAGCGGAAGAATGAGAAGCGAAAAGCCAGAGAGAGAGGAAAAGCCACGCCCAATTACTCGGAGAGTTCCAGAAAACATCGAGAAGAGACGAGAGGGCCTTCTTCAATGAACAATAGATGAAAACACAAAAGGGGAAGGACAGGAGATCTCTTCAGGAAAGTTGGGAACATCAAGGGAGCATTCCACCCAAAGACGGGCACGATAAAGGATAAGCAAGGCAGAGACCTGGTAGATGTGGAAGAGAGCGACAGAGAAGGGGAGGGCACACCGAGCGGTCGCCCGAGCAGGGCCCTGCGGAGCCAGAGTGCTTCAACGGAGCGGTTAGCCGCCCAGAGCCAGACAGTCTGGAGCGCAAGGTCAGGTGGGCCTTAAGAAGCACTGCTGCTAATAAAGCTCGTGCATGTGATGAAAGTGCAGCGGAGCTATTCAAAGCCCTAAAGGGTGATGCCATCAGGGCATTGCATTCTTTATGTCAGCAAATCTGGCAGACTCAGCAGTGGCCACAGGATTGGAAAAGGTCAGTCCTCATCCCAGTTCCCAAGAAGGGGTAGCAAAGAACGTGCTAACCACTGGACAATTGCACCCATCTCCCATGCTAGTGAGATCATGCTTAGAATCTTGCCTGCTAGGCTTCACCACTATGGGAGCCAAGAACTTCCAGATGTCCAAGGTGGTTTTAGAAAAGGAAGAGGAACCAGAGATCAAATTCCCAACATTCACTGGATTATAGAGAAAGCAAGAGAATTTCAGAAAAACATCTATTTCTGTTTCGTCAGCTATGCTGAAGCCTTTGACTGTGTGGATCATGACAAGCTGTGGAAAGCTCTTAGAGAGATGAGGATACCAGACCATCTTACCTGTCTCCCGAGAAACCTGTATGTGGGTCAAGAAGTAACAGATGAGCCCTGTATGGAACAGCTGATTGGTTAAAGATTGAGAAGGGAGTAGGAAGGGCTGTCTGCCGTCACCCTGTTTGTTTAATTTATATGCTGAGCACATCTTGAGAAATGCCAGCCTGGATGAGTTACAAGCTGGAATCAAGATAGGCAGGAGAAACGTCAACAACCTCAGATGTGTGGATGATACCACTTTAATGGCAGAGCGAAGAGGAGCTAAAGAGCCTCTTGATGAGGGTGAAGGAGGAGAGTGAAAGAGCTGGTTTAAGACTAAATATTTAAAAAACCAAGATGGGGCCCCATTACTTCATGGCAAACAGAAGGGGGAGGGGGGAAGAAGTGACTGATTTCTTCTTGGGCTGCAGAACCACTGCAGATGGTGACTGCAGCCATGGAATCGGAAGAGGGTTGCTTCTTGGCAGGAGCGCGACGACAGGCCTGGACAGCGTGTTGAAAGGCAGAGGCGTTACCCTGCCGGCAAAGGTCTGTGCAGACAAGGCTAGGGTCTCCAGTGGTCATCACAGTTGTGAGACCTGGACCGCAAAGCAGGCAGACACCAAAGAGCTGATGCCTTTGAGCTGTGGTGCTGGAGAAGACTCCTGCAAGTCCCGTGGACAGCAGGGAGACCAAACCAGTCCATTTTAAGGGAGATTCAGTTCAGTTCAGTTCAGTTGCTCAGTCGTGTCCGACTCTTTGCAACCCCATGAATCGCAGCACGCCAGGCCTCCCTGTCCATCACCAACTCCCGGAGATCACTCAGACTCACGTCCATCGAGTCCGTGATGCCATCCAGCCATCTCATCCTCGGTCGTCCCCTTCTCCTCCTGCCCCCAATCCCTCCCAGC
>SJYF01001022.1:823191-873101 GCA_006410515.1 Procapra przewalskii
CCCGGCAATCTTGATTCCAGCTTGTGTTTCTTCCAGTCCAGCGTTTCTCATGATGTACTCTGCATATAAGTTAAATAAGCAGGGTGACAATATACAGCCTTGACATACGCCTTTTCCTATTTGGAACCAGTCTGTTGTTCCATGTCCAGTTCTCACTGTTGCTTCTTGACCTGCATACAGGTTTCTCAAGAGGCAGGTCAGGTGGTCTGGTATTCCCATCTCTTTCAGAATTTTCCACAGTTTATTATGATCCACACAGTCAAAGGCTTTGGCGTAGTCAATAAAGCAGAAGTAGATGTTTTTCTGAACTCTCTTGCTTTTTCGATGATCCAGCAGATGTTGGCAATTTGATCTCTGGTTCCTCTGCCAGATGATGACTACTACCCATTATCCAGATTAAGAAAACAGAGGCTCAGAGAGGTAAAAGCAGTTTCCCAAGGTTTCCTTTTGGTAAATGGTGGGCTGAAGCCAAGTCTGTCTTTGGAAATACAGTAAGTCCCCTACGTAGAAGACTTTAGGTTGTGAAAAGTGATAATTGAATCCTATTATTTTGCTGCAAGGATTAAATGAGATAATGCGTGGCAAGTCCTTGGTCTCCGGCTTGGCACACGGGTAATCTGCACTCAGTGGCTTCTGCTGCTGTGATCTCCGCCTGTTTGTGTGCTGGGGGCTCACGGGTGCCAGCGAATCCGTGAGCAGTATTCCCTTGCCCTCTTTAGGAGTCAGGGCTTCTGTTTTGTTGTTAGGGTGAACACAGTGAGGATTTGAAGTCATATATTTCTGCTGATTTGGAGTTTTCTTCTCCTGGGTACCACTCTCCCTCCCGTAATTGTCAGAGAGCTCTTCTTGTCAAACAGATATTGACTGGAGCCAAAGCCCCGTCAGACAGGTGCTCAGAGTCCCTGCACACCTCTTATCTCCACGTGGCCTGCACTGTTCGCACGAGACAGGGCAGAACAGCAGAGCCTGGAGACGTTTGGTGAGTCGTGGCAGGCTGCCGCACAGCGTGCTGACCCCACACGCACTTCCGGCCTCTTGTGAGGGGCTCAGAGCCAGGCGACTGTCTGCCACCACCCCACCATCGCTGTCATTGTCTCTATGGGAACGGGGTGTTGAGGTCTTCCAGGCATTTCCACCACCATCGTCTCTTTGGATCCTCTCAGCATCCCTGTGAGCTGGGCAGGACCAGGGCTGCTGCTGCTGCAATCAGATATTTTTACCATTTTTCAGAGGGGGAAACCTCAGGCTTGGAGGAGGCTCAGACTAGCCTACAGTTGCCCAGAGCCAGTGGGCTGCTGACACTCAGCCTGGTGCTCCGACCTGCGGGGCAGGGCAGCCATCGCGCGATGTCACGGCCCCGCTTCTGCGTGATGCCCGTCCCCAGTCTGTGCAGCTGCCCTCCCCACCCAGCCCTGAGAACTCTCAGTGGAGAGCTATCCAGAGGGCTGGGCCCCTCGGGAGGCCTCGGAGACCACCAGGTGGCCTGAGAGCCCTGTACACCAAGTTGCAATGCCTTTCCTTCTCTTGAAGAGCAGAAGAGATGGACAGCTTCAACCACTGACTCTGTTTTTAACCACCCTGCATGCAAGCAACAGATGTCTCTTTCCAGGAAGATAGATGATGTCTTTGCAACAGGACGTGAGACCCCAAAAGGCTCACGACTTCCCTGCTAAAAGTTTCTTCCAGTTTAGAAATCGCCTCAGAGGTTTAAAAATTGGATCCATGGGAGAAGGTGGTGAAATGCATCACTGGGAGTTTCTGAAGAGTTAAAGGAGCTAGGATTTCCTGTCTTGCTGGTCTCACCATTTCTCCCTTGAGGGAAGCAACATACAAGGTCAGACAGGCTCTCCACACTTGGAATGTGTACTTGAGGCTCTGGGACCCAGAACGTGCCAGACTCTCACCGGGATTTAACGCGCTGGTGCAGGTAAGCGCTAGCAGACTGAAAGTCACCGTAAGCCTCGGTTTTCTTCATGAGACTCATAACACCAGGCAGGGGACAGGAGTTGGCTGGGTCAGTGTGGTAGAGGGCGTAAGAGGAGAAGAAAGCTCCTCTGGGCTCTGGATCTCTCAGCGTCCTGAAACTTGCATCTCATTGTATTTTCCCATTCCCTCCTCCAGGGGATCTTCCCCACCCAGGGATCGAACCAGGTCTCCTGCATTGCAGGCAGATTCTTTACCATCTGAGCCACAGGGGAAGCCCCCAAAGCCCAGCAGTAATAACAAAATGGAGCAAGGCCCTCCCGCCCAGAGAAAGAGGCCTCCCTGACCTGGGAGGTTATAAAACAGCGGCCCAAGGAGAAGACAGCCCAGAGCGGGGCTGTGGCACCAACCCGTCCCTGCACAAATCAGCTGTTTCATGGGCCGTGAAATGTCAGGGGTCCCTGGGCTCCAGGCGTGGAGCCGTCGCCGGGGCTGGAGGTGCTGGGAGCAGTCCTGGCCTCAGTTTGAACCTCATGGGACGTGACGGGCGTGGGGAGCGGAGCGCCTGGACTCATGCAGGAGATGTCATTGCTGCAACTGTCAAGCCTGGGGCAGCTGCTCAGGTGTCTGGAGAGGCCTGCGCGCATGAGGCTCTCCTGGGGGCTCCATCAGCTTCTCCTCTGGCTTCGGGGGAAGTGCCACACCTCCCTGTTGGGATCAGAGCCATGGCCCTCTCTCTTGGCTCCTGCCTTTGTCTGCTCTTGGCCCCCCCACAAGGAGCCCCCGCCTCCTCGGGCTGCAGGTCAGCTTCAGGCTTTGGTGTTCCCTGCCTTCCTCCTCGCGTCTGCACCCACCCCTCCACGTGACTGTGCAATACACACCAGCCTGGACAGCCTGGCTCTGAATCACAGCGTCACAGGCAGGAGGGTGGGTGGCAGGACTGCGGCAGCGACGGTCAGCAGAGCTGCGCTCATACGGCGTTTAGTGTGCCCGGGGCACCAAGTGGGGCTCTCTTTTTTAATGCACGCAGCAATCCTGTGAGTGCTTCCCAGGTGGCGCACAAGATGCAAGAGGCTCGGGTTTGATCCCTGGGTCGGGAAGATCTGGAGGAGGAAGTGGCAACCCACTCAGGATTCCGGCCTGGAGAAGTGCACGGACAGAGGAGACGGGCGGCCACAGTCCACAAGGGTGTGAAGAGTCAGGCACGACTCAATCCTGTGAGGGAGGGGCAGCAGCCTCATTTCACAGACGAGAAAGTCAAGGCTTCAGAGAAAACGGTTTGTCCCAAATCATCGTATTGGATTGGCCAAAAGGTTCATTTTGGCTTTTCTGTGACATCTTACAAAAGATGCAAGCAAACTTTTTGGCCAACCCAACAGTTTGGCTTCCCTGGTGGCTCAGACTGTAAAGAAGCTGCCTGCAATTCAGGAGACCTGGGTTCAGTCCCTGGGTTGGGAAGATTCCCCTGGAGGGAATGGCAGCCCACTCCAGTATTCTGGCCTGGAGAATTCCATGGAAAGAGGAGCCTGGCAGGCTAGTCAATGGGGCTGCAGAGAGTCAGATACAAATGAACGAATTTTACTCCGCTTCAAGACTTTGAAAGATGCAGAATTTGAACCCAGCTGTCCGATCCCACCCTTGACCGCTGCACTGGGAAAACCCTAGTGTTCTTTCAATTAATGGAACCACCCCTCCTGCATTTTTGTTTTACAGATTCCAAAGTTTCTCCACCCATTAATTTACTCAGTCCTCTGAGAAAGGTTGAGAAATTGCCTTCCCATTTCAGTGATGAGGAGCTGAAGCCCAGAAAGCAAAATGACTCACCCTGAGTGGCAGCCAGGAACCTGGGCTCCTGCCTCCCCCGAGAAGGCTGAGTTAGAGGAGGCTGTGTGTCAGGGAGAAGCCGTCAGGGCGTTGCCAGCAGCAGGAATGAGTGCCACAGGCTCGTTTCCCGAAGCACCATCCCCTCTGCTCGGAGGCTGCAGTTTGGTCATTAATAAGGGCTGTGTCCCCAGCCTTCCACCCCACCTCCAGTTCTGGAGCTTCCTCCCTCTGCCGCAGTTTAACCAAGTTATTTATTAGCTACTATGTGCCCAGGAGGTATTTATATCAACTGTGCATTTGGAGATTCAGCTGCATCTGAAGCATGGGCAACAAGCTGCTGACCTGCTTGGAGATCAAGTTGTATCTGAGACACCGGATCCGGCAGAACTCACCTTTCCTCGACCCTGAACGTGAAGGAATGCAGCCTGCTGCCTCGAGAGCGGGAGCCTCTTGCAGGCAGGGGATTGACAGATATGAGTATCGCCATTCTCATTCTCAGAACCTTTCAGAGGTTCCCCACCATCTACCCAGACTCCTCCTCCCCTCTGTCTACCCACCCATCCATCCATCCATCCATCCTTCCATCCATCTTTCCATCCATCTATCTTAATTCACTCATTGCTTCATTTAATGACAGCTTAACTTACCGTGATCTAATTTCTTATTCTCCAAAGCACTTACATTTTAATATACGCAGTTTCTCTCTCTAATATGGTCTATCTGTATCTGTCATCTACTGCCATCATTATTTATTGCCTTTCAATAAGCCAATATTTCCCCCGTCCCACTAGAATGAGAGACCCACAGAAGAAGAATCTTGGTTTTAATTCCTGGTATTCCAAGTGCCACCCAGTAGGCACTTAATAAGCAATTGTTAAATGAGTGAATGAACACAGATATAGCATGAAGAAGAGACAGGCTTATAGGAGCAGGACAGAACTGGAAACTTCCATGCGTATTAAGAAACACTGTCTAGACCCCTACTCACGATATCCTGCCATCTGCCTCGAGTGCTTCTTGTGAGGAAAAGTTTGAGGTCCCAGGCCAGTTGGGAGGAATCCAGGCACCCTACCTGGCATCCTGAGCTCTCCAGCGTCTGACACCCGCCTTCCTCTCCTGTCTCTGTTCATAGACCATCCAGTTGGTTCCAGTCCCTCACAGACCATCCAGCTGGTTCGCTTTGCAAACACACTCTGAGCTATCTTTCCGTACCTCAGGGCCTTTGCACACACTCTTTGCCTTGCAGGAATATCACTCATCCTCTCGTCCCTTTGGAAAACATTCTGCACACTGTTTGGGACTGGGTTCAGGTTACGCCTCCTTTTGAAAGTCTTCCTAATCTTTCTTCTTCCCATTTGGGGCAAAATTAGACTCACCCTCTGCCTCTGTGACTCCCGCTATGGGAGAATATTTTGCATGATGAATTTGCTTATTTTTCCGCTGTCACCTTCATGAAATGAGAGCTCCTTGGGCCAGGAACTAATTCCTCAGTACTTAAGACAGAGTGCTATTTGTGGAATTATTATAATGATGATGACTATTAATTATTTGGTAACCAGCAGGCACTTTTCCAAGTGCTTCAGCTTTCAACCTTCATGATAACCCAGGAAGGTAGGAACTATGATTTCCCCCAGTTATAGATGAGGAAACAGATGCAGAGACATTGTGGGAATTTACCCAGGATGACACCTTGATAACGGGTGGCGCTGGAGCTAGAACCTGGGCGAGCTGGCCCTGGAGTCGCTGGGCTGAATGTCTCTGGCGCTGAGAAGACTTTGCACATGGCTGGGTCTCAGGTCTCCCATCTGTGCCATGGATGTTTGGGTGAGATAACATTTAAGAACTCTTTCACTGAGGACTCTCTTTGGATTCTCCTCTATCTAGAGATGATGCTCCATGCGGCAACTTCCTCCTTGTAGAAATTTAATTGAAGCCCATAGGACTGGCGGAGGAGGGTCCCAGCAGGCTCTTATTTTTAGGACAGCTTTGGTCTGAAACGATGAGCAGGGAGGTGAGTGATCACGTGAACACATCAAAGACGCTTTCTGGACTGTGTTCTATTGCGCTGTTTTTCCTTCGTTCTTTTCTTCTCACCCTTCCCAGGGCTTCCCTGTAGGGGGGCTACACTTTTACTTTGTCTTTGGACTTAGCCATGTGATTTACGTTGGCCAGTAGACTGTTTAATTCAGTCGCTCAGTCGTGTCTGACTCTTTGTGACCCCAGGACGCAGCACACCAGGCTTCCCTGTCCATCACCAACTCCCAGCGCTTGCTCAAACTCATGCCCATTGCATCTGTGATGCCATCCAAACATCTCGTTCTCTGTCACCCCCTTCTCCTCCCACCTTCAGTCTTTCCCAGCATCAGGGTCTTTTCAAGAGTCAGTTCTTTGCATCAGGTGGCCAAAGCATTGGAGTTTCAGCTTCAACATCAGTCCTTCCAATGAATATTCAGGACTGATTTCCTTTAGGGTGGACTGGTTGGATCTCCTTGCAGTCCAAGGGACTCTCAAGAGTCTTCTCTAACACCGTGATTCAGAAGCATCAGTTCTTCGGTGCTCAGCTTTCTTTATAGCCCAACTCTCACATCCATACATGACCACAGGAAAAACCATATCTTTGACTAGTCGGACCTTTGTTGGCAAAGTAATGTCTCTGCTTTTTAATATGCTGTCTAGGTTGGTCATAGCTTTTCTTCCAAGGAGTAAGTAACTTTTAATTTCATGGCTGCAGTCAATATCTGCAATGATTTTTAGAGCCCCCCCAAATAAAGTCTCTCACTGTTTCCACTGTTTCCCCATCTGTTTGCCACGAAGTGATGGGACAAGACGCCATGATCTTAGTTTTCTGAATGTTGAGCTTTAGGCCAACTTTTTCACTCTCCTCTTTCACTTTCATCAAGAGGCTCTTTAGCTCTTCACTTTCTGCCATAGGGTGATGTCATCTGCATATCTGAGGTTATTTATATTTCTCCTGGCAATCTTAATTCCAGCTTATGCTTCATCCAGCCCAGCGTTTCTCATGATGTACTCTGCATACAAGTTAAATAAGCAGGGTGACAATATACAGCCTTGACGTACTCCTTTTCCTATTTGGAACCAGTCAGTTGTTCCATGTTCAGTTCTAACTGCTGTTTCTTGACCTGCATACAGATTTCTCAGGAGGCAGGTCGGGTGGTCTGGTATTCCCATCTCTTTCAGAATGTTCCACAGTTTATTGTGATCCACACAGTTAAAAGGCTTTGGTGTAGTCAATAAAGCAGAAGTAGATGTTTTTCTGGATCTCTCTTTCTTTTTTGATGATCCAACAGATGTTGGCAATTTGACCTCTGGTTCCTCTGCCTTTTCTAAATCCAGCTTGAACAACTGGAAGTTCATGGTTCATGTACTGTTGAAGCCTGGCTTGGAGAATTTTGAGCATTACTTTGCTAGCGTGTGAGATGAGTGCAATTGTGGGGTAATTTGAGCATTCTTTGGTATTGGGTTTCTTTGTGATTGGAATGAAAACTGACCTTTTCTAGTCCTGTGGCCACTGCTGAGTTTTCCAAATTTTCTGGTGTACTGAGCGTAGCACCTTCACAGCATCATCTTTTAGGGTTTGAAACAGCTCAACTGGAATTGCATCGCCTCCCTACCTTTGTTTGTAATGATGCTTCCTAAGGCCCACTTGCCTTCACATTCCAGGATGTCTGGCTCTAGATGAGTGATCACACCATTGTGATTTTCTGGGCTTGAGGAATCCCACCCGTGACAAGGTCATGCGGCAGAGATCTGATGGGCAAGGTCGAGTCAGATCTCAGGTTTCCCCCCTGGTATTTCCTGAGCATGTACCCCCCAAAATAAGAATATGCCTGCCTTGTTGCATTGTACTTTCCCACTCTCCTGACACACTCTGGAAAAAGTCAACTCAGGGCTTTAGTCTTCTGCCTTTGAAAGGGTGTTTCAATCCAAAAACCCCTCTGATGGCTTTCTAGCCTGCCTGCAGGACTCGTACAGCCGCGCATGTGATTGTTTGAGGCCTTCCGACTGGAGGCACAGGAAGCTTGAAACATCCTGGGAATGCAGGGGCTTCCGAGGGGTCAAGATCATTAGAACAGGACTGATTAAAGGTTCCATTTGCTGAGTCAATACTTGCTGCCACATTTCCACATCCTTTATCTTTAGATATAGTTGGTATATAGAAACACAGGTATTAGCAGCATTAGATCTTTGAGTTAAGTACTTTCTTTGTTATAACCACTGCACCTTTGTTCTACAGGAATGTAACTTTATTTAGTACTTTGAGGGTGATGCAGAGTAAAGAAAAAACACTTCTAGGGAAAAGTTTTCTGGTTTGATTGACGATTATACAGGAAGAAAGCCGTAAAAATGTTAACAAGCCTCTTGGCCAGAAGATAATGTAAACCACCTGAGACCTTTTGTATAGGGAGGGTATGCAAAAAGAAAGCCTGTCTCAGTGAGGGTCAGGCCTGCTGCCCCTGCATAACTCTGCACATTCCATTATGGACAACTTGGGGTATATAAGCTGATTTTGAAAGCTAGTTTTTAGACTCTTGCACCGATGCTGGGCTTCCCCATGGCGTTCTTTTCTCCCTTTTTCGGTGAATTCCCTTGGAACGTCGAGGCTCGCCATGTCTACTTACTTGTCCCGGCTTCTAAGATCCGCAGGAAAGAGAGTCCAAGGCGGCACACTCTCGATATGCAAACGGGCGCCGGTGGCCCACCGTAGATGGTACAGGTTCCTTTATTGGCTTTCCACGTAACCAAGTTATTCAGCCTCTTTTCTCTGCCTAAATTTCCTACCATACTGTTTCTTCCTGATCTAATCTTATATTAATAAATAAATAAGTCTTTCCTCACCAATACCGTCCCCGCTTTGAATTCCCTGGATCCACCGGGGCTGGACCCCGGCACTCTTTCACTTTCATCAAGAGGCTCTTTAGCTCTTCACTTTCTGCCATAGGGTGATGTCATCTGCATATCTGAGGTTATTTATATTTCTCCTGGCAATCTTAATTCCAGTTTATGCTTCATCCAGCCCAGCATTTCTCATGATGTTTCTCTGCATTGAAGTTAAATAAGCAGGGTGACAATATACAGCCTTGACTTACTCTTTTCCCGGTTTGGAACCGGTCAGTTGTTCCATGTCCAGTTCTAACTGCTGTTTCTTGACCTGCATACAGGTTTCTCAGGGGCCAGGTCGGGTGGTCCGGTATTCTCCTCTCTTTCAGAATGTTCCAAGTTTGTGGTGATCCACACAGTCAAAGGCTTTGGCATAGTCAATAAAGCAGAAGTAGATGTTTTTCTGGAACTCTCTTTCTTTTTTGATGATCCAACAGATGTTGACAATTTGATCTCTGGTTCCTCTGCCTTTTCTAAATCTAGCTTGAACATCTGGAAGTTCACGATTCACGTACTGTTGAAGCCTGGCTTGGAGAATTTTGAGCATTACTTTGCTAGCATGTGAGATGAGTGCAATTGTGAGGTAGTTTGAGCCTTCTTTGGTATTGGGTTTCTTTGGGATTGAAAACTGACCTTTTCCAGTCCTGTGGCCACTGCTAGCTTTCCAAATTTTCTGGTGTACTGAGTGTAGCACCTTCATAGCATCATCTTTTAGGGTTTGAAACAGCTCAGCTGGAATTGCATCGCCTCCCTACCTTTGTTCATAGTGATGCTTTCTGAGGCCCACTTGACTTCACATTCCAGGATGTCTGGCTCTAGATGAGTGATCACACCATTGTGATTATCTGGGTCGTGAAGATCTTTTTTGTAGAGTTCTTCTGTGTATTCTTGCCACCTCTTCTTAATACCGTCTGCTTCTGTGACGTCCAGACCATTTTGGTCCTTTATGGAGCCCAGCTTAGCGTGAAATGCTCCCTTGGCATCTCTGATGGGCTGTAGGTGGAAGTGACTGTGGGCTAGTTCCAGATGAGACTTCTAGAGCCGTGACCAGTCCCTGTCGGCATTCTCGAGCTTCTGTTCCCCGTGAGAGAACCTGAGGCCTCAGGCCCTAGAATAAGGCGTGTGGGATAGACTCGGCGCCTATAACGCTTGGCGCCCCGCCGCACCTGACTCCAGTTCAGTTCAGTTGCTCGGCCGTGTCTGGCTCTGTGGCACCACCGAGTGCAGCATGCCAGGCTTCCCTGTCCGTCCCCAACTCCTGCAGCTGCTCAAACTCACCCATCGCGTCAGTGATGCCATCCAGCCATCTCATCCTCTGTCACCCCCTTCTCCTCCTGCCTTCAATCTTTCCCAGCATCAGCGTCTTTTCTAACGAGGCAGTTTTTTGCATCAGGTGCCCAACTTAACCCAGCCAAAAACAACTGAACTGTAGCTGACCTACATATCTGTATGAACCACATACGTCATATTGTGAATCACTGGGAACTTGGGGATGTTTGTTATGCAGCCTTAGTAGAGTGGAAATGTGAGCAACGTATAGAGTAAGCGCAGACCAGGGGTGAGTATAGCATGCTTGTTGGATTATACGGTCCTTCATCACATAGAGGACTAATATTGAAGTCAGACTAGGACTGAGTCTTAAGCAAAGAGATGGCACTCAGACTTCCCAAATTCCCGCAGTCCTTGCTAGACACCGTCTTAGGGAGGCAGTGTTTGGAGGACTAGATGCCTATATGTGGCCCTTCTTTGTCTTAGCTGTCATACATTCTTGTCCAGCTGCTCAGTCATGTCTGACTGTTTGCTAGACCGTGGACAGCTTCCCTGTCCTTCACGATCTCCCAGAGTTTGGAGATCAGACCAGTCAATGCTAAAGGAAATCAATCCTGAGTATTCATTGGAAGGACCGATGCTTAAGCTGAAGCTCCAATACTTTGGCCACCTGATGCAAAGAGCCAACTCATTGGAAAAGACCCTGATGCTGGGAAAGATTGAGGGCAGGAGGAGAAGGGGACCACAGGGGATGAGACGGCTGGATGGCATCTCCGACTCGATGGACATGAGTCTGAGCAAGCCCCGGGAGACAGCTGTCATACAGCTAGCAAAGTTTCATTTCCCCTGTTGGTCAAATAAAGCGCCTGGTCATAGCCTTCCAGAAGAAAGGGTCTACACTGGTGAGACTTGGCATTCCCTCTGTGGCTTTTGGCATATTTAGTCTAGAACTAGGACCTTTCTGGTTTGACAGAGCCAGAGGAGTCTGGGTTGAACTATTCGAAATATTATCTGTGAGGGAAGATGTCTCAGAAGAGAGGCTGATGCGTCTTCCCTTTCCGGCCCCCCGAGTCTGTGATATGGCTGTGGGTGGTTTCAGGGGTGTGCTGGGGGCGATGGAGATGGTGTGAAGGAACTTGGAGAGTGTCTGCAATTTTGAAGCCTACACAGTCTCTGTGAAAGTCTCTTTCTGACTCAGGCTTGGTTTGGCCATTGCCTAACTCCGATGATTCGGCACAAGCCCGTGAAACCCTCTACGATCTTGTTTCCTGGTTTTTTCCATCCTCATGGCCCAGCCCAGGAACCCCAGGGCCGTGAGCACGGTGTGAATGGGTCTTGGTGGTTATGATGCTCAGACGTGCTGCCTCGTTGGACCCTGCTTTACTTTAAACGCCCACAAACATAGTGACTAAAACAATGCACATTGATTCTCCCACAGTTCTCGAGATCTGAAGCCTGACATCAGCTTCATCGGGCTGAACTCAAGGTGTCAGCGAGGCTGGCTTTTTCTGGAGACGCTGAAGGAGACGCCGCCGTGCCTCCTTTGGCTTCGAGGGGCCGCTTGCTTTCCTTTTCTCGTGACGCCTTCCTCTCATCAGCGCGGCCTCTTGCTCTCGTTCTCACGTCTCTTCCTGCTGCACGGCTCCTGCTGCCTCTCGTGACTGTGTTGGGGCTGCCTGGATGTCCAGGGTCGTCCCTTCTCGAGATCCGCAGGGTCTCTTTCATCATACCGAGCAGTAGTTGCGGGTTCCAGAGATTAGGGCAGGGGCATCTTGGAAGGTTCCTTATTCTGTGACCCTGGTGTTTCCTCCATGGTAGGGGAATGGGGTGCTGTTACCCAGTAATTCCCGTTTTACATTTGAGGGCACTGAGGGCATGGGTTACAGATCTGGGACCAGAGCCCAGACTCCTGGCTCCCGCTCTAAGCTATTCTTCCTTATGTCCTGCCCCTCCGTTTTCATCTTCTTCTCCTTTCCCTCCTCTTTCCTCTCTTCCTCCCCCATCCTCTTCCTCTTCCTTCTTTTTCTGGTGTAACGCTAATGTTCACTGAGTGTCTGCCATGTGCCCAGCGCGGTTTTAAACACTTGTAGATAGGTCACACGCTGCTACTACTCCCAGTCCATCCTAAAGGAAATCAACCCTGAATGTTCTTGGAAGGACTGATGCTGAAGCTGAAGCTCCAATACTTTGGCCACCTGATGCAAAGAGCTAACTCATTGGAAAAGACCCTGATGCTGGGAAAGATTGAGGGCAGGAGGAGAAGGGGACGACAGAGGATGAGATGGTTGGATGGCATCACTGACTCAATGGACATGAGTTTGGAAATGTCTGGGAGACAGTGAAACAGGGAAGCCTGGCGTGCTGCAGTCGCAAAGAGTTGGACACGACTTAGCGACTGAAAAACAACAGCAAGTTATTACTCCCGTTTTACAAATGAGAAAAATGAGGTTTGGGGAAACTTGCCCAAGATCTATGCCCAGGCTGTTAAGCAGTGAAGCTGGGCTTCGAACCCGGGTCTCCTAGCATGGGAACCCGCACACAGCAGAGGCTGTTGGCGCCCAGCTCTGGCCTCCCCACCAGGCGGGCATACCCGCTGGCAGCTGCTCTGAGAGCTGGCTGCCAACAGCTCACAGCTGCCCTCTTCTCCTGAGAACTGCCCTTGGCCTCCATGGGCCATTTCATCAAGAATACCTGGAAGATGAGACTCCCAGGCAGAGAAACCTCTAGGAAATAACTGGTTGATTAAAAGCACGCAGTGCTGACCCTTCCCGGCACAAAGAGCTCTCCCCAGGAAGGATGCTCTGTGCTGCCATTCATGCTCTGGGGCGCCCGCGGGCTCAGGCTCAGGCCAGGCTCTGGGGCGCCCGCGGGCTCGGGCTGAGGCCAGACTTTGGCTGAGCCCTTGTCTTCATTGGCTCCTTCCCCGCCCCATTCTGTTTTATTCACTCCCAAGCTTCTCCTGAGAGCTCTCTCTTGGTAAACCACTTACAGGGAAATTCCCACCCCAGGCTCCTTTCATAGGGAACTCAGCCTAAGGCATGGCCTAGGATTTCTTCCAGGAAGCAGAGGCAATATGCAAAAGAATACAGGATTTGGTATAGAGAGCTGGCCTTAAGGCAGTTACGGGGACTGAGACAGTCCACAGTCTGCCCCTGGCGCTGGTCCTTAAGTCAGCTGGGCAGGCAGTTGGGACAGAAAGATGGATGGGCATTGGGGAAAACAATGACTTCTGCAGGAATAAGCCAGAACTTGCAGCGATAGACTGGAACTCATGTATCTCTCCCCATCTTCCAGCTTCTGACCTGCAGAAGAAGTTGGCCAGTCTCACCGTGTTGTCGCACAGTGCCCAGCCTGGGGTATGGAGACCCTGGAGGAGATGGAGCAGGGTTGCTTGAAGGCTCAGGCACCGTCCCACCCCACAAGGTGGGCCATGCATGAGAGAGACTCTGCCTAACCCCACCCAGTGCTGAAGAATTGATGCATCTGAACTGTGGTGTTGGAGAAGACTCTTGAGAGTCCCTTGGACTGTGAGGAGATCCAACCAGTCCATTCTGAAGGAGATCAGTCATGAATACTCATTGGAAGCACCGATGCTGAAGCTGAAACTCCACTACTTTGGCCACCTGGTGTGAAGAACTGACTCACTGGAAAAGACCCTGATGCTGGGAAAGACTGAGGGCAGGAGGAGAAGGGGACGACAGAGGATGAGATGGCTGGAGGGCCTCAACGACTCCATGGACATGAGTTTGAGCAAACTCTGGGAGCTGGTGATGGACAGGGAGGCCTGGCGTGCTGCAGTTTATGGGGTTGCAAAGAGTCGGCCATGACTGAGCGGCTGAGCTGCACCCCGCCCTGACCTTGAGCATATAAACACGGCTGCTACTTCACTGCACTTCCAAATCCCAAGCGAATTTCTCTACTGCCAACCAGACTCCGAACCAGAAAGGGAAAGGGACTCTGAAAGATATAGTCCCAGCTCAGTTAGACTGGTCTAGTAAACCCACCATGGATTAAAGGGACTCTGAAAGATATAGTCCCAGCTCAGTTACACTGGTCTAGTAAACCCATCATGGATTACCCATAACAACCTCACACATATACCCACTTCTTTTAACAGTATTTAACTTCCAAATTAATATCCTAGCAAAATTCTGTTTCCACCTCACATAATCCTGGGTACAACTGGAAACACATTAACCTTCTTGCCCAGAGTACATACAAAGTTTGTTTATCCATCTTTGAGTGACGTTCATACCCTTTCTAGCTCAAACTCCGACCATACATAGAACAGATAACTAATAAGGACCTGCTGTGCAGCACACCATACTCTGTAACGGCCTGGGTGGGAATAGACTAAAAAAGAGTGGGTATTTGCATATGCGTAACTGACTCAATCGCCGAGCTCCGGAAACTGACACAGCATTGTAAATCAGCTATACGCTAATGAAATAAGCAAACGAAACCCTCCTTATTGGACAGCCCATGATTTAAGTGCTGAATGATCAGTTAGCTGCACTGTTAACAACTCTTACGTTAGATCATAGACAAATGAGTGAGGGGAATAGGCTTTGATTAACATGTGCATAAACATTTTCATACAAAATAAGGAAATACTCAGATCTATTATCAGCTTCATTTCTTCCGCTGATCATGTACGCGATTGCAGCTGATGATGATGGTTCTGATCATCCACTACCCTCCTCATAACCCATTTGCCTTCCGCAATGAGCTGGCTGTGGGCTAACACAGAGTTCCATTCTTTGCGGGCCTGGGTCACCGACGGTTCTACCTATAAAAGGTGGTTGTATTTCTTTTTATTGGATTTCATTATGGAATATGGGGATATTAAGGAATGCCTCAGGGCATCTCGGGAATTCAGACCGTCCTGTTTATTCCCCATCGTAGGGCAGCAACTCTTGTTATCCGTGATTAATCACTGTAGCCCGTTTGGAGACCCCTCTCCACAGCCACTGATTCATCGCCACGGGGAGCCCAAAGTGGCGGATCACAGAGGGCCCGTGAATGGTTAGCGGGCCACTGCTGTGTCTCCGGGCACCCTTCTCGTGGGAACTCAGATCTCTAGACTGAAAGAGCCTAAAGTCACAGGGACGGAAAGCTAACAGTTGCTAGTGAGTCACCTAGGACAACAGCCTGAGGAGCCACGCCCACTCCTGCCCTAAACACCTGGGCCTGGGGACCTGGGCTGGGGCGTTAGCAACACTGTCTGGCGGGTGCTGGGTCTGCAGCATAAGCTGCTTCCTGGAGGATGTTGCCCCAGGCCTGCAAGGTGTTGTCACAAGGCTGACACCATAAGGAGCCTTCAAAAGGCCACTCTGCCATTTGGTCAGACCAGCTGCTTCGGGGTGATGGAGATCTCGGTGAGACTGGTGCATTGACTGATCTCACCACATTTACTTGCTGTGAATGGTCTGAAGCAAAGCCGTGTGGAATGCTATGAAGGTGGCCAAGGCGTTCTGTAAATCCACAGATGGTGGTTTTGGCAGAAGCACTGCGGGCTGGAAAACAAGTCCGTATTTGAGAGACGGGTCTGCATAAGTGAACAGAGAACAAGCATGGTGTCACCCTGGGAGTTCAGCGCTGGACTCTGCAGTTGGTGCCCGGGACTTTGCAGTGGCTTTGGGTGGGCCAGCCTCAGGTGAAAGTCCCGTTTGCTGAAGCCATGCCTAACCTCCATCCCTTGCTGTCATTTTGCTCATGAGCCCGTTGGGTAACGACAGGGAGGGCTTAAGAAAGAGTTGGATTGACACCCACAAAATGGATCAGTTTGCCCATCCAGTTGCTAAGGTCCTGCTTTATTGAGGCCACTCTTTGGTGAGTGTGCTTTTAGGACTCAGATATATTCACCCCATCTTGCAACTTGGAAAGTTCAGCATATACCTCTTCTCAAGACCTCGCTTCTCCAATTTTCCAACTGTGTTTCTTCTAAGTGCCTGACCTGCTGTCTCTCCTTCCAGGCTAAGCAAACAATCAGGCCTCCTTCTCAAAGCTCTGCACTGGAAGCATCTCCCTCCCTCACTGTCCCAGAGAGTGAGGCTGCATGGCTGCAGCTGCCCCCTTAGGAACAGTGCCAGCCTATCCTGCAAGCTCCTTGGAAGCAACACGGAAAAACCTGGACAGGGTAATAAAAATACATCACTTTGCCAACAAAGCTACGGTTTTTCCAGTAGTCATGTACGGATGTGAGAGTTGGATTATAAAGAAGGCTAAGTGCTGAAGAATTGATGCTTTAAAATTGTGGTGCTGGAGAAGACTTGACAGTCCTTTGGACTGCAAGGAGATCAAACCAGTTAATTCTAAAGGAAATCAGCCCTGAATATTCATGGGAAAGACAGATGCTGAAGCTGAAGCTCCAATAATTTGGCCACCTGATGTGAAGAGCCCTCTCCTTAGAAAAGACCCTGCTGCTGGGAAAGATTGAGGACAGGAGGAAAAGGGGATGACAGAGGGAGATGGTTGGATGGCGTCACCGACTCGATGCACATGAGTTTGAGCAAGCTCTGGGAGAGGGTGAAGGGCAGGGAGGCCCAGCGTGCTGCAGTCCACGGGGTTGCAAAGAGTCGGGTAGGACTTAGCGACTGGACAAGAGGCCTCCTGCAGAACCATCTGCAAACCAGAACCATTTCTTTCTCCCTCAGTTAACTTGTCAAGGAAGTCCACAGAAGGCCACCGGTGGGAGCTGAGAGAGAGGAAGTTTTGTAGTGTGAGAGGGGAGGTGGGCATCGTGTTTGCTCAGGCGACTTATTTGTGTCCTCCCGACCTGCTTGAGCTGGTATTGTGTATGCTACTTCCATCTCACGATAGAATGGCTTGCCCAAATGCCCAATATTATGGTTTGGTTGCTCAGACAACACCCAGTGCACGAAAGGGCAGCTCAGAAGGCACAGGGAGCTGGTGGCCCACAGTCGAGCTTTCAGTCCGCATGAGGTCCTGTGGCGACACGGAAGCCGTTTCTCAGGAGAAGAACGGTATCCAGATGGTGGCCTGGCGCTTCTCCAGTCTGAAGCCTGTGCTGTGATTCACCTAGGGAGCCTGCCCACTCCAGACAGCTTCCCTGTCTGCCGCACAGCCTTCAGGCATCGGCAGATCCTCTGGGTCCCACAGCCCGGATGGCAGTGTGGCTTGCAGGGCAGGCGTCACCTGTTGGTGGTGGAGGAGCAGGTCCGGCATGATAAATCCACTCCAGCATTGCAATATCCCTAAGCTTCTGGGCGCCTTCCGCTGCAACCCACCAGGGAAATGCTGCATCAGAGCACCATTTAGTGCTGACCACCTTAGCTTCCAGCCAAGCACTGTTAACAGGCAGGCCCAGCTGCTTGAGCAAACGCATGGAAACCCGGATTTCTGCTTCATTCACCCGGGCCAATGAGTTTAGCCTGATCCGACACTACACAGTTCTCCTCTCTGATCCAGTGTCCTCAGGGTCCACTCCCAGAACTACAGAAAGTGGGGTGCTGGGACATGTAGTTCCAGCTTCCCTAAGGTGACACAGTGCAAAGCATTACAGACACTTTGCTTTACCGTGTCATGTTGCCTCTTTTTAATCTTAAAAAAAAATTCTTCCTGGTCTCTCTTGAAGTGGAATATGTGTCTTTTTAGAGGTACAAAGGTGAGAGCATAAGTGCAGTGATATTCACACCTCAGGCTGAAGCCCAAGGTCTCCGGCGCTGCGTCTTAAGCCTCAGAGTCACACCCATCCTCTACCGAGCATCGCTGAGTCTGTGACAGTAGCTGCCCGCCTCCAGTCTGCTGGCAGCTCTTAACTCACATCATCTCACCTGTTTCTGGTGATGAATTGTTATCCCCATTTTACAGATGTGGAAACCGATGCCAGTGGGGCAGAGTTGTAAAACCGGCAAGGGAGAGGACTGGAACTCAGACTCAAGTTTCCTTCCTCTATAGCCAGGTCATACTGAGGGAAAGTTCCTCCCAGATTCTTGTTCCTGCTTGAGTTAATATTTGTACCAAGTTACTGGTGACGGACGAGACATGGAATCCCAGAACCACAGACTCTCCTCATTGGATGGGGTCCTAAAGATCCCTTGAGAGTTGAGGAGATCAAAGCCCAAAGAGTTGAGGCAATTTGCCCAAAGCAACGCAGTTGGTCATCAGCAGGACTTGGGCAGAAGGCGATGGCCAGGGCTACGACTACGCAGGGCCAGAATTAAGCGGTTGAACGCTTGCCATTCAAAACGCGCCTGATCCACGTCAGTCTTTGATGAAAGTGCCTATTCAGGGAGTCGCACACTCTTTCCTTTGGCCCCCGGTCCTAGAACCAGGCCCATTGCCCAGCTCGGCTCTACCCAAGCTTTATCAGCCGCCCACCTCATTGGCCCAGGTCCTCAGACAGAATCCCTGTTTGCTGGTCCCCAGATGCCGCTGGAATTTCTTCAGACTCTTGCTGCAAAGGGAGCTGGGATTCTCCTTGATTTCTTTGTTTGAGGAGCAGAGCATGGGATCTCATGGAGGCAGATGACCTATTCCTTGAGTACTGGCCTGGTTTGTGTGCTCAAAAATGACCCGAGCAACAGGGTTTTATTTTGAGCTCATCCCTCAGAGTCAGACACGACTGACGTGACTTAGCAGCAGCATCAGCATCCAGGCCCAGCTAGTGTGAAAGCTTCTGTTCAGGGGCTGGCATCTACAGCATAGTGGCCACACTCTCTACAGAACCCAGCAAGTGTCTTTTCCTTGACATGTGGCCCCTTTAGCTATCTATGCTCATTCAGAGCCTGAGGAAACAGCAGGCGCTGGATGAGGAAGGCTTAGGCAGAATTCATGTGTCCATTCAACAAATTCACTGAGAACTCTCTGTGGACCGGGGCCGCTGGAGGGGCTGGGGACAAAACAGATAATTCCATGGAGTCGTAGTTTAGTGCAGAAAGACAAGCAATTAAATAAAAATAACAAAGAGCCAAGTTACGTAGTGCAGTAAAGGTGACAGGAAGGGGAAAGCATGGAGCAAGAGGGAGCAGGAGTGGGAGGCAAGAGGGCAAAGTGCAGAGCTACGGGGAGGCGAGGGGCGCCCCGTGGGGGAGGCACGATCTGAACCAAGGTGTCAGAGGCGGGGGAGTGTGCCCTGCGGATGTCTGGGGAGTACATCCCAGGCGGCAGGAACGGCAGCGCAAAGGCCCTGGGGCAGGCGGATGCTGGTGTACCCCAGGAGCAATGAGGCAGCCTGGGCTGGACCAGAGGGGAAAGGGGAGAGACAGGCGGGGAGGTGGGAGATGGAGCGTGGGCCAGGGGCGTGTCAGAGTAACTGAGGCACATACCGTGGTGGCGGTTTCTGAAGGCGGGTGGGGGAGGAGGCGGTTGCAGTAACCGTGAGAGGCGACGCAGCTCAGACCAGGATGGATGCGGGCTGAGAGCCATCACTTCCGTGAGGACGCCTTGAGGGTGGAGCCCACAGAATTTGCTGGAGCTTAGATGCAGTGTGAGAGGAAGAGATGGTCAAAGAGGACGCCCAGCTTCCGAGTCACCAGGCGAAAGGGTGTGAAGCAGAACTTTCTGACTGGCTCTGCCACCTCCGCTGGGCAAGTGAGTCACCTAACATCTCAGTGCTGCAGTTCCCTTAACTGTGGTTTTGCGAGAGCAACAGTCCCGAGGCCCCCTAGGTATTCTGAGATCTGACCTGGTGCGTAGTAGTTGCTCAGTAAATATTGTGCGTGCGTGTGCGCGCGTGCGTGCGTGCGTGTGTGTGAGCCGCTCAGTCGTGTCCGACTCTGTGACCCCACGGCCTGTAGCCCACCAGGCTCCTCTGTCTGTGGGATTCTCCAGGCAAGAGTACTGGAGTGGGGTGCCATTTCCTTCTCCAGTAAATATTAGCTCTCCTAATTACTATGATTGCTGTTACTGATATAGACTCTAGCCTAGGAGTCAGCAGAGTGCAGCCTGAGGGGCCTGTTTTGGTAAATCAGGAATCCTTGGGTCACAGCCGCTGACGTGGTATCTGCGGCTGCTTTCCTGCCCCAGGGCAGAGTTGAACAGCTGCGACATTATATGATTGCAAAGCTGGAAATAGTCACGCCCTGACCCCTGCAGAAAGTTTGCTCATCTCCGTTGTAAACCAAACGGCGCTTTTTCAGAGAGGTTTTAGTCAAGGTTTTTTACGTTCTTCTTGAGGTTCCAGGACAGGGGTGGGGGCGTGCAGCTGATGACCTTTGTGCCCCCTTGCATCCCTGGCGCTCTGCGACCTCTGGCTCCATCAGATGCTGGCTCTGGGAGAGATGTGGGACGCTCGCACCCCTTCCTTCTCGAGGGCGGTGCTCCTGATAATCGCCTGCCTGTCACAGAGCTTGGGCAACATGATGCTGTCGGATCTCACGGCTGAGTGGAGGGATTAATAGCTGATGGCGTGCTGGGCCCTGGAGAGCCAGACCCTGATCTGCCAGCAGCCGAGGCATGCACCTCCCCTTGTGCCTGCCTCCCTGCCTCCCTGCCTCCCTGCCATGATCCGCAGGGCCTCTCCAGGCAAAGCCGCCCACTGGCAACTGGCTTGGACAGAAGGCAGAGCAGCCTGGGAGGCGTCTGGCCAAGGTCCGATGCAGCTGCAGCCCTTCAATGCTGTGTGTCCTGGGGCAAGATACCTAGCCTCTCTGAGCCTGGCTTTTCTCAAGTGTCAAAGATGGATGGTTTTCACGTCTGGCCCCCAGTGGAGACTCATTTTCTCGGGGACTTTGGCTGCCTTGTGTGACGTAATGTCAGCACCCAGCCATGGTGCCTGGTGCGCGGCAGGTGCCCTGAGGGCATTTGTTGAGGGAAAAGGGGAGCAGAACTCGTACCGTGCAGGTGTCCAAGTGAAAGCAAACGTGTCAGTCGCTCAGTTGTGTCCGACTCTGTGCAACCCCGTGGACCGCAGCCCACCGGGCTCCTCTGTCCATGGGATTCTCCAGGCAAGAATACTGGAGTGATTTCCTTCTCCAAGGGATCTTCCCCACCTAGGGATCTAACCCAGGTCTCCCGCATTGCAGACAGATTCTTTACGCTCTGAGCCACCAGGGAAGCCTGTCGGTGTCCAAACCATGGCCATTTACGATAAGAATAATGTTGCTATGGACTGTACAGTTCTCTGGAGCCCGGCATCTCTACCCGCCAGGCCAGGTGCAAATTCCAGGGCAGAGGTAGGGCTTCACCAGCTTCAGGGGGAAAGGGAGGGGGCTTGGGAGGCCCAGATGTGTTCGGATTTCCGCCTGAAGGGGGTGAGAAAGCGAGGGCCGTGAGCAGCTCTGATGCACAGAGACAGGTGAGAGATGACAAGACAGACAGAAAGACAGATTGACAGATAAATAGAAGACAGGCTAGCAGGCAGACAGGCAGGGTGCCAGGCAGGTGGGTAAACAGGCGGTAAGTGGTGGCGGGGGTCCTGTGCCCCCAGCCCCTCCTCTGCGCCCCCCGCTGTCACAAGCTCCTAGTGAGACAGACAGAGCGTGCTGACTCAGCGCCAGAGGGTGCCGGAACCTCAGGGGAGTTTCTGCGGTGGCAGGGCTGGATCGGCGTGTCTGTCTTCACGGGCAGGCTCTGATCAGAGCGGGCGTCGGGACGGAGGGAGGCAGAGTGGCTGCAGGGCCGGGACCGGGGGTGGGAGCGGGGCTTTGAGCCGCAGCTCTCTGCTCTCTGACTTTGTGACTTGACCGGGCCTGTAATTCTCCCCCGGGTCTGGGAGCCAGCCGTGGACCGAGGTCATGGTGAGGGGAGGCAGCTGGGATGTCTCTGAGGCCGGGAGGTGCACGCGGCTGTGAGTGGCGGTGACCACGCTCGGCCCCCGGGCGCCCGTCTGACCGCGGCTGGGCGAGCTGAGTGACAGGATGCGGAGCCGAGATGAAGGGAGGACAGTCGGCATCTGCTCGCCTGAGTGTGGAGCTGTCAGTTCGCGCGGAGTAGGTGCTTAACGATGAAATCTGGCGGGGGGATGAGTCACAGTGGCTGGCTTGTCAGCCAGATGCCTCGCCTCCGGGGGTGCCCGTAGGGCTCAGTTCCCTTGCTTCTGAGCACAGAGCCCATGTTGCGTGCTGTCCCTCACGCTCACAGCACCCCCCCCCACACACACACACAGTGTTGTCTTGACATCAGAGGCAGAATTTGCCACGTGATTTGCAGAACCCCGTGCAAAATGAAAATGTGGGGGCCCCTTGTTCAAAAAATGTGAAGAGTTTCAAGGCAGTGAGAGACGAACTTGAGCCAAGCCCTGCGTGCCCGCACAGACTGCATCTGCACAGCTGAGCCTGTCTGGGGCACTCAGTCCGAGACCAAGCTACGGCGCTAGGAGCTGACCGGGTCCAGGATTGGAACCAGGATGGCCTAAGTCAAAGTCCCCTTCCTGGCCTTTCCCAGGCCTCGTGGCCCCAGAGATGGGCAGGAGTTTGCTTTGTCCCTAGAGGTTCCCTTGTGGCTCAGATGGTAAAGAATCTGCCTGCGATGCAGGAGACCTGGGTCCAGTTCCTGGGTCGGGAAGATCCCCTGGAGAAGGGAATGGCAACCCACTCCAGTATTCTGGCCTGGAGAGTTCCGTGGACAGAGGAGCCTGGAGGGCTACAGTCCGTGGGGTCGCAGACTTGGACACGGCTGCGTGACTGACACTTGCGTCTTGCTTGGAGGCGCTCGTGGCATGTCGTCGCCTGCAGACACTTCCTCTGAGCCCAGCCTTTCCCACAGATCCGCTTCCTGTGCCCTCGTCTCCTCCTGCCCCTCAAAAGTGCCCTTGACTCTTGCTGGTCTTGCTGGATCTGAAGGCGTGGGCTGGAGAGGGGAGCCTCCGGGACCTGTGAGGATACACGAGGAGGGGTCCTCAGGGGTGAGCAGAGCGCGGTCACTCGGGACAGGGGTGGGTTTGCAGCTGCCTGGGGTTCCTTATACCCACGATGCCGCCCTTGAGATACGAGCCTCTGATCTGACTTCGTATGTGAGGTTTAGATAGTTCAGACGGCCCTGGACTTACATACTCTCCCCAGTGACCAAAGGGAAGACTCAGGCGGACGCTCCAAGTGTGGACACAATAGGCAGACCAGCCTCGTGCGGGAGCTTAGGCGGGAAGTGCGGGGAGCGGGGCTGGTCCCCGTGGGCTTCCTGGGGGAGCTGCTGCTCTGACAGGCAGCGCAGGACTGGCGGCTGTCTTCTCACGCAGTCCCCCCCCATCGCAGGGGGGCGTGCGGCCGTGCCGTGGTGGGCCCTGAGCCTCGGCGCGAGGAGGGCCTGGACACCCTCCAGTCCTTGCATCTGGGGGCCCAGGTTCCAGTAGGCCTGCCACTGGGTGCGGGACACCAGGAGGGGAGCGGGGTGGGGCCAGGCGGAGGGAGGCAGAGCTCGGCAGGCGGCTCATTAGGGCATCACGGACCAGGGCCTTGTGTCAGGTGTTTATTCTAAGCCACAGGAGATCTTTGCAGAATTTTAACCACAGAAATGATTTGATGTGATTTAAGCTTTTAAAAGATCAATCCCTCCAGTTGTTGGGTGGAGAATGGACGGAAGGGAGCTAAGAGTGGCGAGGGGAAGACCAGTGAGAGGTTTACGTCATTATCTAGGCGTGTGATGGTGGCCGGGGCTGGGGCCGGGGCTGGGGCCGGGGTCTGGAGAGTTGGCATGTTGGAGATTTATTTCAGAGGTGAAATTCCCAAGACATGTCACTGAGGTGGGGAAGAAGGGAAGCAGAGAATCAAGCCTGACTCCTTGGGGGGGATTAGGGGTAAAGGTGCAGAAGGGGAAGGAGGATTCTCGTTCAGGTCTTTTGGAGTCTGAGCTTCCTGCAAGGTCTCCTGGGGCACTGGTGGGGGATCCCAGGGCTCAGAGGTGAAAGTGACCCCTCCCCTCACTGAGTTCATGTTCCAGGGTCATCCAAGGGACCCTTCCCAGCCAAAGGATGATTCTCCTTCCCACACAACCTTTTGGAGAGATTCTAAAGGTAAATTCAAGCAGGAGGCGTGGAGAGAGGTGAAAGGCTCATTCATGAGTGCTTTCTTTTGGGGCTGTGGGTCCTCACAGAAAGTCCCTCTGTGCTGTCTTGGGGGTTAGTGGATCCTGCCTCTGAAATGAAGGATTTTGTGTAGTCTGGGGAGAAGAAAGAAAGAAGAAAGAGGAGACCGGGAGAATGAGTCAGAAAGACGGAAGCAGAAGTGGGAGGCATGGAGCCTGGAAGGTGCAGCGAGACTGATGAGGTGGAAGGATGGAGAGAGGAAGGGGATGTGGAGGGCAGAGGTGGAGACGGGCTCAGGAAGCAGACTCAGGTGGGAGGAGAGAGACGGAGATGAGGATGGACAGCGTTACCGTTAGGGTTCTGGGGCGGGGACAGTGGGCAAATTCAGAGCACACTTGAGAATTTAATGTGGGGCCATTCATAGAGAAAAAAATCCCGATGCTGCGAGAGACTGAGGGCAGGAGAAGGGGACAACATGGGATGAGATGGTTGGATGGCGTCACCGAATCAATGGTCATGAGTTTGAGCAAACGCTGGCAGATGGTGATGGACTGGGAGGCCGGGGGAGCTGCAGTCCATGGGGTTAGAAAGAGTCGCACCCTACTGAGCGACTGAACAACCTTCCCAGAGAAGTGGTGAGCTCAGAGGGAGCCGGGAGGTCGCAGGGGATGCGGGAGGGCGCAGCGAGGAGCCTGGAGTCAAGGGGTGGGAGTGGGTGCCTGCACCCAGCGAGTGATGGCGGGGCCGTGGGTGGGAGCTGCAGCAGGGAAGAGGGCCCGGGCTGGAGGGGACACCCCCACCCCCTCTCCTCTGGCCTTGAACCTCCTACCAGTGCCTCCCGGGTCGGCAGAATCCAGGGTCAAGGGATCCCGGGGATGCACGCGGGAGATCAGCCTCTGGGGCGCAGAGCCCTGTAACGGGAGCAGGGCAGGGATGTGGAAGGGCAGACAGAGAAACCCGGCACACAGAGGGTGAGGCAGGGAGAGCGGTGAGGCCTTGGAAAGGGGCTGGAAAGGGAGAGGAAGTTAGGAGGTAGAGACGCCAGTGAGAAGCGGCTGACCCGGGGAGAGGGAGACAAAGACCTGGGAAACTAGGGGGTCACCAGCGGGCGATGTTCCCTGCGGGCGCTGGCTTTGGTTCTCTTAGAACCATGAACTGCGCCCAGATAGCATCTAGGTCCTTCTGAACACTCTCCATAGAGGCATACACTCCCACTCAGTGTTGACACAGGACGATAATTAAAGGAAAAAGGCTCCTGATGTCCTGGTTCTGGGTTTGGGTTTTAGCCTAACCAATTGCAGGCCTCTCTACCTCACCTTGCCCTTCATTCTGGAAGTCGCCGATGCTCTGGGCACAAAGAGGCAGCTGACTTGAGCGTCCCAGGGCCTGCTGGTGGCCAGGCCGCCTGCCACTCCGCCAGGGCTCTGCTAAACCCGCGATTGGGTGTGGCCCTCACAGGACGCTGGGGTCCCAGCAGAGGGCTGGGTGGTGCCCTGGCTGGTGCTGGCTTTGGAGGGTCCCAGCTCTTGGAGGTGTTTGGCACAGACAGCGTCCCCCCGGCCAGGGTGAAGCTTCGTGTTCTGATCTGCTTGGAAAACCCTTTCCCCCTGAGCTGTGGAGCTCTGACCTCTCTGTGCAAGGACCTTGAGGAAGACCCAGGCAGGGTCATTTCAGGGCCCACCAGGCCAGTCCGGGGAGGGCCTGGGCAGCTCGAGGAGCCTTTGGGTTTCTGCTGACATTGCTTTGATGCCACTGAAGCCCAGTCTGGGAGGTGGCCTTCCAGAAGCATCTCTGCCCCTTCACTGTCCTGCGCTGGGCTGGCCACAGCCTCCTTCTGGGAGCAGACCTGCCCTCGCATCCGTGAGGGGAGGCCCGAGCAGAGTTCATGCTGGCCAAGCTCCTGCAGAGCCCGCGCTGGAAGCCCTCACTCAGAGGCAGGGCTAGGAGCAGAGTCTGGAGCCAGGCTGCCTGGGTTTGAGGGCTGGTTCGGCTCTGACTGGTTGTGTCTCCTGAGCGAACTGCTCCGCGTCTGCATCAGAGTGCTGCTGTGAAGATTACGTAAAGCACATATGCAGAGTGTGGGAGCTGGACCCGGCATTCTGAGTGCTGTGTAGGGACTAGCTGTGACTGGTCTCTCTTTTGGGCTTTCTCCAAACTCCACCGTCATCGTTCAGTCACTAAGTCACGTCCGACTCTTTGCAACGCCATGGGCTGCAGCACGCCAGGCTTCTCTGTCCTTCACTGCCTCCTGGCGCTTGCTCAAACTCATGTCCATTGGGTCGGTGACGCCATCCAACCCTCTCATCCCTGTGGCCCCCTTCTCCTCCCACCTTCACTCTTTCCCAGCATCAGGGTCTTTCCCAGTGAGCCAGCTCTTCGCATCAGATGGCCAAGCCCCACTGGCACCCTCATTTCATAGATGGAGGAAACAAAGCCCGGAGAGGGGAGTGCGTTATTCACAGCCGCGGGGCTGTGGAAGGGGCATGGTGGGCGTGCGCCTGGACCGCCTCACGCTCAGACTGCACCTGTCCTGCCGCCCGCTTCTGTGGTTGCGGGTTGCTGAGTAAGCACAGAGAGGAGGGGAGTGAGCATTGTTCTGAAGCCCTCTGGCAGGCCCCTTTACGCTCCAAAACCATCCTATGATGCAAGCCAGTGGCGCTTCCTAAACTCAGGTGGGCAGTACTACTCCTTGACCTCCTGCGGGGCCGGGTGGGGAGGGGAGCTCTTCTCCTCCCTGTCCCCCTGCCCCAGACTGTCAGATCCACTCCAGCTCGGACGAGGACAGCAGCTGGCACAGGGCTGCCCCGTCCACCACTCGGGGGAGCGTCTGCCCTGCTCCTCTGGCAGGCTGCCCTCTGTCTTCAGGCTCAGGGGCCAGGTCCTGCCATGTCGACGGCAGGGCCAGGAGGAGGGTGACGTCAGGCAGCAGCCAGCCCAGGGACACACAGGCAAGCTTTCTGCCTTGACAGCTGGGTTGGCTCTGACGGCCCAGCCTAGCTGTCTCGGCTCTGAGATGCGTTAGAGAATCCTTCAGAATGGGCCAGAAGGGCATGGAGTAGAGTGTGAAGACAGGACTTTTACGTGCACTGGGGCTTGGCCGGGGAAGGTAAAGCAGGACTGTTGAGCTGAATTCCCTTCACTGCACCATGAGTGATAAGCGCTGGCTCCCATAATCTTAGAGCTGAGAGCGCAGGTGGAGATTTCTTGGTACAATTGCTTCATATTCCAGATGGGGAAACTGAGGCTCAGAGGCAGAGGGATAACCTCCCCAGGGCCTGCAGCAAACCTTCCGTGAGTGAGCTGGACCTAGAATCTAAATTTCGAGGGTCACAGGCCACTATGCCTTCAGAGAGCTTTCCAGTCCTAGCCAGAGCCTGCCTCCCCCAACACACCCCCGTCTCTGGCTATTGCCAGCTGATTATGTGCTTGGCTTCAGCCAGACGCCTTCTTCCCCCATGAACTGCAGCCCCCCAGGCTCCTCTGGCCATGGGATTTTTCCAGCAAGAATATTGGAGTGGGTTGCCATTTTCTCCTCCAGGGGCTCTTCCCTGCGTGCATCTCGCATCTCCTGCATTGCAGGCAGATTCTTTACTGCTGAGCCACCTGGGAAGCCCAGCTGGTTGTGATAACTCACATTTATCGAGCACTTCCTCTATGCAGGCACTCTTCTCAGTCCTTGGTAAGTATTAACTTAGTTTATCTCACCTATTTGAAAGTAGTCGATAGCATTATCCTCCTTTCCCACATGGGGAAACTGAGTCTCAGGGAATAATTTGCACAAAGTCATTCTGCTGGGATATGACAGAGTCGTGTTTGGAACTCAGATCACTGAGTCCAGAGTATGAAGTGTCTTAAAGCTCAGAAAATAAGACTTCAAGGGAGCTACAGCCCATTGTCATCAAGCAGTCATCCACTCACGGTCTCATTGCTTCTGCGTGCCACGGAATTCCTTTCATGAAAGCCCTCTTCACCGTGTCTGTGGTGGAGGGCCCCAGGGTCAGAAGTAGACTAGATTTGAAGTGGTTTCAAGAGATATGATTTAGGAAAATGATGTTAGTCTCTGGGAAAATCCTACAGCTAAGGGGGAAAGATCAGAGCAAGGGGCGGGAGGGCAGGTAGAAAGGAGCATTGTCTGGTGGCCAGGGACAGGAGGCGAGACGGGTGAGTTCCCACACCGGCCCGGTCTCTCCTCCGTGTGTCGCCCTGGCCGCTTCCAGCCCCACCCTGGACCTCAGAACCCTCATCTGAAAGAAGGGGGCATGGGTCTAAGAAACATTCTCTCTGAAAGACCTTTCCAGATCTGACATTGGGGGCTGGGTGAACTGCTCCTGATAACTCTATTTCCCAACAGGTTTATGTTAGAATGGCCCCTTAAGAATTCCTTGCCCTTTTCACAGGCATCTGCTTTCAAGCGAGTTTTTCTCACCCCTCCTGGAGTTGGATAACTGCTGCTGTTGGGAAGACCTTCCTGAGGTATAATTTAAGAGCCTTCACTGTCGTTCTTTCTTCCTTCCTCAAGGATCCTTTGTGCCTTTTTCTTAATGCCAGACTAAGTCAGAGCAGGCTCAGATTTAACATCACGTGTTGGGGGCCTGTCCAGGCCCGTCACTGATGCCAATCACGGCTTTACTATGCTGCTGCTGAGCAAACCAAGCCGCAGAGGGGAGAGAAGGCGCTGCTCCTCTCCAGGACCTGAGCCTCTCCAGCCCCTCCACTCAGGCTGCGCCCTTACAGGGCAAGATGGGGAGGGGCGACTAAGCCCACAGGCTCCAGCGTGAACCCCTCACATCAGCTCATCCCATGACCGGGGTGAAACGGCCAGCTTCCTCAGGGAGGAGGGCGTCAGGCTCCCCCGTCTGCCTCTGCAGTCCAGCGTCTGGATGCAGCTTGAGAGGCAGCTTCTCCCAGTTTGGTGGCACATTCACCGAATCTACTCATTATTCATTCATTCACTCAAGAACTCAGCATTTACTGAACCGCACTGAGTGTCATAGTCTAGGAAGGCACGTGGAGTCTGGACTCCAGTGGACCCGTCTCTCCATCCTGGTTCTGGCACTAACAAGCTGTAAAATTGGGGGATCTGCTTGCTCCTTTGACCCTCTGTGTCCTGACCTGTAAAACAGGTGTGGTGATACTGGCGTTCCGTAGGGTGTGCCGGGAGGACCCGATCTATCCGGAGCCTTGCACGGCGCAGCAGGTGTGTCTCCCGTGGGCTGCACGCGACTGCAGACTCTTCATGTGCCCTTCTCTCTTACCCCGTCCTCTCACCCCCAAGGCAGGATCCGAGTGTCCTTCTCAAGCTGGAAGCTCGCTGGGAGCGGGCTTCCTCCTTCTGGACTCATCACCTGATCCCCCAGGCGTCCGAGCTAAGCCCCCAGCGGCAAACAGTGCAGGCGCTGGCCGTGGTGCTGACTCGCTCTCCCTCAGCTCTCTCTAAGGGGACGGGAACCGCACCCACGGACGTCTTCATCCTGTGGACCCTCACATCACAATAATTTCCCCAAATGTGAAAAGCTGTCTTGGACTCAGCTCGTAGGAACAGGCCTAGCAGAAGCACTCGAGAGTGACGAACACGTTAGGGTGACCGATCAGACCGAGGAGGCCAACTCCTCCTGCCCCTGTTCCTCTGATGATGGTGAGAGGGTGGGGATAATAAGGGTGAGGAGCTTCAGAATGCGCCGAAACAGCCTTAAGACAGTCTCCTGCCTCTCTCCTTGCTCCCTTTCAAACTACCCTGCAGAGTAGCCAGACTGATCTGGAAACCTCGCTCTTACCTGAGAAAGAAGCACAGAGCATTAAGAGCTGGAAGGAAGGCTCTGAACCCAGGGGAGCCTTGGTCATTGCTTGTGGCTGTGGAAGCGACGTTCTGTGACTTCCAGGTCTAGGCTGGGAAAAGCTCAGCTCAGTGGGCTTCTTAAGAGTGTTTATCCAGGGAGCCAGCCAGCATGTAAAGACTCCCACCACTCTGAGACCAGCAGGCTGTGAGGAACGTCACCTCGGCCACTTGGGAGGGGCAGGCACCTGGCCGGCCCCCGCCCACCCTAGGCGAGGTGCAGACCTGCGAGTGAAGAGCCGCTGTGGTGCGCAGGAGCCATTGACGGCAGCTGCGCTAGAGGCTGAGGCGAGCACGGCCAGCTGGGCCCCGGCCACCCACAGAACGTCCAGCGACCACGATGTTTTCGTGTTTTAATCCACTCGGCATGCAGGTGGTTTGTTACAGAATAACAGGTCATTCATTCAAGCCACCTGAATAAATGGGGGCCCTGGCCCCCTGACCGTGGGTGCCCAAGGGCCCTGAGCTTCTCCTGTGAAGCGTTCACCGTGAATTATGAGCGATCTCCCTGCCTGTATCGGCAGGAATGTGGGCCAGTCGGCCACGGCCGCTCTCCACTTCCGCAGGTGTGTGCCGTTGTCCGGGAGTGGTCTCCCAGCCAGACAACATTTCCCGGCTCCCTTTGCAGCTTGCTAGGTTGGGTGACTGATTTCTGCCCGGCGGTTTACGGATAAAAGTGATGTACACCAGTCACTGGTCTGTAACGACGTCCCGGGTGGTCTTCCTCCACCGGTCTGCTCGACGTGACTGGTGGAGCCGTCCGTTGAAGCTGAAAGTGCTTCCATCTGCCTGGGTTCTGAGAAGAGCACCTGCCCTCCCCCAGTGATGGATCTTTGTACGGGAGAGAAATAAGCTTTTCCTTGAAGCCACTGAGACTGGAGAGAGAGTGGTTCTCGTGCATGGGGGTTCTGCCGCAGGTCACCTTAGCATGCCCTGTGCACACTGCGTGTTCTTGCCATCGTGACTGCGGACGCCACCAGAACAGAGCCCCTGTCTAGCCTGTCCATTATTGCACCCTCAGCCCTAACCCGGGGCCGGGCACTGGCGGACATTTGAGGAATGCTGGGGCGGGAATGAGTGTGTGGGCTGTTTATTTTCCTGCTAATTATCTGACTCACACTTTACCCTCAGGCTAAACTCTGATGACTTGGCTGTCAGACTCAGCAGGTGGGTGTTACGGACAGCATGCAGGTTCCTATGTTGAAGCCCTGCCACACCTGCGTTGGTATTAGGAAATGGGGCCTTTGGGAGGCGATTAGGCTTAGATGAGGTCGTGAGGGTGGAGATCTTCCCTGGTGGCTCAGATGGTGAGAAATCTGCCCGCAGTGCAGTGTGGCCAGGTCTAATCCCTGGGTCGGGAGGGTCCCCCGGAGGAGGGAATGGCTACCCACCCCCGTACCCTTGCCTGGAGAACCCATGGACAGAGAAGCCCGGCGAGCTGCAGTCCACGGGTGGCACTCAGACACGAGTGAGCAGCCCTGTCGATGCTTTATGAGGGCGGGGTTTCCGCGAACGGGGCTATTTCCCTTTCAAGTTACAGGAGGACTCACTTCCGCTCTCCGCTCTCGGTCAGCTGAGGGTACGAGAGTCAGCACTCCGCAAGCCAGGACAGGGTGCTCACAGAGCCCAGCCGGGCTGGCGCTCGGTCTCAGACCTGCAGCCTCCAGAGCCGTGAGGAATGAAGCCCTGTTTTCTAGCCCTCAGCCTCTGGCTTCATGTTAGAGAAGCCCGAACAAAACAGGCTAGTGATTACCCTGAAATGTAAAAATCCCTTCCCTCCCAGAGCCTCCCTGGGGAGGCTGGGAGCTGGGGAGTCTCGTTTCCAATGCCTCCCTTTGCTTTGGCCTTATTTTAATGTCTGATGTTTTTTAGGCCTTTTCTTTCTTTCTTTCTTTCTTTAGGTAGAAGAAGGTTAGGCGGGTGGCAGCTTCATTCCAGTCAGAAGCTAAAAAGCTCGTTGATTTTTCTGATATCCTTTGAATGGGCCCCTTCTCCGCAGACAGTTCCTCACAGCTGTTAGGACTTCAAATTCCTCATGCATTGAGGGGGGCAGAGAAAAGATATGAAAGGCTTTTCGGCTGACACAAAAGAGGGGGAAAAAGAGGAATAAAAACGACAATGCGGTTAATACATAAAACGGTGAAGTTCCTGGCACTCGCTGTATCATTAATCTGTCTAAAGTGGCTTTGATCTCTTCTGCTTTAATTAACTTGTAATTATACCATGATGATTTTTACAGTGGGCAGAATCTGGGAGCTGGGCCCTGAAAGCGCCTTCAGCCTCTGAGCAACATCATGAAGCAGGGTTGCAGCATCTGCCTTTCAGAGACGTGCTTCCCACATCTGTGCTTGCACATGTGCGCACTCATACACGCACGCGCGCACCCACACACACCCGGCCTCCTTGGGGCACGCTGTCACGGGATAGTAGCGGTGTGCTCGGATCGGGCCCTAATAAAGCTTGCTTTGGTTGATGACATGTTGGCCGAAGTGACAGAGCACGTCAAGCCTCACCTTCCGGCCCAGGGGCAGCGGGAGCTGCAGGCAGTGTGGCCGCCCCAGTGGAGGCCAGCCTAGGCCAGCCGGCACCCAGCGGACCTGTAAGTGCAGGAGTATAATGCATAATTGCCACGGTAAGTCCCTGAGTTTTGCGGCTGAGGAAGCCAGAGTTAACTGGCCTATTGGTGGGACTGGGGTTCGAACAGGCCTGTAGGTACATCCGAGTGGTCTCAGAGCTGAGGCCCTCAGTGTTCTCAGACCAGGGGCAGGGGCGAGGCGTGGGACTGCGCGCCAGAGCCCTGCTCCCTCACCTGGCGCCAGCTGCCGCTCCTCCACACCGACCACTCTCACACTGGCCTGCCCAGTAAGACGTCGCTGAGAGAATGCGTTCTGTTGCTTAAGCAATGTCTGAACACCGCGAACCTACTCCAGCTTCCTCGTTTACAAGAGAAGAAACAGGGGCTCAGAGAGGAACGGTGGCCTGGCCCAGCCCACAGCGGGCTAGGGATGGAGCCGGGATGTTTAGCTCAGGGTCTCCAGGCCCCTTGGCCAGAAATTCCCGTTGCAGGAGACGGCCTGAGTCTTTGAGACAGAAGGACTGGGTAGGGATAATGATGAGGTTGCAAAAAGAGGCTCCAAGAAGGGGCGCCCTGGCTGGCGCTCGTCCCCTCCGCATCGGGGCTCCCAGAGGACGCTGCCTGGCTGCTGCCTCCCACGGCGGGGCTCAGAGCCTGGAGGAGAGCTTTGGCGGCTCTGGCTTCATTTATCCAGCTCAAGACCAACCCTCGAGAGTCCCTTGATTGCAAGAAGATCAAATCAGTCCATCCTACAGGAAAAGAGTCCTGAATATTCATTGGAAGGATGGATGCTGAAGCTGAAGCTCCACTACTTAGGCCCCCTGATTTGGAGAGCTGACTCACAGGAAAAGACCCTGATGCCGGGAAAGATTGAAGCCAGGAGAGAAGGGAGCAACAGAGGGTGAGTTGTTGGATGGCAGCACTGACTCAGTGGACATGAGTCTGAGTGAGCTCCAGGAGATGGTGAAGGACAGGGAGGCCTGCAGGGACGCTGCAGTGCACGGGGTCACAGACAGTCGGACACGACTGAGCAACTGAGCGGCAAACCCACCTTCTGGGCTTCCCAGGTGGCACTAGTGGTGAAGAACCCACCTGCCAACGCAGGAGATGCGAGAGGTGAGGGTTCAGTCCCTGGGTCAGGAGGATCCCCTGGAGGACGGGGAGGGAACCCACTCTAGTATTCCCGCCTGGAGACCCCGATGGGCAGAGGAACCTGGAGGGCTACAGTTCATAGCATTGCAAAGAGCTGAACCTGACTGAGGCGACTTAGCACGCACGCAGCCAAATGTTGGGAGACTCACCTTTCCTCATATTCTGCCCTTGGGATCACGTGTCTTCCCTGCCACATCTTTCCACCCCTGATCTCAAGGGAGGAGCTCATGGCACCTCCTTCCTGGACACTGATTGGCTCAGAATGGACATGTGAGGTGGTCAGACGGGAGATTAGTGGAGCTTTCTCTGAACTCCAAGTAAGCTGAGCTCAACGGCAAGACAGACAAGGAGACAGTCTTCCTGAGAGGGAGGGTCAACATAAGAGAAGTCAAGTGAGTGAAATGAGAGGAACCCAGCTTCGTAGACACAGTCTGAGCTCCTGGATCAAGCTGTGCCTGAAGTCCACCTTGTCGTAGATTTAGAAGCTGGTTGAGCTAATAAAGTCCTTTGGCCTAGGCCAGCTTGGGCTGGGTCTTCTATCATGGGGCCTCCATGCAGCCTTGCATGCTGCAAGATCTCTGGCAAACAAATGTGTGTTTCTCCAGAAAAGACTAAAATTGAATGAGACTAATCCAAATAGAGATGAAAAATGAGTAACTTACTAGGGCTTCCCTGGTGGCTCAGAGAGTAGAGAATCTGCCTGCAGTGTGGGAGACCTGGGTTTAATCTCTGGATTGGGAAGATCCCCTGCAGAGTGGTGGGAAATGGCAACCCATTCCAGTATTCCTGTCTGGAGAATTGCATGGCAGAGGAGCCTGGCGGGTGACAATCCATGGGGTTGCACAGAGTCAGACACGATTGAATGACTAATATATTCACTTTCAACCTCTTACTAGGGGCGCATTTGGTCTCATGTTTCAAACAGGTGGATTCCAGGCTGAGAAGGGCCTCCTGGCTGCATTTTTCACCCCACGCTCACCCACACTGATTTCTTTGACACACTCTGCTCCTAGGGCTCTGAGCTCTGAGGATTCCAATCCAAATTCTGCTGCTGAAACGCTGTGTGATCTTGGGTCACTCATACTCTGGGGTTCAGTCTTCTTGCATCTGATTTGTTTCGGTTGCCTTGAAAGAGGTCTCAGGGCCCTCCCAGCTCCCAGACTTACCATCGCCAAGCCCACGGTCTTCCGTCTTACCTCCCAGTCTCTGCAGGTGGTTCTCTGCTTGGAGCGCCTTTTTGCCCCCACTGGCTCCGAACACCTTTCGAAATCCAGCACGGCTCCCTTTCCCTGGGAAGCCCTTCTGACTCTGTTCCAGCGCTGTTGGATTTGGATGTCCCACCTCTGGGCTCCAGCTGCTCCTTTGGTTGCAGTTGAGCTGGAGGGAGTTTCCTCTGTGTGATGCTAGCTGCACCGGTCAGAGATACAGCTGGAGGCCAGGCCTCTTACTCTGTGCTGCTCCACGCAGTAAACGCTTTATGCTGAGAAGACAGGCTGCCATTTAGAGAGGAAGCTCTCAGTGTAGCAGAGTCTTGAGCCAAGGTGGAGTGGCCCCTATCCAAGTGCATGGTCACCGGTGCCGCCTCTGCCCGGTGCCCCCCTCGCCCCTCCCAGTCTGGCCTCTGTGCGTGTCCCAGCTTCACAGCTTCATCCTTGCTCCCGCTGGTCCTCCTTCCCTATGTCGTTCCCCATACTCACACAGACGCAGGACCAAGGCAAGCCGTTTTCTCTAAGAGACCTCCTGGGGGAGCCGCAGCTTATGGAGGCCAGGCTCCCTGGTGTTGCAGCCTTGGGACTCTAGCCCCCTGTGTTTCTCTTTAATTATTTCAGAGAGGCGGCATTATTTTCCCAACCTGACTGTGAAGACCCCAGAGGTAGGACTTTTAGCTTCGTCTCTGGCTCCCTAGCAGCTGGCTTGGGACTTGGCACAGGGCAGGTCCCTGACTGACTGGTGGATGACACATGGCTGGGCTCCCAGATGTGATCAGGGCAGGGCTGGGAGCACATGCCTCCCAGCAATGCCGTGCGGACTATGCGCGGATGTATCTGGTGATTACTGGAAGCTGGGTGGATCAGCTGAGCTCACAGCGAGTGACAGGTAAGAACCAGACTACACCGTGTCTTGTGGGCAGCACCATTTAACCTTCCCAGCAACTGGATATGCGGGGAGTTGTTCGTTCATTCATCCAGCCAGCAGATCCTTCTTGAATGCCTTCCGTGAGTCGGAATGTCCGAGGCATTGGGACATCAGGGCTCATATTTCCCTCTGACAATCAGAGATGGCATGAGGAGACCTGCTCAGGGCCACCCGCCTGCTCCATGTCTCCAGACTGCAGACCCAGACCTGTTTGCCTCCAAGGGCTGAGCTCAGAACTGTTGAGCAAATTGCTTCTGCGGAGCTGGCTCGCCCGAGGTCTCTTTGCTCCAGAGCCCCCCGTTCCTTGCCCTTCCCCACGCCCTACGCTCACCCACTCCCTCTTGTGAGCTCTTATTAGTTCAGTCACTCATTCACTCAGTCATGCGTGCGCTCATTCATTCAGGCTCCTCACAAATTCTTGGCATGCCTAGATCCCATGCTGGCCACTGGGCACAGGAGGGAACCATTCAGCCAACATCAAGCCTGGAGGCTGAGTGGGGCTTTCCGGGGGCAGGCTCCTGGCTGCAATATGGGAGGAAGAGGGAGATGGGCCTGTTCCCGGCCCAGCCAGGTGTTTCTCCAGGCGTGGTTAGGTGTGGCGGGCCCAAGGTGAGAGGGCAGAAGGTGAGAGGTCAGCGGCACAGAGACGCAGTGTTGGGAGCCCTGGAGGGCCAGAAGGAAACTGTGAGCAAATGTCAGTATTTTTGGACAGGAAATAAGCACTATGCAAATGAGATGCAAAAAGATGCAAATCATGGCCATTCAATTTCAGTCCAAAGCTACTTTGGGTAATAAGTCTATAGCAGGGCTGGTGATGGGGGAAGAGGGTGCATCAGCTGATCCAGCACGCCTCTCCCCCTGCCCCCCCAACTCTCAGTCGCGCCTGTGACGGGAGGGCAGATTTCTGTTGGAGCAGTTAGGCTGGGATAGCAATGTGGACTCCGGGACAGCTGTTAAAGTGGGGCTTCATCACAGGGCTTGGCAGTGTGGGGTGCAAGAGAAGGCAAGAGCAGTCCTGACTGGGGTGAGGTTAGGAAGGCTTCTGGGTGGAGGTAAGTTTTGAGAGGAAGCTGTGAGTCTGAGCATCTCCCACTGAGTTTGGAGCGGGCACAGCGTGGGCAAGTCATGACGGTGGGAACAGTGTGAGTGGCCCTGGGCGCGGGGGGTAGGGGGCGTCTGGGAATTAGGGTTCAGGGGAATGGGGGAGAGGAGAGAAGCGTGCAAGAGTAAGCAGGACCAGAGTCTGTAGCAGTTTGGTCTAGAACCGGAGTAGAAAATCCAGAAGCCTCCAAGGGCCAGTATTAATGAGAGGAACCGGCTGTTGTTTGCATTTAAAGTACATGGAAACATCCATCACTTTCACAAAGAAACATGCTCGCTTTTTATTTTCCTTGAATTGTGAGGCCCTCAAGGTCTATCTTTTGTCTGCCAACTTTTGACAGCAACTCATATGGAGGAATTCCTCTACAATAAGGAGGCTAAGAGCATGAGCTCGGTGGTGACTGGCGCTCCGGCTCAGCACTGGGAAACCAGAAGCCAGAGGTGAGGATTGTGGTCAGAGGGGCGCCTTGCACATGTCTTTGTCTAACGGGGCAGCTGCTTCTGAGGCCCAGATGGTCAGTTGGTGCCACGCAGCAAGGCAAGGTCCAGCATCTTCCGATTTTTCAAAAGACAGATTTCTGCAAGAGGCCTTCCAATGCTTAAATGTTGGCTCAGAGTCCTTTTTTGCTAAACACACTGTAAGCAAAAAGAATAGATGTAAGAACAAAGGAAAGAAAGGGAAGAATTGAAATCTTGAGACCATGAGGCATCAGCCGAGGCTTCCATGGTGGAGGAGGGAGTGAGGAAGGAGGGGCGGCTGGAGCAGGGGAGCTGTGACCGTCCGCGGCAGCACCCTGGCGCTCCCGGACGGACTGGGTGCCCGCAGCGCTAGAGACGCTTCAGAACACACGGCCATGGAGCCTCAGGGGCACACGGTTGATCGGAAACACGATCGTTTGCTCGAGTCTCTGGATCGTCTTGTTCTGCTCAGATGAGTGGGCCTGGGCACCGCACACTCAGCTGCCTGGCCAGTTGCAGTTCGGCTAGGCAGCTTTGCTGGCCTTGGCGGGAGCCTCACGTGTCTGGGCCTGGCTGGTGCAGCTGAGCTGACTGGATTGTGCTCGTCTTCCCTCAGGCTAGCCCAGCAATATTTTTTATCAAAGGTAGGAAAGCAGGGGAGAGACCCCAAAGGAGTAGAACGTCTTATGCATAGGCTGGAAACTGATATATAAGCATTTCTGCCACTGTTTGTCAAACAGGTCTTTTGGCCAAGTCCAGGTTCAAGTGCGATGGGGGGAGGGGAGACCTAGGTTCCTTCTTGCAGTGGGTAGAGCTGCGCAGTCACCTTGCAAAGGGCGTGGATACGAGAATGGGTGGAGGACAGGGGCAGTTGCAATTAGTTCATAAGAGCAGAGCTTTGGGTAAGTCACCTGCCCTGTCTGGACCTGTGCTGTCATCTCGAAAAGGAGGAGGTGGCCTGGATGACCCTTCCGGCTCAGTTACCCTGAGCACGCACCTCATCCCAGGCCTCCGGGGCCCAGCTAGATTCTGGTAAGAGTGAGTGCAGGGTCTTACCTCTGTCCCTCCTTCACGGGGCCCACAAATTGCCTGACCCCAAATCCTAGGCATCTTTCATCAGGGATCAATAGCTCTTTCCTCCCCTCATGGGCTCCCTGATGGCTGGTGGCTGCAGCAGAGCCGTGGGGAGAGACACATTAGCCCCCCTTGACCCCCGAAGGGAGTTCATCTTTAATGGATGGAGGGACGTGGCCGACCTGGACTCTCCATTGTTGAGATATTAATGAGGCTTTTATGGATTACACTTCACTGAGGAGGGTGATACAAAGCATAGGACTGTCTTGCAGACGCGATTCCTGTGTGTTGGAACCGGCAGCATCCATCTCATCCAGCCCGTCAGCCAGCCATCCAGCCATCCAGCCATGATCTTAAGACCTCCCTTGTGCCAGGATAGGTAGAGACAACCCCAGCTTTCACCGGTGAAGGGCCCACAAAAAAGCAGTCAGCGGATCACTCTGGGTGTTGGGGGAAGCTAAGCATGGGGGAAAGAGCCAAGCAGAGGTCAACTCTGCCCCAGATCTAGGAGAGAGTTGAATCTAGGCTGACCACAAGGAAAAAGATGTGGCTGGCTGGCTGCAGGCTCACACTGTCTGATGGAGGGTCTAAAATGACTTTCCAGTGTCTAGAGGATGAAGCTTCCCCAGTGGCTCAGTTGGTAAAGAATCCGCCTGCAACGCAGGAGACCCTGGTTCGATCCCTGGGTCGGGAAGATCCTCTGGAGAAGGGAAGGGCTACCCACTCCAGTATTCTGGCCTGGAGGATTCCATGGACTGTATAGTCCATGGGGTCGAAAAGAGTCAGACACGACGGAGTGACTTTCACTTTCAAAGGATGAAGGGTAATCCCAAGCCTGAGTATGAAGATCAGAGCCCTGACCTTCCCAGGCTTACACTTAAAAAGCAGACCCCAAGGGAGTCTAAATGGGAGAACACCGTGGTGATGGGTGTCTCTATGCAGGACCCATGGAGCTGAATCCATACCCTCTGTCCTGCGAGCTGGGCCCCAGGAAGGGTCGCGCTGTCCTTCCCTGGAGCTCTTGATCATGGACAAACAAGGAACCTGAGCTGCTTGCTTCGTGGCCATCGTGGGAAGGATTGCTGAGGAGCCAGTGGGCTGAGTCCACCCACAGCGACACTCCAGAGGGCTTTTCCCTGAGAGTAGGCTGGTCCAGTCTGAAGTATCCAGCTAAGAGTTCGGGTAGAGGCGATTTTAGTGGTTGGGCTCCATCTACCACCCAACTCTTCTTGCCAGAGTGAGCGGAGGCGGGGCCAGGATGGACCAGGTAAGGAGAGACCCTCTTCCTTAGGAGGACAGCTCACCCCAGATTCCCAGATAGAGCTTAAGCTCGTGCAGCCAGGAAGGAGGCGTCGGTGCTCGCAGTCAGGCGTCTGATTTTGTAAAGTCTCGTAAAGCCCCAGGATGAGAGCTCTAGGACTTAGGTTAGTTCCATGTAATTAGGCTTCAAACTCAGACCAGTAAAGCGTTCTATCATTAGAGAAAGCTGGTGCCCAGCCCCTGCCAAGAAGGGAAGGGAAGGGGTTTTGAGACATTGCCTCAAACTTGACAACGGCAGCTCCCTGACCCGGAGAGAAAGAGCTGCCCAAGAGGAGGCGGGAAGGCGATGGCCTTTCCCCTCTGCCGTCAGCACCGGGAGACGCCAGGCAAATGGAAAATTTCACACCCAAGGCGAGTCCCTTCGCCATGTAAACCAGTATCGATTCATCACTTACTGCATCTCCAGTTCCAAAGATGGATTGTGTAGATATGTAAAATAAGTGTAACAAATAAAGGAAATACATTTAATATGTGCAAGAATTGGCCAATTTTGCGATATTTCACCTCAATTTTATATGCTGTCAAATATACTTGAGATACATGTGCGCTAAGCACGACAAATATATAGAAACTAAAGTTCTATTATTTTGCCATAATGGGCCGGGGGAATAGCTCTGAAATAGTATTCTTCTGCCTGCAATAAAGGCTTTTCTCTGAAGCTGCCATAATGCTGTGAACATAACCTAGAGCCCTCTTGAGGGCTTCTTCCTTTGAATTACTGCTCGTCTCCATGGCCTTCCGCCCTGATGAGCTCGGTGACCATTTGCTCGGTGGACGGGGATCCGGCCCGTGCTGCAGTGGGGTGAAGCCAGCATGGCCCCCTGGCCCAGCGTGGCAAGTATGGAGAGTGGCTGAGCATGGGACATGCACCCAGCACCCAGTGTCTGGACTCAGACTTCCCAGCAGCAGGAAGCAGGGCTTCCCTGATGGCTTAGATGGGAATGCAGGAGACCCGGGTTCGACCTTTGGGTCGGGAAGATGCCCTGGAAGAGGAAATGGCAACCTCCTCCAATATTCTTGCCTGAAGAATCCCATGGACAGAGAGGCCTGGAGGGCTGCAGTCCGTGGATTCGCAGAGTTGGACACAACTGAGCAACCTACCCTCCAGCTGGCGTCTGTGTGGCAGCCACACCACACCCAGCGCCCGCTTCCTGGAGACACACCTTGTCTAACATCATCTCAACTTGGGTAACAGTCCTCAGGGCAACTGAAGACACACTCGGTTTGAGAGTTTGGCCGAAACTGACTGTGTAGCATGGCACCCATGGGCTGGCGAGGAGTGCAGTGGCCTCGGGGAATCAGACTCTGAGCGCAGACAGACTCGGAGCTGCACGCCTGCCTTTCTTTGGCTTGTGCTTCTGGAAAATCACATAACCTCTGAGACTTGCTTTTCTTGACTGTAAAAACGGAGTAAAAATTGCATTCTTGGCGATGGTCGCCATCCCATTGCACAAGGGGATGCCGTTCACACTGTACCCGAGGCAGGTGGTGCCCGAGGCAGGTGGTGCCTGCTGAGGTCGCACAGTGCATGACCCGTGCAGCTTTACGTGGTAGCTCGGCGCGATGCCAAGGCTCTGGCACGTGGTAGGTATGCAATGGGTGGAAACCATTATTATTACTGTGGTTCTTGGTCCCGGGCACAACCAGTTCTAGACTGTTGGATTTGGCCCAGAGCAGGCCGTTTGGATTGGAGAAGAGGACACTGGACTCAGACAGCCTAGATTCAAGTTTCTATGCTGCACTTTCTAGCTCAGCTGTCTTGGGAATGTTGCTTAACCTCTGCCTCAGTTTCCTTAACAGAGCTGCCTGCAGAGGTTGCTGTGAGGATAAAGTCTGATAATTCAAGTCTGAGACTTTCTTGGCCCGTGTCTGGCAAATGACAGATGTTCAGAATGCTAGTTTCCACAGGGCAACTGGGTAGACAGAAGGCGAGCATGGCCACCGCGAGACTGAGAGCAGTTAGAAGCAAGAGAGCAGATGCGCCCACAGCAATGTGGACGGACTGCAAAACCCAGGGCTGGGACGGCAATCCCGTTTAAGTACCCCGAAAATGTGCATACATAAAACAGCAATATGCACTTGACAAAGACATGCAGACAGAAGGAGGCACGTAAAATGCGTCAGGAAGGGTGTCTGCAGGCACGAAGAGGTGGACAGGGAATGCGAAAGGCGCTATGCAGAGAGAGGCGGGTGTGATCAGACCACAGTTTGTTACTGTGAGTCTCTGGACTGCATCCTTCCAGAGCCAACGAGTCAAGGATTATCTCGGACTAAGTCCAATAGACTTTCAGTGCTGGGAGGAATCCCAGACCTCCCAGACGGTGGGAGGGGAGAGAAAAATAGTCGTCTGGGCAACGTAGCCTGCGGAGCATGTGGCCGTAGAGAAGGGTGCCTTCTTTAAGAACGTTGGAAGGTCCCCTCGAAGCTTGCTCTGCAGAGCAGTACCCTCCACAGCCCTGGACAGAGGGAGTCACGGCTGCTACATGTGACGCTTCATCCAGTGACCCTGGGGAGAATTAGAAAAGCAGACGGATCCCTGCAGTCGGGCCAGTGCAGCTGTAGGCAGGAGGTGTGAGACACGGAGAGGTCAATAGGAAGAGGAACTCTGACCCGGAAGTGACGGCAAGACCCTGCTCCCCAAGGAGAGCTCAGAAAACTTGGGGGGAGCAACCGGCTTGCCACAGGATGTCAGATCAGGGACATGACTTGAGCCAATGTGTTTCGGCTTTAAAGGCCAGAGAGCCTTGTCTTATGCTAGGTCACAAGAAGACACTAGAAGCAGAACCAACCAGTTTACCTCTGGTGGGACTTTCTCAGCATTTTGGGGGGATGTTACTAATGGGGAGCAGAGCCTAAAATGCGGGACTGGGCTGGGGGTGAGGTGCAAGGAGTCAGGCATAGAAACATTACAGTATTTTGGTTGAAAATGGACCAATGAATTCACTGGATAGATGTTATATGTAACACGTGTGACCTAAAAGTTGATAGAATTTTTAACTTTTCAGCTGGTCAGTTTGGAGACGTGTTACTCAGCTACTCTTTCCCTGGCTGGTTCCCCTTCTGTCCACCTGCTCCTCACTCTTCCGTCTCTGCTCCCGCTCCCCTGGGGTTTCTCTCCTTCCTTTTCTCCCCCACTCCCTGTAAAGGTGCCGCCCTGTGGGCCAGCCTTGAACTCAGTCCTTGCAGGTGCTTCTTAAGTAGGAAAGAAAGTCGTCTTGCTCCGACTTCCTGCGCCTCACTGTCCACCCAGGCGCAGGCCTCCCCAGGGGACGGGGGGCCCTTCAAGCTACCGGAGAGAGAGGCAGGGTCCCCGCGCCCCAGGAGGGAAGGACTAGGCACCTGGAGGCGTGGACGCACACGTCCATTCTTGCGTTTGGACAGAGCGGAGGCGAGACGGCACGCAGGAGCATGTACACGTGGGCACACGCGAAGGCGCGCCTTGGAAGCACCGTGTGACGCGTGAGCACGGCCCCGCACACTCGCCTCACCACACAGATGCCCAGGCACGCAGAGACCCCCTGCCAACATGCACAGATGCATGCGCCTGCTTGCAAGCTTCCACGTGGAAAGAAACGGACGCCCCTGTGCAGCCAGGCGCGCGTGCGCACGCGCGCACACACACACACACACACACACACACACACGGGTGAACCAGGAAGAGGAGGAAGAAACCCCGGCCAGCCCCGCCTCACGCACAGGAGCACAGCGCGGCAGGCCCGGCTCAGAAAGGCCAGAAAGGCCCACCGGGCTGGCAGGTGCACAGCCTCCGCCCTCACCCCCGCCCCCCGCACCTCCCTCCTTCCCTCCCGGAATGCGGGCGCGGAGCAGGCCCGCAGGGTGTTGGGGCTGCAAAAAGCCAAAGACGCAGGATGGGACACTCATGAAGCCATCCCAGCTCCTGCAAGAGAGGGCCTGCTCACTCCCCGCCCGTGGCGCCAGCGTCGCCCATGGAGAGGGTGGCTCCACCCGAGAGGGGGACGGGAGCACCGCCATACTCTCTGCCCCAAACACGGCCCAGCCCAGGTTCCCACGAGCGGCCAAGCTTCAGAGAAGGCTCGCAGTTTTCCAAGGGGCTGGGCAGGCTCGCCTCCTTTCACAGGAGCCTGTGAGACTCTCCTCAGCGAGGCTGTGGCGGGGTAGGATGAACCCCTGGGAGCTAGAGAGGGAGCCACTGCCGAGCGCCAGCATCTCTGCTCGCCTCCCCTGCCTCTCTGTCTCCCGCAGACAACGCCTCCCTGCTCCCCCGCTCGCCTCTTTGGGGACGTTCTCTGCACATTGCTGAGAAAGATTCTGTTAACATAAAAGCCCAGTCATGTCACTTTGCACAGAACCTTCCAGCAGCTTCCGTTTCGTCAGCCGTAAGTTAGGGGCGAGCCCGGCTTCCAGGGCGCCCAGCATCGTCGGGCCCCGCGTCACCACCCCTCTCCAGTTCTGCCCACCTCGCTCTCTCCCCTCCAGCCACGCCGGTTCCCTTGCTGCGGCTCAAACACACCCGGTCTGATCCTGCCTCGGAGCCATGCTGATCCCTGCCCTGGAAATGTTTCTGCTCCCTGAATATCTGCCTGACTCACTTAAATGTCACCTTCTGTGTGAAGCCTCCCTTCCTTGGACATCTGATCTAAATTTGCATCCTGCCGCGGCGTCTCTGGCCTTCCTCTGCAGTGCTCACCACCATCTGACATGCTGCCCACTCCACGGGTCTCTCCTGTCTGCTTTCTGTCTCTTCAGAAGCTCGATGAGTGCAGGGGTTTGACTTGTTCTGTTTAATGCGTCCAACAGCACTGGATGCAAGGTGGGCACTCAGTACGTTTGCTGGCTCGGTGAACATCCTGTGAGGCAGGCATTTTCACTCCCATTGCACAGATGAGGAAACTGAGGACACCAAAAGTATAGTGATTCCTCCAAACTCACAAGGCCAGTAAACAGTAGGACTTGAGTCTGAACTCAGGCTGATCTGGCTCATAAGTTCAATTCAGTTCAGTCACTCAGTCGTGTCCGACTCTTTGTGACCCCGTGAACCGCAGCATGCCAGGCCTCCCTGTCCATCACCAATTCCCGGAGTCCACCCAAACCCGCGTCCATCGAGTCGGTGATGCCATCCCGCTGTCTCGCCCTCCACCATCCCCTTCTCCTCCTGCCTTCAAGCTTTCCCAGCAGGCTCATAAGTCAGAAGCTGTATTTACCCTGCTTGGCTGTCAATGGCAGTCATGCCACAAATAACCGTGTGCCGTGCACTGTGTGTGAACGTCAGCCTACGGCTGCTGAACTTCGGTACACAGACCCCTGGACTCCACAGGATTCTACTTAAGTGCGTGCTTTGTGGAGCACACTTTGAGAAACACAACTTTACACTATTTCTGCAAGATACCCAAAGACCCATGAGATCACTTGGCTATCATGTTACAGAAATTATTTTTCTGCACTCCCTTCTTAAAACCTAATGTGTCTAGGTGGCGTTGGTGGCAACCTTTTTCTTAAGGACCTGGATATCTAGGGTCAGGGCAAAATAAAAATAACTTTTCCTGAACCCCTGTTACATTTGTTTTAGGAATATTACATGTGTTTTTTAAAAAGTTTTGAAGTAGAGTTGCTTTATAATGCTGTGTTAGTTTCCAGTGTACACCAGAGAGATTCAGTCACACACACACACACACACACACACACACACACACACATGCACACACAACACACACACGTGCACACACACATGCACACACGCACGCACACACACACACACACACACACATTCTTTTTCTTGTTTCTTTCCATTCAGGTTTATTGCAAGAAGCTGAACGTAGCTCCCATGCTCTGCAGCAGGACCTTGCTGTCTGTCTGTTTCATGTTCTGGGGTTTGTACCTGCCAACCTCTAGCTCCTGACTTGTCCGTTCCCTGCTCCCTTCCCCCTTTGGTAACTGCAAGTCTGTTTTCTGTGTCTGTGGAACGCTGCACGTGCTGATGAGGCAGACAAGCGGCGCGGCTTTGTGCATGGGCCTGGACTCAGACAGCCGGGTGAGACTTGGCTCTACCACCTTTGCTAGCTAGGCAAAGCTGGGTGACGTTTATCTTCTCTGCACTTCCATCCCCCACTCTGTGAAATGCTGATTTTGCTTCAGATGACCATCTCCAATATGAATTTCCTTCTGTCTCTTCTAGTATTAGAACTGGTGAATTTTAGCAAGGCACGTGGTCACCAGATGGAAACTACATTTCCCATAGTGCTGTGTTGCTGGGCCCATCCTCAGGAGTATGTTCCGACCAATAAGGTTCAAGAGGAAGTTACGGGATCAGCTTCCCAGTCATGCTCTTAAAAGGAGAAGGGGCATTCCCCCCACCCCTCCCCTGCTGCCTGCTGGTAAGAATGCCAACCACGTGGACAAGAACAGGGCAGCAACTTGAAGGAGGCCTGGACTCTGACGTTGTGGAGCTAGCTCAGCAGGCTTGGACTGACTGTCACCCAAGAAAGAAACTTCACCGTGTTTGAAGCGCTGTCCTTTGACGCCTCTTACAGCAGCTTTTAGTTTCTTAGCTAAAACCGGGTTTGGTGGCAGCGTTGTGCTTCCATAACGAAGCGCAACCGGTGCCGCTCCGGCTCAGCTGTCCAGGAGCCGGTGGTGAAGACGGGCGGGTCTCGGGAGAGGAGGGTGGCGGCCCTCGTCCTGGCAGGCGTCTGGTGTCGCCGGTGACTCTCTGGCAGCAGGTCGAGTGAGAGCAGTGTCTGGGACTCTAGCCGGCCTGTTGTAACTCAGAGTATGATGTGTACTGGCTGATTCTTTCGTGTTCGGCAGATCCTATGAGGAAACAAGATTTGGAGGACGAAGCCCTCATGGGCAGGAGAGGAGACTGAAGCCCCAACCTTTTCTATGCACCTCAAGCCAGAATATGGTGGGAAAGCTCGGATCGGAGTGTTGCCCTCTTGGGACCTCACAGGTGGTCCAGTGGTTAAGACACTGCGCTTCCACAGCAGGGGCACAGGTTCAAGCCCTGGTTGAGGAGCGAAGACCCTGCCTGCCGTGCAGCATGGCCAGAAACATAGAAACAGCAGAACAAAACAGAAAATCAGCGTTGCCGTCCCACCCAAACCTGCTGTCCCAGGTGGCTCCTCTGGGTTGGGACCAGAAGCCAGGAAATGCAAGATGAGCTTTCATTTTTATTTGATTTCATTTTTAGACATTTTATTGAAGTATAGTTGATTTACTGCTGCTGCTGCTGAGTCGCTTCAGTTGTGTCCAACTCTGTGCGACCCCAGAGACGGCAGCCCACCAGGCTCCCCCGTCCCTGGGAGTCTCCAGGCAAGAACACTGGAGTGGGCTGCCATTTCCTTCTCCAATGCATGAAAGTGAAAAGTGAAAGTGAAGTCGCTCAGTCGTGTCCGACTCCTAGCCACCCCATGGACTGCAGCCTAGCAGGCTCCGCCGTCCCCGGGATCCTCCAGGCAAGAACACTGGCGTGGGTGCCATCGCCTCCTCCCATAGTTGATTTACGATGCTGTGTTAATTTCTGCTGTACAGCCAAGTGACTCAGTTCTACATATATATATATTCTTTCTAATATTTTTTCCTTTATGGTTTATCACAGGATATTGGGTAGAGTCCCCTGTGCTGTACAATAAGACCTTGTTGCTTCTCCATTCCGTATAGAATAGCTTGCCCCTGAGAGTCACGAAGCCCCGGTCCTTCCTTCCCCAGGCGCTGCCTCCTTGGGAAACTCAAGTCTCCTCTGCGTCTGTGAGCGCTTTTGTCTCATGGAACTGTTCCTTTGCGTCATATTTTAGATTTCACACGTGCCCGATATCTTACAGCATTTGGAAAGATGAGTCTTAAGCTACACCGGGGAGAAGTCTAGGTTATGGTTCCTTGCGCATGGTGATGACTGGAAGCAAGGAGAAGGCAATCCTACCCAATTTGTGAGGGAATTATTTTGCCAAAGAGACTGCAGTACAAGCTGATCTCTCAGGCAGGAGCCTGCTTCATCATGGGCCCCTCTGGCCCAGCCCTGTGCGTCTCAGAGATGTACCTTTCTGCCCTGGCATGCTGAGCTGGGCCCTGGAGCTCAGCTGGTTCACCTTCCGTCCTGTGTGTGGGGAATGGAGGACTGGAGGACGGGAGAGGGGCGGTGCTCTGCCGATGATCACCCAGCCCCAGGGGGATGAAGCTGGGCACAGTCCTCCCATCTCAGGGCTCCCCGCCACGCTTCCACCGGCCGCCCGCTCCTCAGCACACAGCCTCTGGGGCCAGCATGATGGAAAGAAGGGATGTTTGTAAAAGAGTGCGCAGAGGTGAGGGTTCACGACCCCGATGCTGGCCCCTGATTCCCACTCAGTCTGCCTCCTTCCAGGGGGCAGGGGAGGTTCTAACAAGAGAAGGGGGAAAGCAGCTTTGGGTACGAGCAGCACACGACTGGAGTGAATTCTGACCAGGCCACTGACTGCCTGTGTGACTGTGAACACGCCCATTGCTTCTGGGGGCAGCAGTCTCCTTATCTGGCACAGTGACGCCTACCGCCTGAGGTGGCTGCGAAGCAAGATGAGGAAGTAATATAAGCTGTTTCCCATGGCGCTGGCACGCATCAGCGTCGGTTCTTGTCTTAGGCTGACCCGTGCGAACTGCTCCGTCTTAGGGGTTTTATGCAGTTGTTTTTTTCTTTTTTGTGTTGCAATATTCTGGCACCCAAGTGGCCCTGCCCCATCTTCCAGCCACGCTGTCTGCGGTCTCCAAGCAGCGAAGAGAGACATGGAGGATATGTATAAGGGCCAGGCTGGAAGTAACAGACATCACTTCTGCCCAGTCCCGCCGCTGGAAGTTGTCAACGGCACAGCCACACCGCGGGAGGAGAGCTGGGCAATGGCCCTCACCTGGTGCGCGAGGGCGGGAGCGCCCTCTCGGCCACACCCGGCTAGGACACTGGCCGGCCCTTGCTCTGCTCTGTGATTCTCTGTGCACGGTCCAGCCTCTCCTGCCCTTTGCGTCCTCACTGTAAATGGAGGTGGCAGCACCAGCCTTATTATTATGAAGTTGACATATGGACGTTCGAAGTGCCAAAGGCGGGGAGGAGGTTTGCTGAATGTTATTTTTCCTTCTTTTTTTCACCCAGCAGTCCTCCTCCTCTGCCCCCTCCTTCTTGCCTCCCTTCTTAGCACTTCCGCCCTGCTCTCTCCTTACTTTCCCTGCAGTGAGCCCCTGGGCTGCAGTTCCTGGACCCGCCCGTTTTAAAGCAGAGGGTCCAAGTTACCAGAGCAAACCCGGAGGGCGGAGGTGGGGACGCAGAGAGGGCGGCTGGGGCCACATGCCTGCTCCCCAGCATAAATCTCTGGAGAAACCATTAGTGGACCTTGCAGCTCAGAGACAAATCACGAGGCAGGGGATCAATGTTATTTTTTCCACATGCTGAATTCAAAACCGTTTACGGCAAAATCGATGCAAATCTTCGTGAATAAACTGATGGCCGGTGCACGTGAGAGTATTAGGGTGGTGAGCGGGGAAGGGCAGCTGCAGCAGGTGGGCGGTGGGTGTGGGGTCGCAGGAGGGAGCCACCTGGGGTTCGGTCCGCCTTCAGGGGCAGTGAGCGCCCCCAGGAGGGGAGGGGCCTGCCGTGGGAGAGGCGATGCGCTTTCCTGAGGGCTTACTCTGAGCTTCACGCTCGACGTTCTCACTGGATCCTCGATTCTGCTCTCAGAGTTTGATGCCGTCAAAGTGCCCATTTCACAGCTTAGGAAACTGAGGCTCAGAGAAGTGGAGCGATGTGCCTGCCATGTCCAGTAACTAGCCGTGCCTGATTCAAACGCACGTCCTCTCCTGCCTGTTCCAGAGGCTCAGAGTTACTGTCCCGTGCTTTCCTCCTCTGCACCGCTGGGCATGCGCACCCTGACTGGAATGCCTTGCTTCTCTCCTCCACTCGAGAGAGAAACTTCCTTTCCGCCTCCACTTTGCTTGCCCACAGTGCTTCTTTGACGGCGTGTGGCGTCTGTGATGTCTTCCGCCGGCATCACCGTGCCCTCCCGGTGGGCTTTGGTGGGTGCTGGGGTGAGCCCTGGGACACCGTCTAGGGACTGAGGCCATCTTCCTATCTCTTTCTCAGCCCACCCACCCGAACCCCAGCACTGACACTCCTCCTTCCACCTGTACAGCCATCTGCACAGCCGTCCATCTGTCTTCCCACCAACCACACCTGCTTGCATCCTTCCCCAGACTAGAGGTTTCCTTGTTTCTCTGAGACCTTCAGTTCAGCTCAGTTCAGTTCAGTTGCTCAGTCGTGTCTGACTCTCTGCGACCCCATGAATCGCAGCACGCCAGGCCTCCCTGTCCATCACCAACTCCCGCAGTTCACTCAGACTCATGTCCATTGAGTCCGTGATGCCATCCAGCCATCTCATCCTCTGTCGTCCCCTTCTCCTCCTGCCCCCAATCCCTCCCAGCATCAGGGT
>SJYF01001022.1:873119-891984 GCA_006410515.1 Procapra przewalskii
GAGGTGGCCAAAGTACTGGAGTTTCAGCTTTAGCATCATTCCTTCCAAAGAACACCCAGGACTGATCTCCTTTAGGATCTCCTTGCAGTCCAAGGGACTCTCAAGAGTCTTCTCCAACACCACAGTTCAAAACAGCAATTCTTTGGCGCTCGGCTTTCTTCACAGTCCAACTCTCACATCCATACCTGACCACTGGAAAAACCATAGCCTTGACTAGACGGACCTGTGTTGGCAAAGTAATGTCTCTGCTTTTGAATATGCTGTCCAGGTGGGTCATGGCTTTCCTTCCCAGGAGCAATGGGCACTCTAACGACGAAGCTCGCCACTGCCCACTCCTGACCCAGTGCGAACACAAAGCAAGGGGTCTGCCGTGCTGGGTGGGGCTCCAGTGAAGGGGGCCAGGAGGGCAACCTCGAAGGGAGCTCCCAAAATCTCAGCAATCAAGGCAAAGATATTTTAATGTCATATGTATTTTAAACTATATGTCATATGTATTTTAAATTTTACCAAAGTCAACGTTCCTTTGGTAACTTCTCCTCTCTGGTTTATCCAGCCATGCATGAATCCATCCATCTGTCCATCTGCCTGACTAGCATCTGTCCATCCATCCACCCCCCTCATCCGCCCATCTATCCTTCCATCTGTCCGTCCTTTCTTCCTTCCATGCCTCCAGCCACCCAGCCACCCATTTCCAGGTAGTTTCCAGGACTTGCAAAATTATCAGATTTTATGCTCAGACACTTCAAAATGGACGAACCTTGAGGATATTATGCTAAGTGAAACCAGACCGTCATAGAAGGGCAACTACTGCACAATTATGCTTATGCGAAGCACTGAGAGCAATCAGATTCATAGAGGCAGGAAGGAGAGCCGTGATTGCCAGGGGCTGGGGGAGTTAAGCTTGGGGAGCTTAGTGTTCAGCGGGTGTGCAGCTTCAGATCTGCAAGATGAAGAAAGCTCTTGGGATGGACGGGGGGGATGGCTGCACGGCAACGTCAGGGTGTGAACGCCGCTACGTTGTACACTTAGAAATGGCTAAGAGGGTATGTTTGATGTGTTTATCTTACCACCATTAAAAATAAAAGAATTAATATGGAAAATCATCTGATTTCCTGAGCAAGCCTGTACAGAGCGCCACCCCTCACCCACCTGTTCAATCCAAGCTACTGTTGGTCAGGCTTGGCCTGCAGTCCGGCCCCCACGTGTCACCAGCTGGCGCCTCCTGTCCGCCTCTTGCTCTCTGGACTCCCAGCTCCCCAGGTGCTCATGGTTTGCTCAGGGTCATCACGGCTACGCTTACCATCACGCCTAACCCTGCGAGCAAGCTCGTGTGGGGTCCGTTCCAGGTGCTTTGCATGAATCGCTGCATGCCGTCTGGAGAGCCAGGTACTGTCACCGAGCCTGTTCTAACAGTGAGGAAACTGAGGCCAGGGGAAGCCAGGTAGCCTGTCCACGCTGCCCCGGCAACTGAGCCTCAACGCAGGACTCGGACCCAGCCTTGTTGCCACCTCAGCTGCCCCCAGCGTCTGTGGTTTGCCCACAGGCCACACCTGCTTGGATCATTCCCCAGATGGGAGGCTTCCCTGTTTCCCCAAGACCTTGTGGGCACCATAGTGGTGAAGCTCGCCACTGCCCACTCCTGACCCAGTGTGGGCACAAAGAAAGGGATCTGCCATGCTGGGTGGGGCTCCAGTGAGGGGGGCCACGAGGGCAAAGTTGAAGGGGGTTCCCCAAGTCTCAGCAATCAAGGTAGAAACATTTTAATCATATATGCATTTTAAACTATTACAATCTAATGCAAAAACCCATGTTGTTGTTCAGTCACTCAGTCGTGTCCGACTCTTTGTGACCCCATGGACTGTAGCACGCCAGGCTTCCCTGTCCATCACCCTCTCCCATAGTCCACCCAAACCCATGTTCATTGAGTCAGTGATGCCATCCAACCATCTCATCCTCTGTCGTCCCCTTCTCCTCCTACCCTCACTCTTTCCCAGCATCAGAGTCTCTTCCAATGAGTCAGCTCTTTGCATCAGGTGGCCAAAGTATTGGAGCTTCACCTTTAGCAACAGTCCTTCCAGTGAACACCCAGGACTGATCTCCTTTAGGATGGACTGATTGGATCTCCTTGCAGTCCGAGGGACTCTCAAGAGTCTTCTCCAACACCACAGTTCAAAAGCATCAATTCTTCAATGCTCAGCCTTCTTTATGGTCCAACTTTCATATCTGTATTTGACTGCTGGAAAAACTATAGCCTTGACTAGGCAGACAAAGCTCTGCTTGGATATGCCAGCATGGGTCTGTTGGCAAAAAAAAAGTCTATGGTGAACAGAATATCAAAATTAAGTATAGACAAGATCTGATCCTACAGCATCCTGCCTCACCTTCCTTTCTTTCATCCCAGTCTTGCTTTAACTTTAGCTGTGGGGTTTGTTAAATGGGGGCCATCCTCTGGCACATGTGGGGGTGTCACTGATCCCATTGCGTAAGTAGCCATTCTTCTCTTCACTGACCCATTTGGCAGAGACGGTGTCCTCTGGGGCAGGAGCATGCAGACCTGGAGTCCGTCTTGGCCTCCATAGCTGTGTGACCCTCGGCAAGTTGCTTAACCTCCCTGGGCCTCCGTTTCCTCTCCCATCAAGGGTGCCTCTAATAGAACCAACTTTGTCATGCAGCCTTGAGAATAGAGCACGTACAGCACCCAGCACTTGGCTAACGAAAAAGGGCAAGGTCTAGTAAAAAACGATTCAAGTGGTGCTTCCATCCAGGAAAAGAAAAACAAGCGTAACATGTGAATTTATGTTAGTGGATGTCACAAGCCATCAGCTTTTGTGTTTTCCTTTCTTGTTTTTCCACTGACGTTTCTCAGCCACCCCTGGCACAAGGGAGTTGGCACTGAAAGCGAGTACGGAGAAGAGCAGGAGAGGGGCTGGAAGGATCAGGGCAGGCGGCGAAGCGGCTCGCAGCTCACTGGAGCGAGGCGGCTGGCGGCTGCCTCCTTCCACCCTCCAGAGCTTGCACGCTTGCCGGTCGACTTCAGCAGGAGATGCTCCTGGCCCTCCAGAAGCATGCTCTGTGGAGACGGCCACACGTCTGGAGGACAAAATGCTAGGGAAAGTGAGCTTTCATGCCCCTGTGCTGTTCAGGAGTGTTCCGAGGGCCAGATGTCCAGGGTTGGATGGTCAGCACATCTGCAAGGCCTGCTGAATCTTCTTTTTTTAATTTTATTTTATGGAGTTATTTACTGATTCATTTGGCTGTATCAGGTCTCAGTTGCGGCAAACAGGATCTTGGTTGCGTGCCACGCGGGACCTTCCGCAGAGGCGCACGGACACTCCAACTGTGCGTGGAGGCTCGCTAGCTGCTCCGCGGCTTTTGCAGGGTGTAGTTTCTTGTCTGGGGATTGAGGGCTTCCCTGGTGGCTCAGTGGTGAAAGAATGTCTGCAATTCAGGAGCTGCAGGAGATGTGAGTTCAATCCCTGAGTCAGGAAGATCCCCTGGAGGAGAGCCTGGCAACCCACTCCACTATTCTTGCCTGGAGAATCCCATGGACAGAGGAGCCTGGTGGGTTTCAGTCCATGGGGTCACAAAGAATCGGACATGAGTGAAGCGATTTAGCACGTGTGCATGGCAGGGATCAAACCCACATCTGCTGCATTGCAGGGTGGATTCTTAACCACTGGAGCACCAGGGAAGCCTCCAGCTGAATCTTTTCATCCAGACATGTCAGGCATTGCAATGACTGGGGGATCCTCAAGGCTCCCGGTCCTGGGGACCCGCAGAGATGTGGTCAGTCCGGTTCCCCTCTCCAAACCGAGTTAAGCTGCCCTCTCCACCTCTCTCCAGGGTAGCCGTCGAGTGAGGATGAATGCCAGCCTCCTGAGGATGAAGGCTCTGGCACAGCGTTCTGGCCAAGAAGCCGCTGTGGTGTGTCTCTTGAGGCAGTCACGGGGACGGAGCCACGCTCGTGGTGCCAGAAGGAAGGGGCAGACTTCTGGTTGCCTGGGGGCGTGCTGGCCACTTGGCCACCTCAACCATAGGCCGGTTCTCAAAAGAATCTCGGGGGAGGGAGAAGTGGCTATGACTTTTCTCATATGCAGCTGGGGAGACTGAGGCTTGGGGATATTAAGGGATTATACTGGGCCATCCAGGAATACTAGGCAGCCTGAGGGTGGGCAGCGTGGTTTGTGGAGGGTGTTCATTTCATGCTAAGAATCTGGCTGTAATGGTGTGACTTTTTCTTCCAGAGACATTGACCTGCCTCTCTCTTCTCAAGGACCAAAGGAGGTGGGGGAAAGTGGAGTCCGTGTCCCACCCGGCCGTGGTGGACGGGAGGGAGTAAGGACCAGCCCCAGCTCTGCTCATCATGCCCTGCAGTGGCATCCCAGAGCAGCAGGGCGGCAAGGGGTCTTGTTGCTCCAGTTCAGCCCCCATCCACGGTCCAACCGCAAGCCCAAGGTCAGGCACAGGAAACAGCCTGCCAAGGAGAGACGGCTGTTTCCTGGAAGGGCTGAGACCACTACTCAAGCCTTCTGACCCTGTGATCAGCTCCTGGGGGGGCCAGCCTCCCACCAGCTCACTCTGACTGTGGGCGGGTGCCCCTCCTCTGAGCCTGTGTTTCCCTGCACGGATGGATGCGGGGGACGAGTCCCTGCTCTGGCAACTGGGAAGTCATACGCTAGTCAGCTGTGAGCATAAGGAGAGAGAGAGAGCTCCTACTGTGCGCCAGACCCTGGGCTGGGCCCCCGGCCTGTGAGGTGACTACGAGGCAATCACAGCTACACCATCTGCCTGGAACGTTTCCTGGCTTCCCCTCCCCCGCCCCTTCCTCCGATCTCTTCCTTACCCAGCACCCCCTCAGTACTACCGTCTCAGCAAGGTGTCACCTCCTCCAGGAAGGACGCTCTGATGACCGATGCCCCACCTTCGCGTCCTCATGCAGCGTGCGCATCCTGGCATAGCACTGGTCGCAGAATGGGCTCACTGGCCATTTCAAGGGCTGTATCCCATTCTAGACCTCGAGAGCTGAGCACATGGGCATCTTGTTCACCGTGGCATCTCAAGGCGTCTGATGCAGAGTGTGCACGTGATATATGTCTGCTAAGCATCACTGGTGAGGAATCTGAGGTAACAGAGACGGAAAACCCGCTAACTGCCGAGGACCCTTTCACCAGAGGCGTGAGGGGCTGTAACCCCACGTCTTATCTGCAGAGGGCGATGCTGACCCCAGGGGACTGCTCCAGAGGCAGTGGCATTTTAGACTAAAGCAGGGTGGGGGGGGATGATATTCGGAGGAAAGGGGGTCTCTGGCCTCTGCATTACAGCACACAGCAATAACACAGAGCCTGCTCCAGCGATTTCTGAAACCCGCATAGATTCATCCCAGCAACGGAACAGTTTCCTGGGGGTTTCAGCTCCTGGCCCTGGAGCCCTGCCCAGCTTGTGGTCAAGGGCTGATCAATCACAGTTAAACCCGATTTATTATTTTGGCTGCATTTTCTTCCCCTCTCCTTTTCTGTCCCTCTGTTGGATTTAATTGGATATCGATAACAGATGCAGGTGGAGTGGAACTCCGTGGTCCCAAGCTGGATGGGGGGCAGCTGTAGAAAGAGGATGCTGAAAGCAGGGGACGGACAAGCTTTGTGTCGAGACACAAAGGGTCCAGCCCTGGGGCCCCGAGCGCCACTGCCAGCCCGCGTGTTTTCATCCCCCACCACTTTCTGCTCCTTCTGCCTCCACCTCTGGTTTCCTTCAGGGTCCCGCCCACGCCTGGACCTGCTGGTCCTCCTCGCCGGCCTAATCGTTTTATTTCTCTAAGCCTCAAGCATTTTGAGCTTCCCTGGTGGCTAAGACAGAAGAATCTACCTGCCGTGCAGGAGATGTGGGTTCGATCCCTGGGTTGGGAAGATCCCCTGGGGAAGGAAATGGCAACCCACTCCAGTATTCTTGCCTGGAAAATAATGGACAGAGGAACCTGGCGGGCTACAGTCCATGGGGTCGCAAAGAGTCAGACATGACTGAGTGACTTTCACATCTGCTCATTCAGGCATTTTAATGCAGGTCCTTCCTGGAGGGAGGTGGGGCACTTGGCGTTACTGTTCAGCAGACATTCAGAGACTGCTCACCTCCCACCGTGGCAGAGCGTCCCCGTCCACTGATGAGCGGCGTTGAGGAACGCAAAGTCGGCAGGCATTACCCAGGCAGGAGCCTTAAGCCTGTGTGTGTCAGTTTGCTTAATCTCTTGTGCTCATCTTGTGCTCTTAAGCAGAAGATGCCCGAGGTTCCAGAACGACCGCCTGAGGTCAGATCTGAACCCAACCTGCATCTGGAGTTCAGCAGCCACCCTAGTCCAGCCCAGAGCTGCTGAACCACAGCCAAGCTGAGCCCCATGAGCATGAAGACAAATGCGTACGGTTGGGAGTTACTGAGAGGTTATGTTATTTGTTACAGAACATTATTGCTATAAAAGCCTGGCTGAGGCAGAGGGTAGGGTGGGACCCCAGTGAATGATACAGCAAAGCAGATTATTCTAGTCTGTGAGACAGGAGACCTGGCCTCTCTTGCAAACATCTCTGCTAACTCCTATGCGCCTCTGGAGGAGAAGGAAAGAAGCCAGATCCCCTCCGGAGGGCCAGGCTCGTGCTCCGCGCACTCCACGCGTCCTTTCATTTTGTCATCGCCGTTTCTGTCTTATCTTGACCTTTCTCTGTGTCAGGCATGGCACTAAGTATTTATAAGGCTAATCAGGATTATGCTAAAGATGAAGCTGATGCTTAAATGATTAATAGCTTAAGAGGCATTTGTCGCATTCATTCTATGGGACAGGCTCGCATCAGGTTATTTCAATGTCTTGTTTCAATTTACCCTTAGCACAGTCCACTAGACCGCGACTTGTGGAGCAGACATCACTCTGTTTAGCTCACTGCTGTGGCCCCAGGGCCTTGCACGTGCCTGACACATGGGTACTCGAGCAGTTGTTGTTGAAGAGAAAGTCCTCCGAGATGGAGGCTTGCGCCAGTGTTCCCCGCCCCCCAGGCCACCAGCTTCCTCTCTACAGCTGCTGAAATGGAGGCAGGTGAGCTGGCCTAAGCGGTGGGTCTCTCGTCTCAGTTGGGGGTGATGTTGCTCAGCACCTGGGGATGGTTTTGATTGTCACTGGAGGGCATAACGTAGCTACTGGTGTGTAGAGGGCAGAGGCCAGAGACACTGCTCACATCCTACAGGGCAGTCCCGCAGAGAAGAATAATCTGACCTAAAATGTCAGTGGTGCTGAATGCGGGGGACTCCAGCTTGGCTGTTAGGAGAGTCTGGCTATGAGGGCCCCTTGGGGCCTCCCAGGTGGCACCAGGGTAAAGAACCTGCCTGCCAAGGCTAGAGACGCAAGAGCCAGTCCCTGGGTCGGGACGATCCCCTGGAGGGGGAAATGGCAACCCACTCCACTACTCTTGCCTGGAAAGTTTCATGGACCTAGGAGCCCGGCGGACTGCAGCCCGGGGGGTCACAAAGAGTCGGACGCGACTGAGCGACTGAGTACCACCACGGCTGCCATAACATCTGAACAAACTGGGTGGCTTGAACCTTGGAAATCAGCTTTCTCACAGCTCCGCGGGGTGGAGTCCACCATCGGGGCGTCTGCACGACTGCACTCCCGGGAGGCTCAGGGAGAGCCTCTTCCTTGCCTCTTCCAGAGTCTTGTGATTGCAGCGCCCCTGGGCTCATCTACGACGCTCCAGCCTCTGTCCCCATCTCCACCCCACCTCCCCTCCTCTGCCTCAAATCCCTCTGTTTTTTTCTCTTAAAAGATGGTGGCTCAGATGGTAAAGAATCCCCCTGCAACGCAGGAGACCCGGGTTCGATCCCTGGGTTGGGAAGATTCCCCTGGAGAAGGAAATGACAACCCACTCCAGGATTCTTGCGTGGAGAATCTCATGGACAGAGGAACCCGGTGGGCTACAGTCTATGGGGTCACAAAGAGTCTGGACATGACTGAGTGACAAACGCTTTAAATACCCTTGGATCATCTCACAATCCCTTAATGTAATCTCACCTGCAAGGCCATTTTTCTAAATAAGGTAACATCACAGGTTTGGGGGATTTAATGCGGGCATCTTTTGTGTGAAGGGATATTTCTCAGCTGCCGACAAGACTTCTTCTTGGATGTGGACTTGGCCTGCTCTTCCACGGGTGTTATTTATATTTAATCTTTTTTCCAAGGGGTGCACTTTACTCGGTGTTGCTCATGGAGCACTGAGGCTCTCCTGGAAGAATCATCAGTGGGTCAGAATTTGCTCTCTGGCTGTAAAGCTCCTGCCCTCATTTTTAAACTTGCCTCTGGAACCCTACCTGCCCGTCTGAGTTCCGAGGAGCTCCTACTCCAAGGAGTGCCTGGAGATGCCCCCTGGACAAACCCTGCAGACGGTGATCAGGGGACCTCCTATCTGGCTGACGCGAGGCACCAGCAGCCTTTTCGGGTGAATCGTCTTTCACATATCTGGGGACGCTGTGTGGAGAGAGACCCAGGACCCGCCTCCCTGGAGACGGGGAGCAGATGGCCTCACCCCAGGGTCCTTTCAGTCACTGCTGCTCCAAGAACTCCCGGCCTCCCTGTCCCTGGCCGTCTTCCCTCTTACTAGCCCTCTGCTCGACGAGGGCCAGCACCCTGTGGGGGCTCCTGCTTGGGAGAGCAGTAAAGCGGAGAGACTCGTCTGGCCCTCGTGGGTGCTTGGGTGGCGTCAGTAAGGGACAGTGGTGTGAGAACTGAGCTGCCACCTGCCTCCACCCTTAGTGGAGAGACCAGTGGGGGCACACTGCATCATTCAATAACCTCAATAAACTTTGTTCTTCCCCCCTTTGGGTAATAGCTTTATTGAATCGTAATTCACCCGCAAGAAACTGTGCATCTTTAAAGTGATGCATCGGCTCTGTTTTGACACATATGCACCTGTAAAGCCATCACCACGATGAAGACAATGAAAATATACGCCCCTCTCCAAAAGCTTCCTTGTGAAGTCTGCGATTCCTCTCTCTTCCCCTCCTCAGCGCCCCTCCCAGCCCCAGGCGAATCGCTGGTCTGCTGTCTGTCACTGTGAATTAGACTGTGTCCTCTGGAGCTTTATATGATGCCGCCATGCAGCACCGGCTATTTGTTGGCGTGGCTTCTTTCGCTCGGTGTAAGCGTTCTGAGCTTCAGCCACACTGTCTCGCGCATCAGCAGCTGGCTCTTTGCACTGATGGCTGACATCACATCTTACGGCCGTCCCACACTCTGTGTCCCTTCCCCTGTTGATAGTTGTGGGATCTTCCCGATTTTTCGTGATCGTGAATAAAGATGTTATGAACGTTTATGTGAAAGTCTTGGTATGAGCACTGCTGTTGCGTGGCTAAGTCGTGTCCGACTCTTTGCGGCCCCATGGACTGTAGCCCGCCAGGCTCCTTTATCCATGGGATTCTCCAGGCAGTGGAGTGGGTTGCCATTTCCTTCTCCAGGGGATCTTCCTGACCCAGGGACTGAACCTGCGTCTCCTGCTTGGCAGGCGGATTCTTTGCCACGGAGGCACCTGGGAAGCCTGGGTAGAGTAAAGGGACACAGGCCTCCTTTGCTCTTGGGTGAAACACTGAGGAAGGGCTGGGCCACGTGGTGGGGGCATGAGTAACTGAAGGAGCCCAGACTGTCCTCTGAAGCATCTGTACCATCCCACGTTGCCCTCAGCAGCATGCGAGGTTTCCCGTGGCCCCGCACCCTCACCAACACTCAGGGCGTGCTCTTGTCCATCGTTAGCTGTTCTAATACGTACACTGGCTTTAACTGGCGCTTTTCTAAAGCCCAATAATGTTCAGCATGCTCGCGCGTGTGTGTGTTTACTTGCCATCCAGATATCTGCTTTGGTGAAGTGTCTGTTTGAATCATTTGCCCATTTTTAACTGGCTTGTTGATTTTCTATTGTGTTTTGAGAATTCTTTATTCCAGACATACCTTTCAGTAATAAACGATTTGTGAGTATTTTTTCTCTGTCTCAGTCTTGTCTTTACATAACAGTCTTTTTCAAAGCGCATGAGTTTCCATGCTGATGAAGCCCTGGTTTTCAATTGGCTCTTTGATGGATCATCTTACTGGTTTGTGATTTAATGAAATCTTTGTTCTTTCATGGTACTGAGCCTCGCTGGTGAAGGGCCTGCCCCCGCGTTTCTGCTTTCTTGGGGGTTAAGCCCAGCGTTTGGAGACCACTGCCGCTACATTGTGCCTGTTTTTCTTTTCTGCTGGTGCAGTTTTGGGCAGGAGGGTGAACCCGGTCCCCATGGCTCCATCCTGGTCTGAAGCCCCCAGTCCGTTTTTAAGGAAAGCATCGCTTCCCTCATAGTGTCACCAATCTCTCAGGTGACAAAACAGAGTTCAGAGAGGTGAAGGGACTCATCCTGGGCCCCACAGCGCATACATGGTAACATCGGGGCAGAGGCCCAGGGCTGCCTGTTGACTCGAGCCCCACTTGCTGCTGGAGATTTCTGAGTCCGGCGTGCATCTAGGATCTGGGATTGGCCAGACCGGAGACTCTCGCCCAGTCTTGCTGGCTAGGCACTGGCACTCTAGATCGAAAGCAGCCTCCGGGAGCTTTGATGTGCAGCTGTAGCGTGCGCGCTCACTGCATGGGCTGGGCATGGTGAGGGCGCGCTCCTGCTCTCGCATGCGGAGCCGTGTCCGACTCTGCGGCCCCATGGACCGCGGCCCGCCAGACTCCTCTGTCCATGGGATTGTCCAGGCAGGAATACTGGAGTGGGTGCCACTTTCTCCTCCAGGGGATCTTCCTGACCCAGGAATCAAACCCGTTTCCCCAGTGTCTCCTCTATTGCAGGCAGATCATTTACCACTGAGCCACTGGGGAAGCGCCTTAGATATTTAATCTGCTTACCAAAAACATTAATTCTGACTCGACTTGCTCTGCAATGGGTACAAAAAATGCAATCACAGAGTCATAGGCTTTCCAAGACCTGTCGGATCTGGGCTCCAGCCTTCCGATCCATGCCACTTCTACAGGAGGATTAAAGGTCTGATCCTGTGTCTGTGGCAGGCATCACCGTCATCGATGGAGCGCTTCCTGCTGAACCAGACTTCACCTCGAAATCCACTTTTGAAAACATCTGATACTCAGAGAGCCCGATTGATTGGATCGGCATGCGAAACGAAGCCCATTTGCATTTTAGTTCTAAAGCATTCTGGTCACGCGGCCATCTGGCCTTGTGGACACACCTCATTGGACCAAGCCTTGGCCACCTCCTAAGGGAGGGTGTTTCATTACCATCCAGCTGAGATGTGAGGGATGAATTTGCTGGACAGGCCTCTCTTCCCAACTCCAGGCTTGTACCTGTCAGACCTGGACAAGGATCCTCAAAGGGGGAAGATAGGAAGAGGTGGCCAGCTGGTGAATCTCACCTCCCAGGTGGCCAGTTTCTCTGCTGAAGTCCTGTGTCTACCCCAGGGGCAAGCAGGTGAAAGTAGATAAAAGCCCAAGGGTAACTGTGCACACAGCTCAGCCTGCCAGTCCAGACACCCAGAGGGTCCGGGCCCTGGCCTTGGGCTCATGACTCGGAGCTGCCTCCTGGAGGCCGCTCTGCAGGCTGCCTCTGAGAAGGGGCATCACAGGGTGGAGGCCACCCTCTCCCCTCCTGGGCTGCGGGGAAGCCATGTCTCCCTCGTCGTGAGTCCTTGGCCTGGCGCTTGCGTGGACACGTGACCTAAGCCTAGCTGGTCAGCATACCTCATCTGTCTGCTCACGTGTTGGATCAGCTTCAGGGGCACGACCCAGCCTGGGCCGTGGAGAGGCGGGCCTGGGATTTGGATAGGAATCGCTCTCTTCCAGACTTGAACCCAGGAGTAGGACCTTGAGCCCTCATGGGAAGAAGCTGCCTGTCTGTAGAAAATGCAAGAGGGAGTCGCAGGGTGGAGAGGCCTTGTTAAGCCCAGAAGTCAGCCGTGCTGGACCGCTCAGCTGTGAAGCCTACATACTTCCTGGGCTTCTGAAGCTGGGTGAGCTGGCTTTTAGACAACCGCTGAGCTCTGGCAGGGACTGGCTGTGACTCCAGGCCTGTTGGGCCCTCTCTGGCTGCTGTGCACCAGCCCAGGGCCAGGGCCCATGAGGGGATTTGCTACCATCAGCATGAAACGCAAGCCTCGACAACGTGTCAAAATGCTGGGGTGCGGAGATAAATTCAGCCCAGTCTGTCCCTGGAGAATTCACAGCCAGTTAACACTGAGTCACCATATACAGCGAGTCATGTCCACAGCATGATGTATATTGTGGAAATGTACCCAAGACGCTGGGAACTCAGAGGAGGGAAGCAAAACAAGGAAGATGGACCACATGCCCAGAGAAAGCGTTTAAAACACTCGAAGGGACATTGGGGTTAATGGCGCAGGTCCTGCAGCAGTCCTGGGCTCAACTCCCATGCAGCCCCTTGCTCACTCTGTACCACTGGGCAAGTTAGTCAATGTCCATGTGCCTCAGTCTCCTCATCTGTAAAATGGGCATCTACCTCAAGGGTTTATTGAGAGGATTAAATATGATAACCTAGGCATGGTGACTTAGTGATCAGCACATGACTAGAGCAAATGTTTAGACAAGATATGTCTACGGTATTATTACTATCTCACTGAGGGTGGGTGCAGGAACAGGAGAAAGAGGACCCAAGAGGCAGACACTCGCGAAGGGGTTAGGTTGTTGGATTCAGGTTTGGGGAAAAGAAGGAAGTGGCCTGGGTAGTGGGACTGGGGTGGGTGATGGTGCCGAGGAGGGACAGAGTGAGGGGTCCACCCGGTAGAGCTCCCCACTCCCCACCGTGGCGGCAGGGAAGCGGGCAGGACAGGCATCAGCCATCAGGGTGCGGGCCGGCCTGCAGGCGCCTAGCTTGTCGCTGTAAGCAGCAACGCCGCGTCTCTTCTTTAGAAGAGTCTGCAGCCAGCTAACCCAGAAGTTGATTTGCTCGATCCGGCTAAGTTACTGAGCAATTCAGCAAGGAAAATCAGTACAAGAAACCTAGTCGGGCCAACTGTCTGGCGGAGGCAGGCAGGCACCTGGCATACAACGTGCATGCCAGGAGACGCTGTTATGCAAGCACCGAAGCAGGTCCACCTGGGCACAGAGGCGCCCTTGGAGGCCAGCCTCCAGGAGAAACGAGAAAAGTCACTGGCGACAATGTCACAGTTATTTTTCTTCTGATCATGGGAAGAAGAATGATGTTTACTCCTGCGAGCTCCTGGAGTGGTGGAAGAGGGGTCCTCGGGAGGCCAGCGCCCCTCGCCCTGCACGCGACCCCTCTTCCGCATCTAGCCTTGAAGACTGCGGTTCTCCGGAGGGCGGGGTGTTGGCGTGGGAACTCTGCTCGAATCCTTTGCACCCCGACCTCCTGGGCCACCTGAGGTCACCTTGGCCGGTTTGCACAAAGGTACCACTGGCTCCTCGGGAAAACGAGCCTCTCCCTGCCTTCCTCCCGCCCCGCCCCGCTCACTGGCCTGCTCTGCCCTCACTGACTGCCATCCTCACTCACTCCTTGGTTCCCGAATCCAGCCTTCGGATCACTCTTTTCTTTCCTTTTTTTCCCACTCACGCGTCCTCATTTACACCTTCATGAAATCTTTCTTGTCGCCAGGGTACCAGGCATTGTGATTGGCTGTGGCTGGCAGTGGTGGCCACGGCTGAGGTCATTGCGAGCGGACGGCGCTGCCTGTGGCCGTGGGGTGGCCCGAGGCCTCCCTGGGGCTACCCTGCAGGCAGCTGGGCCCAGAGGAGACAGAGAGCAGGCACGGAGAGCACGTGAAGCCAGAGCAGCCGCTGGGCTACGTATGGGCAACCTGAAGCAGCATCAGGGAGACTCCTGGGCTCCCAACTCCTAAGCATCGGCGGCCTGGGATTGCGGCTCCAGATTAAACCGCATTCTTACCTTCCCTCTTACCAGGTCTGGATATTCACCGTCTCTGAGTATTTCAAGGCTTTATCATTTCCTCCAGGATATGCAGGAGGTTAGGGCCATGGAGAACCAGGAGAGGATGCAGGAGGGAAGAGGAGGTCTGGCCAAGAGAAGATCGGAAGGCAGCCTTGGAAGAAAGGCTTCTTCCTTCTTCCAACAGCTGTGTACCTGTTGGTCAAAAGCACATGCTTTGGGGACCTCCCTGGTGGTCCAGTGGTTAAGGCTTCACCTTGTAACACAGAGGACTTGGGTTTGATCCCTGGCCAGGGAATTAAGATCTCCCAGGCTGTGGAGCTCCAATACTTTGGCCACCTGATATGAAGAGCTGACTCCTTGGAAAAGACCCTGATGCTGGGAAAGACTGAGGGCAGAAGGAGAAGGGGGAGCAGAGGATGAGATGGTTGGATGGCATCACAGACTCAATGACATGAGTTTGAGCACACTCAGGGAGAGACTGAAGGACAGGGAAGCCTGGCGTGCTGCAGTCCGTGGGGTCACAAAGCGTCAGATACGACTGAGCGACTGATCAGCAACAACAAAAAGTGCCGTGGAGCAGCTAAGCCCTTGCGACACAGCTAGAGAGTCAGCACCGCGACAAAAGAGCCCACGCGATCCAAGGCCCGGTGTGGCCAAATAAACAGGTAAATATTCTTTAAAAATACCCAAAGTAAAAATCCACATGTCTTTGACAGACAGAGGTTTGGTGTCTCCTTTCCTGGCGTCTCATGTGAATTCAAGCATCTCCTGAGCTCCTGCAAACCGGGGGCACTTTGAACTTCTTTCAAGCTACTCCAGACCCTAGAGGGCCACAGCAGAGAGGAAGGGGTCCTAGTATCTGTAAGTCAGCTTTCTTGAGAGAAGAGCAGCGTCTTAGGCTTCTCCACTCCTCGCACCTGCTGCGGGGGCTGAGAGTGAAGACTTTTCCATTCGTTCACTCATCAAACACACGTCCCTGCTCTGTCAGGTTCTCGGGACTACTGTCAGAAAGTGCCGTGAACCGAGATGCTGAAAATCAGAGAACACGTTCTCTCCGTTCTGGGGGCCGGGAGCCCTGAATCAAGGTGTCCAACCGTGTTCTCTCCAGCGCTCTAGGAAGGGTCTTTCCCTGGCTGTCCCCAGTGTCCTCGACTCACAGCTGCATCACTCCGCTCCGTCGTCACAGGGCACCTTCCCGGGTGTCTGTGTCCACGTCCCTCTTCTAATAAGGATGCCAGTGTGCTGGACTGGGGCCCGCCCTAACGCTCTCATCTGAATTTCATTACAAACAAAAGACTCTCTTTCCAACTAAGTTCACATTCACAGACACCTTCACATCCATTGGAAAAGACCCTGATGCTGGGAAAGATTGAAGGCAGGAGGAGAAGGGGACGGCAGAGGATGAGACGGCTGGATGGCATCACTGACTCAGTGGACATCAGTTTGAGCGAACTCTGGGAGTCAGTGAAGGACAGGGAAGTTCACATTCACATTCACCTTCAACTAACCATTTGAAGGGGGCACAATTTTACCCGTGACACCGACTATGTGTCAGGCGAGGTGATGGTCACTGGAGGAAAACACTCATTGGATGGAGTGTTGGGGAACTGCTTTCCTAGGACTGATGACTCAGCGAAGCTGAAGAATCCCTGGGTCCCACGCGGGCTGGGGCCTCCCAGCCGACCTCCAGCCTCACCTGTCTGGTTGCATCTTCTACCAGGGCCTCAGCCGTTCGTCAGTAACCATGAAAGGAACAGCAGGGAGGATAAATCTCACTCTAAAATTAATGTAGCTCAGGAAAAAAAAAGGACATTTACTCATTTCAACTTCTTGTTGCAAGACTCATAAGTGAATAAATGCAAAATAAATGTAACCGGGACGAAGGGAGAAGCCACAATAAATGCAATCCTGTTGCCCTAAATGAAGACAAAGGCTCCGAGACAATATTAAATTCCATCCCTGAAGGCTTATTTCATTTCAGACCCAGATCTCCACAAAATCGAGTTTTCTGGCGAACCAGGCCCGGCCTCTGCTCCAGCCCGCTCTGCCCCCGCCTCCTCCCTCCCCCAGCGCGTCTCCCCCTTGCCCTAGCAGACTCTGGGCGCGCTGGCTCCTGAAGGCTGCCTCCTCGGGCTCTGACCCAGCAGCTGGTGCCGCGCACTCCCCAGACGCAGCGATTTCCTCAGCTCTGGCAGTGAGGCTTCCACCGTGCTCCAGGGACCCAAGACAGCTGCTCCGGCCTCTGAGGTTTTCATACTGCTGTTCACATCTTCCTGCAGCCTAGGTGGGGCGCCCCACCCACCTGTGTGTCTCCAGGACACTTTGGACCTGGGGGCCGGGAGAGCAAGAAGCGGGATGTTCAGTACTGAGCATCCTGCTGGCCAAAATGCGTCAGCTAGACCTGCAGGGGGTGGAGGCAGGTCTTTTTAAATACATATTTTGAAACTTGTTTGTTTTGGTGGCGCTGGGTCTCTGTTGCTGTGCGAGGGCCTTCTCTAGTTGCAGCCAGAAGGGGCTGCTCTCTAGCTGCGGCGCGCGCTCCTCACGCGGGGGCGTCTCTTGCTGTGGGCTCTGGGGGCGCCCGCTTCACTGGCTGCAGCAGCTTCAGTAGTCGTGGCACGGGGGCCTAGTCGCCCCATGACTCGAGGTATCTTAGACCCGGGATCCAACCCGTGCGCCCTGTGTTGGCGGGGCAGGTAGGTCCCAAACCACTGGAGCAGCGGGAAGTCCAGAGGCAGGTCTTAACCTGCATCGCGTCAGCCCGACAATGATGGGTCCCATCCTCGCAGATTCCATCCTCGAAGATTCCATTCTGCGACCCGGAGGCTCGACATCCTCAGGGCAGGGCGGGTTGGCCGTGTGGAAGGCAGAGAAAGGAGCAGCTGGGGACGAGGTCCCTAGCCTGTATGGGGCCCTCCTGCATGTACTGGTCTCCTCGGGGAAAGTTGATCCAGCCTTTATTTGCGGATGGAGGGTAAACTCAACCAAACCAGGGGCTGAATCTGCCGGTAAACGCCCCTCACAGAGCCTGATACACGCAGGGCATCAAACACACTTGCCAAAGGGGTTTAAATTACGCTCACTGCCTGGGTTCCCACCTCAGTGATGTCGCCAGCCAGGCGATCTTGGGTGGGCTGATCCTGACCCTGACCGTGATCAGCTGGGCTGTTTCCCCATCTTCATGACTCAGCTGAATGGACTGAGGAGCTGGTGGAAGCCTTTCAGGGAATCCAGTGAGCCCCCTGACGGAGCCGAGGGATGGCTGTCCCAGTGCCAGCAGGCATGTCTGAGTCAGGTCGCTGCCCACGGAGAGCTGCTCCGCCTGCGCCCAGCCCTTCCCAGGGAGGTCGAGGTGCTGGCCTTGCTGCTGGCGGCGGTGGGGGAAGGTTTACTTTCGACAGTGGTGAGAGCAGCCATGGATGAGCGCCTGCTGTGTGCCAGCCCTTTCCCCCGGCTTCTCCACCTATCCTTCCAGCACTTCTCATCCGAAGGGCTACTGTTTGCTAGGTTTTGTGTTAGTAGCAGTGGCTCAGACCGTAAATGCCATGCAGAAGACCCAGGTTTGATCGCTGGGTCGGGAAGATCCTCTGGAGAAGGAAATGGCAACCCACTCCAGGATCTTCGCCTGGAAAATACCCTGGACGGAGGAGCCTGGTGGGCTCCAGTCCAGGGGGTGGCAGAGGCTCAGACACGACTGAGCGACTTCAGTCCGTGTAGTCGTGCTGGGGATTGCTTGGGTGTCATGAAGTTTACATTCTAAAAGGGGGTAGCATATTCTATTTTATTCTATTATGTTCTAGAGGAAAGGGAAAGTGAAAGTCACTCAGTTGTGTCCAATCCACTGCGAACTCATGGACTGTACAGTCCATGGGATTCTCCAGGCCAGAATAGGGGAGTGGGCAGCCTCTCCCTTCTCCAGGGGATCTTCCCAACCCAGGGATCGAACCCAGGTCTCCCGCATTGTGGGCAGATTCTTTACCGGCTGAGGGTCCACTGCGTTGCAGCGGATTCTTTACCAGGCGAGCCATCTAGTTGAGGGGAGTTGTAAATATGTCATCGGGTACTGACTTTTATTACATAAATTCAATTTTATTAAAATGCCTTATATAGAATTTATATTATGTAAACGCTGTGTTCTGTTTCATATCTTATCATGCTCTTCCCATTTAACCCTCATAATGACCCTGCCAGGGAGATATTATCTTCATTTTGTAGCTGAGAAGACAGGGTCAGAGAGATAAGTAATGGGTTAAGAGCTCGCAGCCGGTGAGCAGGCAGGCCGTGCTGTGCGGGAGCCTGGCGGGGGCCGTGGCCCCGGGAGCGGAACAGACCTGGATTTGAATCCAAGAAGGAGACCCCACCCTCTGCAGACCTCGGTTTTCGGAGCTGGTGTGGTTTCCCTGCGAGGACCTCTGGAGACATACCTGGGGTGGCGTGTGTACTCAACTCCTGGCTCGTCACGCGCGCCCGGTCAGAGCCACCTTCCTCACGGACATGCTTACGATCCTGTGAAGTCAGGGCCCCTGGGCTGCTCCGGGCAGGACCCCGGCTTCTGGCCGCCAGTGTCATCAGCTGCTGATGTCACCTCAGGGTGCAAGGACCAGGCGAGAACCAAAAAGCCCGCACTCCCCGTCTTGCACTGGGCTTCCCTCGTGGCTCAGACAGTAAAGAGTCTGTCTGCAATGCGGGAGACCTGGGTTCGATCCCTGGGTTGGGACGATCCCCTGGAGGAGGGCATGGCAACCCACTCCAGTGTCCTGGCCTGGAGAAGGCCATGGACAGAGGAGGCTGGTGGGTACAGTCCGTGGGGCCGCAGAGTCGGCCACGACTGAGCGCGGCACAGCTCACCCCCCATCTCAAACCAGAGCCCCAGGCGGGGAGGGGCGGGGCTCGCAGCCCGCCAAGGCTCTTGGCCCTCCCTCCCACTGGAGGGACA
>SJYF01001022.1:892170-904017 GCA_006410515.1 Procapra przewalskii
GGTTGTGGGGAAGGTCGAGTCTATGAAAAGAACTCAGGACCGAGCTTGTTCCATGGGTCGTTAGCGTGCGGCTGCAGACCATGGTGAAGAGGGCCTCCTCTCCTGATGAGAGAGCCGGGCTGACACCCAGCCCCACCACAGCAACTGCAAACGAGTCTCGAAATGAAATGCCAGGGAAGTGGCGGCTTTCGTCCCGAAAGGAGCCGGGCAAACGCCTCTCCCTCATCCTCAGCTCGGTCCTCTGGGAGCAGGCCAGGAAGCCCCGCCTCGACCCTGACCCTCCTCTGCCCTCCAAGGGTCCTGGTGGTTCACAGGGACGATACAGGTGGCTGCCTCGGGACACAGTTCCCAGGACCATCGTCTTGGTCATTCATTCCTAGTTTCCTGAGAAATACTTAAGTCAGACTTATTTGTTTTCCCCCTGCTTTTTGTTTTTAACAATTCAGTGGGTTTTTGTGTATTCACAAGGTTGTAAAACCATCGCCACAATCAATTGCAGAACATTTTATCACTCTAGAAAGAAATTCCATACCATTTAAGCATTACCCTCCCACCTAACCTCCATTCCCCTCAGGCACTGGCAACCATGAATCTGCTTTCTGTCTTTATAGATTTGCCTGTCCTGGACATTGCTTGTAAATGAAATCCTACGTTGTGAGGTCTTTTGTGACTGGCTTCTCCAGATTTATTTATAGACTCCCGCACAGACAGAGTTAGGAGGGATCTCCCAGATCATCCGTCAGATTTCAAGTCTCCCTTCATCCTTCAGTGGGGCCACAGTTAAGCAGTTGCCCCCATTCATCCATTCATCCATGTATCCATTCATTCAGCAGAAAACATTTATTGGATACCAGTGATATGCCAGGCTCTGGTCCAGGAAACACAGAGATGCAGGCGGATGAGGCAGAGAAGCCCAGTGCGTGAGGCCACGGCCAGCAGACACGAAACTCAGACAAAACAGGAGCTGTCAGGTTGCAACCAGCGCTGCAAGCCCAGCGAAAGAAGGGAACGCGGGAGACTGATGGGCCTCAGGGAGGAGCGCTGCTCTGCTTGGCGGCCAGAGGAGGCTCTGGAAGGGGGGATATTTGGAGCGAGGGAGGCCCCGAGTGGAAGTCTAGAGGAAGGGCCTTCTAGGAAGATGGGCTGAGTTTAAGGGCTGAGTCTGCAGAGGCCCGGGGTGCAGAGAAGGCCGGAGTGGGCGCAGCGTGGGGGCGGTGGCAGGAGGTGGGGCTTGCCTTCTCCTTGATCTTCCCGGGCCTTGTATTCACGGCAGTGCCCTTGTTTGTTCATGGTGGCCTTCGCTTTCCCGGTCTGGATGGCAGGGTTCAAACGCTAGCGATCTGTTTATGCCTGGTGCCCAGCCTGAGGCATGGTTCCCACCGTGATTTGGGTCAGCACTGCTTGAAGTGATGTCTTACCAGGAATGCCCATCACAGGCCTTTCTGAGAGCAGGTCTACATAAATGAAGGTGGGGTGAGAGGCAGCTGCAGAACCCAGAAGGGAGTCAGGAGGGCAGGCCCGGGGGATGGGGCGGGACCGGGCCTCCAAAGACACGCTCTCCGTCTCCTGCCTCCTGCATCAGGCCGGCTTTTCCCCGCATGCCCTTGTTTCTTCTCTCATTTCTCCTTGAGAATCAAGTTGTTCGGGAAAAAGAAAACCAGTTGCATAACCGTGTCCGTTGGCAGGCGTGTTCTAATTTTAAAAAATGTGTCACTCTCCACGCTGCCTGTCCCTTAATCAGGCAATTACTTTATGATGTAGTATAGTTAGGGAGAGGGAGGAAAAGAAACGAGCCACCAACCCTTGGAATCTCAGTTTCTTGTGGGGAATTAACTCAGTGACTGTTTGACTTGAGCTCAAGAATGTCTTTTGTTTCCATTTCTAAGTGACAAAAGGGACACCAAAGAAAGATAATAATTTGGTGTTAATCAATCTCCTTCATTAAAAGTAGCTCCCCAAGCTGTGTCATGGAAACAGTGAACGTGGGGAGGAAGTCTTGGGGGGCTGTGAAGAGGGGGCCGTGAGGCTGTTTGTGGGAAGGGCAGGGTCATTGCGTGGGCACGGCTCCGGGGAACGCGGAGGGAGGCGGGATGAGTGGCGCTGGCGCTGAGAATAGTAACATCGCAGGTTGCATCCTGCTCACGTTCCAGCCCTTGGTAAGCCTTTTCAAACACCCTGTCCTTTCCTACCCAGAGCAACCCTCTGATGTAAATCTTGCTATGCCCATTATACAGTTGGAAACACCGAGCCTTGGGAAGCTCAGAGAATTTACCCGACGCTGGCAGCTGGGTGGAACAGAACAGGGACTTGCACCCACGCCTCGGGGCCCCAAAGGCCGTGCTCTATCCCTGTCCAATCTCTTCGTTTCTCAGTGCTCTTTGCCCCTTGCCAAGTCTTGGGGAGCAGATCCTGGCAGATCCCAAAGCCAGTAGGGCTGCCATGATGCCCTCTCAGTTTATCAAGAACTTAAACCATTTCTGCCAAATTTTCTGCCAAGGGTGTTTCTGCCAAAGATGCCCTGAGTGGAAAGGCAAGTTTGAGATACCTAAGCAGCTTCTCTCCAGCACTCAAGTCTTCCACGGGACCCTGTTCCTCCTTTTCCAAGGGACCCTGACCCCCTTTCTGCTGTGAGCTCTGCTTCCCAGATCTTACCTGAGCCCCTCCCTTCATCAAAATACCCAGGTTGTGCGTCTTTTCCGTGGCTTCCTGGCTCACGTCGAGTCGGCAAGCCGGGGAGGTCAGCCTCTGTGCCAGCTCATGGAAGAAGCGTGTGAGGGGCAGGGTGGGGTGGGTGGGTAGTGAGGTCACTGTTCTCTCCTTGCAGGATCCACCTGCATCCCCAATTCTCTCTCTCTCTGAGCCCAAGCCCCAAGCCTCCTCCTGCCCCTCTAGAACTCTTCATTATGTAAAATGGCCTAGATAGCCATTCTGGCTAATTCTTTCCCCAGTTATTCCTCATGTCTTTATTGAGTATCTGGGCTATAAACACAGGGCTGGCCATCACTGGAGGTGGAGGTTGGGGACAGGATCTTTTTGCAAAGACAATATTTTCACTGGTGAAAGTTGAGGTGATGAGGAATCTTACTGATAACACATCCTGTCTCTGTCCCAAGGTCACACTTGTTATAATAAGCCTGCCACCTGGAACTTGAACAGTGCTCTTTACTGGATAAAACACAGCTGTGTCTTGAGATAGCAGGCAGCCCAGAGAACCCGTGAACACATTCCCAGCAAAGGATGGTGGGCTGTTGGTCCCCTGGAAGGCTCGTGTGTCAGGGCAAGGGGGGATCTTAGCCTAGACAGCCTCAGGAGGACCCTAAGACCTCTGACAAGTTGAAACGGGAAACCCTAGCCAAGTTATTGCCTCACATCAGGCTGTGTGACAAAAAGCAAACAATTATTAAGCACCTACTGTGTACAACTGATGCTTCTGAACTGTGGTGTTGGGGAAGACTCTTGAGAGTCCCTTGGACTACAAGGAGATCCAACTAGTCCACCCTAAAGGCGATCAGTTCTGGGTGTTCATTGGAAGGACTGATGTTGAAACTGAAACTCCAATACTTTGTCCACCTGATGCAAAGAGCTGACTCATTGGAAAAGACCCTGATGCTGGGAGGGATTGAGGGCAGGAGGAGAAGGGGACGACAGAGGATGAGATGGTTTGATGGCATCACCGACTCGATGGACATGGGTTTGGGTAAACTCTGGGAGTTGGTGAAGGACAGGGAGGCCTGGCGTGCTGCGGTTCATGGGGTTGCAAAGAGTCGGACACAACTGAGCGACTGAACTGAACTGAACTGAACTGTGTACAAAGGACTTACTTCCCTACAAGACAGGGATGATCCCCTGTACCCACTTTACCGAGCTTCCCAGGAGGTGCTGGTGGTAAAGAACCCACTGCCAGTGCAGGAGACGCAGCAGATGCAGGCTCCGTCCCCGGGTCAGGAAGGTCCCCTGGAGGAGGGCGTGGCAACCCATCCAGTGTTCTTGCCTGGAGAACCCCATGGACAGAAGAGCCTGGTGGGTGAGGGTCCATAGGGTCGCAAACAGTCAGACTCAATGGAAGCAACTTAGCAGCAGCAGCATCCATTTTACAGATGAGAAAACTGAGTCTCAGAGAGGTTAATTCACTTGTTCAAAGTCACACAGCTTGTAAGCAGTCAAGCAAGGCCTTGAGCCTAACTCTGCTTGCTATCAAAGCCCAGTCCCTGACGATTATGTCCTCCTGCTTCCCAACAGTGAGCACGGGGCCTGTCTTTCCATCTGCAGAAAGGGGCACAAGCTCACTGAGCTCTCGTGGATGTGAGTAACATTGGAAGCAAAAGTCTGTGATGCCTTTCTCCAGGACTTTGTGGCAGCGTGGACTCTGGGGCAGTCTAGGACCCCTCATTGGGTTACCATTTCAAGATCTGCATAGCATTTGGTGACCGTGGCAAGAAGCTGATGCAGCCAGTTCATGGACTCGCGCATTCAGTCACTCAGAGTAGTATTTATTGTGTGCCCGTGGTGTGCCAGGCCGCTTGATGAATGTTGCCATTGTGAGCACGACTCACTTGGTTTCTGCTGGCGTGAAGTTTGCTGTTCTGTTGGGAGAATGGCATTTGACCAAGTAATTAAAACATCATATCTGTCAGAGTGCAGTGCTGTATTTTAAGAAGAAAAGAATTTAATACAGGGGAGTATGTGTTTATCAAACCACTAGAAGGTCTGAAGAAGCAGGGCCTGGGCATGAGTCTCAGAACAGTGTAGACCCCACCAGGAGGCGGGGCTGGGGCCCTGAGGCCACGCTGGATGCCCTGCCATTCTGGGTTTGGAGCCGCCAGCACAGCCCCCACACCAGGAGGGGCTGAAGGGCCACCGGCGCTGTGATCCGGTGATTAGCAACTCAGATCGAGAAGCTCTCGTGGCCATCTCTGTTTCATGACGCCGGTATGCTTGCCGCAAGGAGCACCTGGAAACTCGCTGCAAGAAAGTCACAGAAGCTCTAACCAGTGGAGAGGGCCAGAGAGCGCAGAGGGGCACTCACTCCGTGCTCGCCTTGCAGATGGAAGCCTCACTTTATCCTACATCCTTGGTGCAAAGAAGTCTGTGGGACTGGGCTGTTAGCCATCTGGACCGTGAAGCGTGGGGAGAATAGGTGTCAAGTATCTATGGGTAATATCCAGAGAAGCCGTGCTGAGGGATGGGAAGGAAGACCCCCAGGGCGCAGTGGGTGAATAATGATGGCATGCATCCAGACTGTGGGGTCAAAGGCAGCTTCTCTCAGGAAGTGATTTCCAAGCTGAGGTCTTAACGGTAGAGCCTGTGCAAAGGCCCTGAGACTGCAGTGGAGGGCAGGCAGAGCATGTCCGTGACAGTTTGGGTGATTGTTCAGTAGGTCCCCACCCCTCCCCACCACCAAGTGGTTGGCAGACACTTTCCCGCCCAGCAGCATTGGCTTTGCCTGTGATTGGTTTGGCCGGATATGACGTGTGCAGAGGCCTCGTCTGGTTTAGATTGTTGCCTTCGGGTGGTCCGCTATGAGGGGGCCCCCTCTGGATTCCAGAAAGAAGACAAATGAGGTTTAAATGAACCATTCACCTGAGTCCAGCCTCTGTCAGCCAAACTCCAGCCAACCTGCGGACCCATGGACCTGGGAATAAATGCTTGTTACTGTGAGTCACTGAGGTTTGGGTGGTTTGTTACACGGCACTAGTGTGGCTATCGCTGACTGATACACAGTCTGAGCTCCTGAAAGAAAGCAGTTCAGTTTGACTGGGATGGGGGGAAGATTGGGGACGGCAGTGCAAGAGGCAGGGGCTCTGCAGGCCCCGTTAGAGAGGACAGGGATGTCTCCCTTTCACTCTGTATCAGGCCAAGGCCAAGAGAGGCGAGGGGCCAGTGGCCCGTGGCAGGTCAGGGGCGGAGCGGAGGTGGAGCCCAGGCTTCCTGGATCCCACCTATGCCTGCCCTGCTTTCCTCTGGTCTGAACGGCAGCAGCACCTTCCACTCTACCTGTGTTCCCTGTGACTGGTTATCAGCTGGCGCACCCGGCGCTGCCTGACGCACCCCTGTCAGTATCTCCACTTGCACATACTGAGTAGACGGGGCATCAGAGAGGGCCTGCTTTCTGCGCGAGTCCAGCGCCCATGATCCCAGCCGCTGGGCACCACTGGCCGCTCACCAGCCTGGCTTCTCATCCCAGCTTGCAGAACCGGACTGCCGGTGCCCTGGGCCCCAGTTTCTGACTCTGGGGCTCTGTGGCAAGCTGCTGGCTCAGGTCAGCTGCGCTTTCACCTCAGGCGGGAGCGCTTGGGGGCTCTTTGGTGTCTGTCGGTGATGGAGAGGGTCAGTTCCCGTTGCGCATTCCTGGAAATCACAGGTGTCTTTGTCAGCGGGCAGTCACTCCTGTGGGGGAATCTTCTCAGAAAGCGGCTCACAAAGCGGGCTTAGCAGAGGAAGGGAGACACGGCCATTCTGCTCTTGGGCCACTGGAGGAAGGAGGGAGATGAGAGCTGCAGAAATCCAAGGAGAGGTTGCCTCTGGCCCAGCCAGGGCACTGGACCACCTGGCTTCGCCTTCCCAAATTGGACTGTGCCAAGCACGGGGCTTCCCAGGCGGCGCTGCTGGTAAAGAACCTGCCTGCCAGTGCAGAAGACGTGAGAGACGCCGCTCTGATCCCTGGTCGGGAAGACCCCCTGGAGGAGGGCCTGGCAACCCACTCCAGTGTTCTCGCCTGGAGAATCCCACAGACAGAGGAGCCTGGTGGTCTACAGTGCATGGGGTCACAGAGTCGGACACGACTGAGCTCAGCTTGCGTGCCAGCCCAGGAACCCGCGGGATGCTGGCAGACGGTCTGCAGACTCGAGAACCCCGGCCGACCCTCTCCCGTTTCCTAGCTCTGTGCTTCCCGGGTACGCGGCAGTGGTGCCCTTCCTGGACCCCTGTCCTGCTGTGAGGCCACATGGGCTGTGAGTGGAAGTGGCTCACGTCACTCCTGAACTGGAATATTTAAAGCCGGTGCCGATCCTTCCGGGCCCCAGGCGGGGATGCGCCTCTTGAGAATGAAAAGCGGGAGCCAGCACCCCCGTCACCCCTCAGCGGACACACGGAACAAGTGAGACACACACCTGTGTTGTCACAAGCCAGGAACATTGTGGAGCTTTTTGTTACTGCAACATAGCTGAGTCTAGCCCCGCGGACAAAAACAACGATTCAGTGAGACAGGGACACACTTACAAACCTGATCTGTTTCTTAAGAGATTCACAGGGTGCATTATCTGTGAAGGGTCTGAGAAGGCCTGAAGAACAGAAGGGAAAACTTGTCTGCATTGGTTTACTTCAAGCTTTCCCAAATGTATAGACCAGCAATCCTTCCCACCTGTGGGACATCTTTCCTGGGACAGCGGGATGACGTGGAGAATCTTCCAGGGTGCTCACAGACTCAAGAAGCACCTCTGAAGACATCTCATCTCAGACATCCTCCCACGAATGCTGGCGGGGAGGAAGGATCTGGATGCTCAGATCTGAGCGAGACAACCTGCTTACCGACCTCGCCCTGCACCAGCTCCGTCTCCAGTGTGGAAAGCCGTCTCACCTCTCCCAGCCTCTGCTCCATTCCTCTGCCTCCAGGTTGCCGATGAGACGACTCTGCCACGTGCCTGGCACGGCAGAGGTGCTAAGTTGGCGGCTGCAGCTGTCCCCAGATGTGCCAACAGCTGTCTGAAGGGTGGACCGCAGCCATTCAGGGGCAGGGAGCCAGGATGTGTTAAACCTGCCAGGCAGAGATAGCCGGCTTTGGAAAGCAGCCTGGCAGTCTGTAAGGGGATCAGCAACACAGAAGGCCTCACATCGCCCCTGGGACACCCTGTATCTCCCCTGACACGGTGGGTCTCCCAGCTGAGCTTCCCACACCGCTGCCGGGGCCCACCCTCTCCCTGCAGCCCCGAGCATGTGGCATCCTGCCACCGAGATCCCCTGCTGGGACTTGCGTTGGCAGGGACCCCTGGAAATGGGTTCTGATCTTCCCGATTCCAGTCAGACTGCTGTGCTCCTCGGGGCTCAGCTTTCCCTGTTGCAGCCCCTGCCATCTTCCCGTGGGATCCCCCAGGACCCCATTTCCACCTTTGCCAAGGCCCTCCCTCAGCAAGTTTTCAAGTTTAGACACCTGCTCCTGCGTCCTGCTGGGGACTAGACGACTGACTCTGAAGAATGTTGCTCTTTCCTCTGGGCCTCCAATGACCGCAGTGGGGAGGGGGACTAGTCTTTTGTGTCTTGAGCCGTGGACTCTGCCCTTTGGATGAGCCTTTGGTGGAGCCCCCAGACACACAACGCAGGGGAGAGCCCCGCCCCTCCACACCTTGCCACTCACAGGGTGGGCTCAAACCCACTTGAAGAGCCTCCCAGCTCACGAGCAGTGCACACCTGGACGAGACACATCCCTGCCGCCGCTCCCTCCTCTTGTCCGGGGCACCCACACCCTCTGCTCCCTGGCGTCCCCTCCTCCCACGAATCTGCCTGCTGGCTCCTGGCTTAGGTCAGAGAAGCCTGGCCTCGTTTTAGAGGAGGGTTCCCCAGACGCTGCCTCTGCTGCTCAGGGATTCTAGGAGCTCAGGATGGCGGCAGAGCCCCTCCCACACTGTGGCCTTGCCCTTCGCCAGCAGGCTCTGCTGCAGTTAGATGTTGGAGGCGGGGGCACAGCAAGACTGTGTTTTAGCTTAGCTGGGGATCCCTGTTTTCTTCACGGCACCCCTGAGGTAAGAGAGGCCTTGAGCTGTGCCCAAACCTTCTCGGTGGAGGGGCTGGGCTATCCTCTCTGCCCCAGGAACAGCACTGCGGGCCTCCGAAGACCCTGCTGGCACCAACCCCCTTCTGACCTACTAGCTGAAGAGGGGATGAGAGCTCGTTAGCGGCGCATTAGCATTATTATTCAACTCAAGTGCGCTGTCAGGGCTTGCACAAGGGAGCCGTCAGGAGCCCAGTCTACGGGTCTGCTTGTCCTTGCTTGAGACTTTAATCATGTCTGGAGGTGGCTTTAAAAAAAGTTATAATAATAGTGATGGTGGTGGGTGGGGACAAGAGCATTCCCTCCCCAGCCTGAGTCGTGGTGCCCAGGGGGATGGCCTGAGGGGGACGGACACCCCCTGAAGCAGCCGCAGCCTGGTGCTAACAGACCCTGTGGCCCCATTCTAATCGCTCCCTTCTAGACCTGCAGAAGGACGTGGCACCCACCCCAGGGTACCCGCCTGGGAAATCCCATGGAGAGAGGAGCCTTGCAGGTTGCCGGGCGCGGGGCCACAGAGAGCTGGACACGACTGAACGGTGAAACAGCCGCCTCTAGAATCACGCGGGCTTGGTGAAGGAACCCTTTGCCCAGTTTCACATTTCTTCAGCAGCGAGGATGGATTCCGGAATCTCACACCCGGCCCTCTGGGGGGGGGGGCTCCCCGAGGCGCGCAGAGATCCTCTCCCCACCGTCTTGAAACGGTTCCTCCCCCCAGGGCACCTGAGATCGGCCAGGAGAGAGTAACCATATTATACTTGATAGAATCTTGGGCATCAGAGAGCACTCTTCTGGGAGCAACTAACAGAAAAGATTAGGTCTAAAGGGCCCAAGTAACCACTGCAGACGATGTCTTAGGCACAGAACACAGACGTGTGGGAGAAGCTTCAGGTCAGGCTGGATCCAGGGGGCTCTTAAAAACACTGGTAGAATAATATAAAAACATAAATGCGTTCATTTACATAAACATAATAAGTCCTAATATAAAAATACTAGCTTTATTCGTGTCGACTGCCTTCTCAGCTGTTCCCCCGACGGTGCCAATACGGCTGCTGGTGCCGCCAAGCTTCCATCCCACCTTCTTACGGGGAGCATCTCCCTCTTTTTGAACCAATCCCTGCTGAAGCCCAGCGCCGACTCTTTGGCCTCCCATTGGCCCAGCTTAGGTCACGTGCCCACCCCTGAACCAATCACTGTGGCCAGGAGGAGGAGATGCTCTGATTGGACAGGCTTGGATCACATGCCCAAGCAAGCAGCCAAAAGCAGGATAGCCCCGTTCCGAGTCACAGAGGCCTGGGAGCGGGCGGAGGGCTGGGTTTCCCGGGAGTGGGGGGTCCGAATCCCAGAGAGGCAAAACCCTGATGGGTATTTATACACCGATGCTGCGGCGCCCAGAGCCGCCGCCTTCATGCTTCCAGATCCAGACTTGGCTATATTTCAGCCTCCACCCCAAGTGAGGGAAAGCGCTCTCCATTAAGGTGCTGTCTTTATCAAACAGGGGCCGAGATCTCGGCAGCGGTCGACTGGAATTCAAGGGCCCGTAGAGGCCAAGGTTACTCAGGTTAACCTTCACCCGAGGCTTCTTCCCTCTGCAGCCAAGAGGCTGACCAGTCTCTATGTCCAGGGAATTCAGCATTTCCACTGTTGGTGTCCACTGGACAGTGACCCCCGTCAAGGTGAGGATTTTCTTTTGTTTACTTCTTTAATCCCAGGACTAAAGGACAGTGCCTGGCAATATATGTATTGTGGCATAAATCAGTAAATTTCACAACTGGTTGGTTCTGACTTAAAATTCTCCTTATAAATGTATTTGCTGTTGTTTAGCCACTGAGTTGTGTCCAATACTTGTATATTTAAACAAAATTTAGCTTTTGAGGATTTCTACCCTCTGGTTAGAACCACTCAGAAAAGCATCTTCAGGGGACTACATGTCAGACATTTGATGCTGCCAAGAATCTCTCCTCGGGGTGCTCAGTGTTGGTTCTTCTCACTCCTTCCACACGGCTTGATGTGGAGCCCCTCTCCCCACGCTCTCTCTAGACCCAATCCCCTTGGCCATTCAGTTCAGTTCAGTCGCTCAGTCGTGTCCGACTCTCTGCGACCCCATGGACTGCAGCACGCCAGGCCTCCCTGTCCATCACCAACTCTCGGAGTTCACTCAAATTCATGTCTGTTGAGTTGGTGATGCCATCCAACTATCTCATCCTCTGCTGTCCCCTTCTTCTCCCACCTTCAATCTTTCCCAGCATCAGGGTCTTTTCAAAAGAGTCAGTTCTTCGCATCAGGTGGCCAAAGTATTGGAGTTTCAGCTTCAACATCAGTCCTTCCAATGAATATTTAGGACTGGTCTCCTTTAGGATGGACTGGTTGGATTTCCTTGCAGTCCAAGGGACTCTCATGAGTCTTCTCCAACACCACAGTTCAAAAGCATCAATTCTTCGGTGCTCTGCATTCTTTATAGTCCAACTCTCACATCCATACATGACCACTGGAAAAACCATAGCCTTGACTACATGGACCTTTGTTGACAAAGTAATGTCTCTGCTATTTAATGTGCTGTCTAGGTTGGTCATAACTTTTCTTCCAAGGAGTAAGCGTCTTTTAATTTCATGGCTGCAGTCACCATCTGCAGTGATTTTGGAGCCCCCCCAAAATAAAATCTCTCACTGTTTCCACTGCTTCCCCATCTGTTTGCCATGAAGTGATGGGACTGGATGCCATGATCTTAGTTTTCTGAGTGTTGAGCTTTAAGCCAACTTTTTCACTCTCTTCTTTCACTTTCATCAAGAGGCTTTTTAGTTCTTCATTTTCTGCGATAAGGGTGGTGTCATCTGCATAGCTGAGGTTATTGATATTTCTCCCAGCAATCTTGATTCCAGCTTGTGCTTCCTCCAGCCCAGCATTTCTCATGATGTACTCTGCATATAAGTTAAATAAGCAGAGTGACAATACACAGCCTTGACGTACTCCTTTTCCTATTTGGAGCCAGTCTGTTGTTCCATGTCCAGTTCTAACTGTTGCTTCCTGACCTGCATACAGATTTCTCAGGAGGCAGGTCAGGTGGTCTGGTATTCCCATCTCTCTCA
>SJYF01001022.1:904671-929427 GCA_006410515.1 Procapra przewalskii
GAAAATGCATTCAGCTCTCGCCTGCTAACAATATTATGAAGTAGGCAAGTGTGTGGCTAAGCTGCTTCAGTCGTGTCTGATTCTTTGCTACACTATGGACTGTAGCCCACCAGTCGCCTCTGACCATGGAATTCTCCAGGCAAGAACACTGGATAGACTGGGTTGCCACGCTCTTCTCCAGGGGGTCTTCCCGACCCAGGGATCGATCTGACACACATCTATTGCCCTGCAGGCAGGTTCTTTATCCAGAGCCATGAAGCCATGAAGTAGATCTAACTGCCCCCAGTTTACAGATTTTGAACCTGGAGGCTCAGACAAGTCCCTCATTTGCAAAAGTCGCACATCTGAACAGGGGCAGACTCAGGATTCAAACCCAGAGTAGCCTGGCCCCCAAACTCCGACTCTCCTGGCAACACCATGAGCTCCTCCTGAAGACAGGGGACTGAACTGGAGGCGAGGAGCCAGAGCCCCCAGGGAGGGTCTGGCTGTGCACTGTGGCAGCTCGGGGTGAGCCTCGCCCAGCCCGCCGCATTGCACCCCTGTGCCTACCCTTCTAGGTACTGCTCCCAGCATCCTGCAAGAACTTTCACACCCGGGAAGTTCTCTGTGTCCATCTGCCTGCTTGGCACAGCTGTATCTGCAGGGCACCGTGGGCAGCAGATGGGGGTCAGCGAGTCCAGGGCTAACGAGCCATCTTGGAAAAGGTGCGCGGACGAGAAAAGGCCAGTACAGACCACTGCCTGCCTGCCTTCCATTCACCAGCTGTCAAGGGGGCTCACCAATTAAGTCGCTGTCTAGGGCTTTCAAAACCGCTAATCAAACCTGCCAAAATCGTTAAAAAAGAGCTTTTTACCAAGTTTCTCTTCATTTATTTTTTAAGTGTGTTAAAAGGTTCATTAAAGATCTGCAAAGGATGAAGAAGCCCTTCTCCAGCTACCCTCCTCCCTCGCTCAGTAATTAAGGAGGCGGCTTCCCCCAACAGTAGCTTCTGTGCTTCCCGCATTGGCAGCGGAAGACGTGGACGGGAGTTCAGAAGCGTCTTGTTAGCGTGTGTGCCTTGCAAGAATCGCTCACTGATGGGAGATGCTGGGAGTTGGTAATTTGGCAAAAATGTGCTGTTATTGTCAACAGACGGCGCCGGGGCCCCGCCTGCTCCATCTCTTGTCCTAGGGACTCGGCTGCGAAACAATCAAAGAAGAGATGGCTCTGAGCCGAGCGGAAGGTGTTCGCTTAAGGAACGCTCCCGAACAAGTGGCATTTGGGAAGATGCAGCTCACGTCCGCCCCGCCCGAGAGACAGTTTCCTGCTACCGTGAGAGCTGGGGCCTTGTGGGAAGCCTGTGGGTCCCGGAGTCAGAAAACCCTAATGTGGAGACGCCATCTCTGCCCTGAGCTGCCCGGGCAGCCGGTGTCAGCTTTCGCCTCCAGGCTCCACCTGTGTCGTGGCGACAGCAGGCTCCTCCGCGCGGGACTGCCCACGACGGTCGCCAGCGTCTCTGACACTGGTGGGGCGCTGGCCAAGAGGCAGGTTCCCCAAAGACCCGTTTCTCAGACAGGGCAACCGAGGCTCAGAGAGGCTGAGTGACTTTGCAGCGACCACCCGGCTGGGGAGCGGAACGGAATCTGAAGCCTGTACACGGTGCATGTCCTTGTTTCACATTGCGGTGCCGTTGTAGCTGTAACCGCAGCACGTGCAGAGGAGGCCCCGCACCTGCCTGACGTGGAAACTGGGAGCTGCCAGGCTCCGGCAGCAGGGGGAGCAGAAGGGGCCATCACTGGTTTTCGGGGGTGGTAGGTAAAAGGGGGAGGGGGATGAGGGAGGAGGCCGAGGAGGCTGGTTGGAAGCCCCACAGCACAGCAATCAACCCCTGCACCTCCCACTTGGACCGGATGGCGGAGGCTCTGATGAATGGACAGCCCCGGCCCTTACCTAGCGTCAAAATTCCCATTCTAATAAAATAGGAAAGCTGACAGGACTGAGCGGAAAGGTACAAATAACCAGCAAAGCCTGGTCCTCATTTATTCACCAGATATTCCTGAGCACCTGCCGTGAGCCCTAGTGGGCACGGCGGGGCGCTATTGGAGGTCCCTGCCCAGAGTCCTCCGCACGGCTCCTAGGGCGGCTCCTTCCTCATCTGCCCTCAGCCGCGTCTACGCCCCCTCCTGGTCCTCCCCCAGGCTGCAGGCCACTGCCCGGAGTCACTGCCCCCGGCCCCTCCTCCAGCGTTTCCACAACGAGCTTCTCATTGTCCTTCGGGTTTCAGGTCCAGCGTGCTGCCTTCGAGACGCCCTCCCAGACGTCTCCCCACCACAGGGACCCCCGCCCTTTGCAGTCTCTGTGTTCCCCTCCTTTCTGTCTGCTGTATACCTGTGAGCATCATTCACAGTCGTTTCCTTACCCGTGTGCTTCCTCCACGTCTCAGAAACTCCTTGAGGAAAGGAGCGGCGTCTGTCTAGTTTACCCTCACAGCTCCAGAGCCGGAACCCCAGAAGGTTCCAAAAGGCACTGGCTGCAGGAGCCGCGTGCAAGACAGTTTAGCCTACTGCTGGGGCCTTCGAGGGGCTCACAGGCGGCATCGGCGGCTGGTAGGATGGAAGCGCTCCTCCCGGTGGGCTGGGGAGCATGCCTCCGGGGTAGGGATCCAGGAGCACAGATGTCGGAGGTGGGGGGAGCTTGTGAAAGTCGATGCACACAGGAGCCCGGTCTCTGGGTCCCAGGGCAGAGGGCCTGGCCCCACTCACGAGGCAGCAGCGGCAGGACTGCAGAGGATCGTGGCTGACAGTTAGCTGTGTCATGGGCAGAGCTGGGCAAGCCCAGGGAAGCTGGCGCTCCAAGGCTGGCTTGCCCACAAACCCCAATTCCAGTTTCTCGCCTGCTGTTAGAGCAGCTTCAACTAGGCCCCTTAGCCAGACACAGAGAGGGGAGTAAAAAAAGGACGAAGGGAAAAAAACCCACACCGATTCCCTGGGAAACACATTTGAAAAGAATATCTCAAGGAACAAGGAACTTGTGTGAGGCTCCAGGCAGTGCGGTGAGTGACCTCATCTCCTCCCCTGACAGAAGGCCCTCTGCTGCAGGCTAGGCTGAGCTGGCTGCGCCTGGGCCTCCCTGCGCGGGAGCTTCCTCCAGGCAAGATGTTTCTCCTGGACAAAAAGCACCGATGCCCAGCCGGACTGGCAGGGGTCTGATGAACAAATGCTCTCTCCTGTTTCAACTTTTCGGGTCGATAGATGCTCCCAGACTACTGCTGGGTCCCAGGCTCTGAGCCTCATGCTGAGAAAGCAGATGCAGTAGACAGAGCCTGGCCCTTGCGAGGCTGGTAGTCAGGAAGGGGAGAGGAATGTGGAAATCAGGCCGCGGGGTCAGTGCAGAGCTGATGAGGGGCACAGACAAGGGCCATGGACACAGACAGGCCCTGAGACCCCATCTCTTCTTTGGCTGAAGGGGGCTAAAGGTCAAGGGTCATGGGGATGGCATGCTGAATGAGGGCAAAGACACGTTACCTGGGAGCACCACCGCCCTGGGAGCACCTCTCTGGGGAGCACTACGACCCTGGGAGCACCACGGCCCTGGGAGCACCGCGGCCCTGGGAGCACCGCGGCCCTGTGATGACACCCATCTTAGCCAGCTCCTCCGAGGCCCGTGGCTGGATCGGTGTGCCTTTTTGGCACCAGTAACTGGTTTCGTGGAGGTCAGTGTCTCCACAGACCGGGAGAGGATGGTTTCAGGATGGCCCGAGCGCACCGCCTTTATTGTGCGCTTCATTCCTATGATTATCGCATCAGCTCCACCTCAGACTGCCAGACGTTAGGTCCCGGAGGTTGTGACGGGGGGTGAGCACAGAGGCTCTCCAGGGTCCCTGTCCCCAGAGGTGAGGAAGGAAAGGGAGCAACGGGGAAGGCTCCGCCCGTGGCTGGCACAGGCTGTTAAGCTGCAGTGCTGCAGCGTAGGGATGGAGTGATGGCTCTGAGTCGTGGTCAGGATGTGCGGCGCTGCGGAGGCGCTATTACGATGGCTGAGGCTCTGATACCCCAGGAAAGGGGGGTGGCGATGGTGGTTGCCATGGTGCTCATAGCAGTCTGAATGCGGGCCTTGCCTCACCTCCTGCGTCTCAGCTTCCTCATCTGTAGGATGGGAGTGAGGCCTGCTCGTCAGGGCTGCCATGAGGATTTTTAAAGGGAGCTCCAGATCCAGAGGAGAAACATGGAGGGGCAGATTTCAAGGTGGAGGGACGTTCTGCAGCTACGGTGGCCGTGGGAGTGTATGCTGAGGTGCTGAGCTTCCAGTGAAAGCTTGGCGATGGCCGATAATCCAGGTGGGGTGTAGGGAAGGAGGGCGGCTGGCCAGAATGCCTGGCAATGAACACAGCTCCAAAAGGCCAGCGTAGAAAGGGCAGCCGCGCGCCGCTGCGCCAGCCCGCTGGTGTTCTTGCGGTCTCATCTCTGTCTGAAGCTGCCGTGTTTACATGCCATCTTGTGCATTGCGCATTTCCTCTAACTAGGTCTTAGGCGCCAGGAGGGCCGCTGCTGGGTTCCAGTATTAAAGTCCAGAATGGGCCTTGGGTTACTGCCGGTTGGACACAAGAATGAAGCTGTAAACGACGCTGTTGTGTGAACCCAGCAAGGGCAGGCAGCCTTGTGATGAGGTCATTGGTCTACTAGCTCGTGGCCTTGCACAGATTGAGTTGCTGACTTTTGGGGGGACACCTGATCCCACCGATGCTAATGCATGTTGAGCGAGTGATGTTCCGAAGGAGGAGCCGCCCCCACCTGCTTCCTTTGAGGCACTTGATGCTACGGTGCTCCCTGCTATTACATCAGCACTATCGCCTCATCTGTCCTAGCCGGCAGGGCAAGACTAGTGGCCCCATTTTCCAGCCCAGGAAACAGAGGTTTGGGAGGGCAAAGTGCCTCTCAAGTTCACACAGTTGGGAACAGGCAGCATCAGTCCCCAAGCCCAGGGCTCTGTCGCCAAGCCCAGAGCTGCTTCCAGAAGCCCCATTCACCTCCAAGGTCATAGACATGGATCGTTATGCTCTCAGAGGAGTAGCTTCATTTCCGAGCTTTCTTTTCTGCCAAGGGTGATTTGTGTGTTGCACAGGGGGGTGCAAGCCCTCTCTGAGCCTCAGTTTTCCTACCTGTGCTGCGTGCACGAATGTCTACACTTTACCTGCTTTGTCCAGGGATAACCTCACAGTCGTGAAGCCTGACTGAGTGCCGTGCAAATAGCAGGCGCTCACCTACGGCTTGACTTCCCCTTTTCCTGCCTGGGCTGCTATCCTCAGCCCCAGGGAGGAGGGGTTGCCAGGAAGCTGCTCTAAGGATGAGGGTGGGGAGAGCAGACAGGTGGACCAGGCGGGAGGGGGGCACAGGTGTTGGGGCGCCAGGGAGGGGAGCCCCAGGGCAAGGGCTGAGAGTGAAAGGAGCCAGCGCGGAAACCCAGAGCGCCGCAGGACTGGTCTTAAGCAGGAAGGGGAAGGGCACATGCTTGCCTTGTCATATAAATGATAAACAATAACAATAACATTGGCCTGCATGTAATGAGAAAGTCTATGGGGACCGAACCGCCTCGGTGATGGGTCGCAGACGTCAGCAAGTCATTTGTTTCTGAGGGAAGAGCTGAGGTTTGTATTCTCTCTCTCTCTAACGCACGCACACACACACCCAGGATGTCTCTCCAGGTGGGGAGAAGGGGATCGTGGTAGAGCGTGAAGCAGCTGGGGCTGGGAGCTCAGGAGAGGGGTGCGGAGGTGGTTGTCGCTCATCAGATACGTTCGTTCTCATCTCACAGGCACCGGCAAGAGCCATTTCCCGGCTCCCATGCAGTTGCTGGGGAAGTGATGCAGGTCCCCCTGGGCGGCAGCCCTGAATGGCTGGGCCGAGGCCCTTCAGAATTGCCTTTCCTCTGCGGCAGTGCTCGTGGAAGTGTATGTCAGCAGGAAACTGCGTCAGCCGGGCTCCCGGAGTGAGGAAGCGGCAGCGCCATGTTCCCACTGTGCGGGGCATGCAGAGGGGAGAGAGTCCACCCTCTGCCAGCGAGAGCCAGCGAGGCCGGGGTCCCCATCCCTGCATCGTTACCCATCCCACCCCGACTGACACAGGAGCCTGCTTTGGGACCAAAGCCTAGGACCCTCAGCCCCTGCCCACGGGGCTGTGCAGCTGCCCAGAACCCTAGCCCCTCAAACGCGGTCTCCCTGGCCAGACGGAAACTGCTGCCAAACCTGCAGGACAAGGAGATGGGTCTCTCAGCCTTGGAGCAGCTGACGGTCTGGTCTGCTCATCACTTTATTCTGCTGGTTGTACCATCGATCCAGAAGTGACAAGACCCTGTCCAGTTCAGGACATCTGATGGGATGTCCAGTATCATGGAGAGACAGGTGACCTACTGGCTGAAGTTTACTTTTTCAATTAATTTAGGGTCATGAGGTGTCGGAGCTTTGTGGTTTTGGGGTGAGAGCCTGCACAATGCATAAGTGGTGGTTATCACAATCCGTGTTTTCATCCCATCCCCTTATTATGAGGTGGGAAATTTTGGCTCCCCGTGTTCAAGGTCATGCCCACTACAATGTGTTATTTTAAACTCTCCCTGAAGTTTGTCTTTACATTTCTCCCAGACAAGCGGTCTCAGAGAACCTGATTACTACCTACATGTCGTATTTTGGGAGGTATAAGGAGGGAAGGGAACTTTGAGAGAGAAAACCTCACACCTGGGTTTAAGTCTTACAGGAAAGATAATGATGGACACTCTTCTGCCAGGTGGGTGAAAATTCAACCAGATCTCTTTTTCCCATGTAATTATCTGGAAGCTCAGCTAGGGTCTCACCCCCAGAGTTTCTCGCTGTATGGGGAGAGCTGGCACCTGGGAATTCTTCCCTGTAACCTCTCCACCTCTGGTCTTATAACTAACCCATTTCTTGCCTCTCCTGCCGGGAGGCGCTCTTCATCTGACCTTTAATCATGTCCGCAGCGCATTTCTGAATCCTTTCCAGTCGCCACCCGCCTGGCATCTCTGCACAGATTGCGCTTTTCCTGCTTCCCCTTCCCATATATTACACACTCACGTATTCAGCCTAATAGCCCTCACAGCCTGGAAGCATAAATCACATTTAAAAATGGAGCAAAGTGGTTTAGCATCTTCAGCTGGAATAACAGGAGGTAAAACTGATGGAGGGTGCCAGGAACTGTGCCAGGGACCCTCCAAACACAGCAGACAAGTGAGCTCATTTCCTCCTCACCGCAACCCAGAGAGGTGGCATGGGTATTTTTCTACTGAGGAAACTCAGGCACAGGGCATTTCAGGAACTTGCCCGAGGTCATGCACGGGAGACAGAATCTGAGCTCTGTACTAAACGCTGGAGTCTTCCCTCTTAAGCACTGCGTTCTGTACTTCACCAAAGGAACTCTGGGGGTCTTCCCATCCGGCCCTTCTGGGAGACGAGGCACAGAGGAGCCGAGCGACCTTCCCTGACTCCCCTCCCATGGGAGGTCAGTGGCAGGCCCACTAACGCACCCACTCCCAACCGTTCTGCTCCAGGCTTCCTCCCTCCCTCTGGTGGGGAAGCCTTTGATCTCTAGAAGGCTGTCTGGCTCTCTTTTCTTTCCTGCTCCACCCACAAGCCAGGCTTCCTTGTTCTTTCCAGAGACCCAGGCCCTGGGGAAGAGAGGAGCCCACACAGTCTGCCCTGCTCCTGGCACATCTGGAGGAGAATCTCAGATGAGACACAGCCGCAGGAGAGAGGCATCCTAAGCACCATTGTTAAGGAATGCCAAGAGAGGGAGGGGATTCCCTCTGGGCCCTCAGGGCCTGGTGGAGCTGGTTCAAATTCTCTGAAGGAAAAAAGGACCGCACACAGCTCGGTTGCACCCGGCTTCTTGTCCAAGCTAAGCCCAGACTCTGGTGAGCTCCTCTCCAAGCCCCTCTGCTTGACAAGAGACAAAACAGATCCTTAAACAGAAATCTCAGCTTGCCAAGGAGTCCTGGAGGAGAAAAGGCAAAATCAATGTTCAGCCAGCAATAGGAGAGTCTTAGGGGTCTTTGGGTCAACAGGTGAGAACCAGAGTTAAGAAGAAAGCTCCCTGAGCTCTGCGTTTACCTCCTCAATGACATATCGTGGAGCATTAAAACTAATCAGCTATGCAATGATTTTATTACATAAGCCAATAAAATGGAAAAATTAAATTTTCACTGTGCACTGTTAGGCTGGGGTTCTTGAACCTTATATTTTATAGCTTCATAGTTCTCGAAGAAGATTTTTTAAAAATGCATTCTTCCCTTTTGAACAGAGTTACTGTTAAATATTTCACACGCATGCATATTGTAGAGAGAAGTCTGGCTCCTAGTTCTTCAGTGACCCGTATTGCCCTTTGCTGTGTGACTTTAGCGCAGGATGGCATTGCAGACATCTCTGCAGCGCTGACTTTGGGTGTGGCCATGGGACTTGCGTGGACCAGTGGAATGTGAGAGGAAGTGACAGAGCGCGGGCATGTGTTTCTAAGTGTCCTCGGCACACGTGTTGCCCTCCATCATGAGCGGGCCGTGCCCCACGCTGCGTGGTCTTGGAATGAGAAAGATGTGAAACAGGCTGGAATCCAACCCACAGCTGTAGCCTTCACGAAGCCTGGAGCCCAGCCCTGCTGAGCTGTAACTGGCCCACAGACCCATGAGCACAAAGTCAATGCTTGTTTCTATAAGCCATTTCAATTTGGGGTTGCTATGGGCTTCCCTGGTGGGTCGGATGGTAAAGAATCCACCTGCAATGCAGGAGACGTGGTTTTGATCCCTGGGTTGGGAAGATCCCCTGGAGAACGGAATGGTACCCCATTCCTGTATTCTTGCCTGGAGAATTCCGTGGACAGAGGAGCCTGGTGGGCTACAGTACATGGGGCCTCAAAGAGTCGGACATGACTGGGCACCACAGCGCAGCTTTATTGTCACAAAAAGCCATTACAACACCAGTACTTACAGAGATGGACAATCTCGGAATCTCTAATTCAGAAGACACCTTTTCTTAATTAACAACATGACCATCACTTATCAAGGACTTATTAAGTGCCAAGTACCTATACTAGACAATTTATATGCAGCATCATTTTCAATTGAGAAAACAGAAGCTCAGAGAGGTCAGGTAACTTAACCAAGGTCACTTAGCCAATTAGTGGTAGAACCGGGGTGTCAGCCTCAGATCTTGCTGACTACAGACGCCTCGCTCGCCCAGCTGCCCTCCCCTCCTCACGCTGGCCACCCTCAGCCGTCCGAGGCCCAGGCTCTCTGACTCATCCTCCAAGGTCTTTCTCCCAGTGTGACTTCAAATCCTTTAATCAAAAGAAATTTATCTCCTCCCCCTCCCCCGCCACGGTGCATTCCATCCTTGAATGTTTAGGGTTACTGGCAATTCTTCCTTATCTTGAGCCAAAACCCGTCTGTCCCTGGTCCCGACTGCTCCCTCCTTTGGGACTATGTAAAGAGAAAGCGGAAGCTGTCCTGCGGCACCCTAATCCTCTCAGTCTCATCAGACAGGCTTTGCACTCATGGCCTGCTTTCTCTTCTCTGAACCTCTTCTCCACACCTCTTCAGCTGTCCTTAAGAAAACATATTTTTCAGTGAAATATCGCATACAGGAACGTGCATGAGACACAAATGCACAGTTTAATAAATGACTCTAAAGCGGGCCTCATGAAACCCCTTCCAGACCAGGCGCTGGAGTCCTGCCATCTCCTGAAGGCCCTGTGTGTCCCTGTCTATTTCTGCTCCTCCTCTGGCCGGAACCACCGTCCTGACACTTAAGGTGACCGTCTCCTGGCTCTCCCTTATCGTTCTATTAGCTGTGTGTGCATTCCTAGACAACGCAGCTCAGTTCCGCCTGCCTGTGGACTCCATGTAAATGGAGTGGAAGGGCCCTTCTGGGCTGTTTCTGTCAATTCACCTTTTGTTTATAAGGCTCATCTGTTGTTACTTGCAGCTAGACTGCGTTTCTTTTCCTGTGGGTACAGTGCTCCACTCCATGAACACACGGCAGTTTGCTTGCCGGCTCTGTGGTAGGCGGTCGTTCGGAATGAGCGCAGGCTCTGGTTATGCTGCGTGACGCTGCGGCGCAGGTTCTGACACGTGAGCTTCGGTCATATACCTGAGTTTCTCTCGAATCATGGGGTACAGGTATCTTCCACGTGGATAATTCCCAGCTGGTCTCCAAAGTGCTGGAACGTAATTCGTCTGCCTACTAATAGTTTTTGCGGATGTCTGTTGTCCTTCTGACAGCTCTTTACATGGCTTAGCTTCCAGTGGCCTTTATCCTGGTGATTTGGTACCCATGTACACTTTCACAGTGCATTCCTATTCAGAAGGGGTATGCGCCTATAACTATTCACACATGCTTACCCAACAGTACATGAGTTGTGTGTAGAGACAAGAGAGCACTCGCTGTTCATTGCAGGAGACTGGGCCACAGGCCTGCCTCTTCAGTCTCTCTCGGGCGTGTGCCTGGGCGCGGGCTTATTTCCGTCTCTTGAGTGGGGCTGAGCCGCAGGCCAGCAGAGGGCGAGCAGTTGCAGGGTGATGCCCCTGTGTGCTTCAGCTGGCGCTCTTTCTTTTGACTCTGAAAAGTATAGCGCTCCCTGGTGGCTCAGCAGTGAAGAATCTGCCTGCAGTGCAGCCGGTGGGGGTTCAATCCCTGGGTTGCAGAGACCCCTCGGAGAAGGAAATGGCAGCCCACTCCAGTCTTCTTGCTTGGGAATCCCATGAACAGAGGAGCCTGGCGGGCTACAGTCCACGGGGTCACAAGAGTTGGACACGGCTGAGTGAATGAGCCAGCACCACAGGAGAGGCGTGAGCCTCACGAGGTCCAGCAGGCCCAGCTGAAGCCACGGTCTAGCAGCCAAGTCCCAACCAGCTCACCGACGAGCTAACCAAATGCTGCTGTTTTACGCCACTGAGATTTCGTGGTTGCTTGGTATGGAGCCGTGGCTAACAATCATTCCCTTAATAAGAGCTGCCGCCGAGCACTTCGGTGCCAGCACTGTGCTAAGAGCTTTATATGCATTACCTTGTGGAGTCCCCACACCACCCCCCTGTAAAAAATACCACGTTCTCTCCATTTTGCAGTGGGAATCTGAGGCTCAGAGAGGTTTAGGGGCTGGCCCAAAGTCACAGAGTTAGGAAGAGGAGGCACCAAAATTTATACTGAGTTCTCGCTGATTCAAGAGTCTGGCACCAGCTAGGAAAGCAGCAGGAGGAGGTCTTACTAAGGCATCAGAAGACCTAGGGCTCACACACACACACGCAAATGGCCAGCCTGAAACAGAGCAGCAGCCAGAGAGCAGGCCCTTTACGGAGCACTCTCCTCATTGGCCGGCTCAGGCTGGCCCTTGGACCGCCTCCCTGAAGCTAGAGTCTGGCCACGAGGCCACCGCACTGTCCTTACAGTGCTGAGACGGAAACAGACTAGGAACGGGTCTGGGCTGGTCTGACTCCCTACCAGTGGCGTCTCCTCGAGCACGTGGCTCAGTCACTCAGAGCTCCATTCCCTCATCTACAAATAAGGAGATAATTTTTTCCCCCTGGAAACTTTGACCCAGTTTGCTGTCAGGGACAGTGCCCCAGGGATGGGCAGCTTTTGCGCACGGCAAAGCCCTCTGCCACGCCTGTGTTGTCATTTTTCACGGTTATGCTTGCAGCATCGGTCTCCATTGTCACCGAGCAAAGACGCTGATGTTACTGAGCAGCGACAGGGTTCTTCTACATAAGGAGAACTGGGAATGTTAAAAACAGTGAGAAGGGCAAAGATCACGCAGGTCTCAGGACAGCCTTTGGGTTGACTGATGGTGGTTCCTCTGTCTTCTCACCCAAGCTGAGAAGACTTGAGTTTGGGAGGGAAACATCCTCATTTCATCACCCAGACAGAGAATCTTGAAGAGCAGAGGGATGGCCGGTGAACTGTTGGGGTTTAAGCAAGGACTGCCCTCGGCTGGCCAGATTCCTCCCCGGGGCGGCCCACGCATCCTGCAGCCCCGAGAGTGCTGTCGTTTGGTGGGCTGGCCGTCTTCAATGTCCTGCATGCTGCAAGACGGCTGGAAGAGGGGGCCTCTGTCTTGACCTTCAACTTTTGTGTGCTTTAGTTTCTGCAGAAGCCGCTTTCATTCCTCCCCAGAGCAGCATCTGACAGCTCTCCTCACGCCTCTGTGTGCGAGGCTTCTTTCTTTGCTTGAATAAAGAAGCTTGTTGCCAGAGAAAATGCCTTGGCAAGCGTCAGTGGCGATGTCTGTTTCCTTGAAGAAACTCCCGTAAAACCTTTCAAACTGCAGCTTTGGAGTCCCAGAGCCCCCTGGATCCGAAGGCCTCTCTTTATTCCCTTACCATCTTCAGCCCTTGTTGGGTGATTTTCCAAGACTCTCCTTTGCAGCAAGAGGCTGAGCCCGACTCCTAGAACCGCTGGGGCTTCCGGCGAGCTCACGTCCGTTAGTGTGCTTTGCTTCTGGTTGACCTCAGGCCAAGGCTTCCGCGCTGGGCCGGAGAAGGGAGGGGATTTGTCTCAGGAAAGGTGGTTAGGGAACATTTGCCTATCGTTCCCCCCTCTGGAAGATTTCTCAAGGCCCCCCTGGGTGTTCATTCAGTTTCTAGCGTCTGGGAGTTACCCGAGCTCAACAGAGGGTGAGGCACAGGAGGTTCTCTGACTGGGGGCTGCAGGCCTCTATCCTCGCAAAGACACTGAGAGACAGCCTCATCTTTTGCTCTGGTTTCCTTGCCCACTGTTCCTCCCCTGGTCTCAGGCTTTGTCCATCGCACGCCGCTCTGCCTTTACACACAGGGGTTCCTGCCCCAGGCTGCTCCTCTCCCTCCCGAGAACCCAGTTCCAGCATCACCTTCTCAGGCATCCTTTTCTGACCACCCGGGAGGCCAGCCGCCTGCTCTCCCTCACGCCTGCTAAATCGATTCAGTCATGTCTGACTCTTCGAGACCCTATGGACTGTAGCCCACCAGGCTCCTCTGTCCATGGGATTCTCCAGGCAAACACACTGGGGTGGGTTGCCAGGCCCTGCTCCAGGGGATCTTTCTGACCCAGGAATTGAGCCCATGTCTCAGAGTCTGCCACGCTGGCAGGCAGAGTTCTTCACCTCTAGCACCACCAGGGAAGCCCAAGCTCTCTCTTTGTGCCTGCTTTTATTTTAGGACTCCTCACACGTGCTTTTAATGATCTGCCTGGATGTCCCCTCATTGCTCAGCTGGTAAAGAATCTGCCTGCAGTGCAGGAGACCCGGTTCAATCCCTGGGTCAGAAAGATCCCCTGGAGAAGGGAATGGGGACCCACTCCAGTGTTCTTGCCTGGAGAATCCATGGACAGAGGAGCCTGGCGGGCTGCAGTCCATGGGGTTGCAAAGAGTCAGACACGACTGAGCGAATAAACCGCCACTGGATGTTCACCTCCCACCAGGCAAGAGCTCCTTGGTGGCCAGGAGCTGGTCTCACACACAGTGCCTGGCACGTCACAGACACTGTATCAGTTCGACTTTCTAAGGCTTTAGGTATGAGCTCCATCCAGGCTGGGGCTTCCCTGATGGCTCAGACAGTGAAATACCTGCCTGCAGTGCAGGAGAGTGGATTGGATCCCTGGTTTGGAAAGATCCCCTGGAGAAGGGCATGGGAACCCACGCCAGTGTTCTTGCCTGGAGAATCCACGGACAGAGGAGCCTGGCGGGCTCCAGTCCACGGGGCCAGACATGACTGAGCAACTAACACGTTCACTTTGCACTTCCCATCCAGGCTGCCTCTGGCGCTGTGGGGACAGGGGGTGCTGCAAACGGGAAGGGCAGTGAGCTTGCAGGGGCACGCCACCACACTGGCTTCCGGAGTTTGGAGCTCGTGAAAGACAGGAGCAAATGTTCCGCAGCAGCCCCCAAGTGCCTGGAATGGTCCACCTTCTCTGGGGCCCCTGCGTCTGGAGCCCTAGAAGAGAGAACCAGATGGTCCCGTTTATTTCCACGTGGAATAAAGCATCGTTCCTGGCTGTCCTTCCCTCCCTCCCGAGTCTCTGCGGAGGGCCTGGGCTTCTGTTGCAGGCTTGGGCCCTGGTCTTGCCTGCACCTAAGCTGACCGGGGTCGGCAGGGCCTCCGTGCTCACGGCCACAGCTACTCTTCAGAGACTGTCCCAGGCCTCTTTCCTCAAGGGGACAGCAGGCATGGTGACTCCTGGGCCCCTCTCCAGGGCCATACGCCGTTCATCGTGAACACCAGCAAGGGCCTCACAAGGGGTCTCTCTTTGTGACGGGAAGACACCGGGCCTCACTAAAGGAACCGAGGCAAATAAATTTCAATCCCCATGGGACCTCAGACCTGCAGGTAGTCAACAGAACATGCCTTTCTGTCCCAGCTCGGTGTTCCTGAAGACGAGATCTTCCATCCAGAGTGCCTTGGTCCCCTAGCAACAAAAGCAGCTAAGAATATGCTAAGCACTTCACTGGCATCAGGCAAGTAGTATTCCATCCCACTTCCCTTCCAGTTTGGTGCAGCCAGGCCCTAGGCCTGTCCCACCTGACAGGTGTCAAAATGGAACTCAGGGTGGTGGCATGAGCCGACTGAGTTCATGAAGGGATCAGGTCTCGAAGCCAGTTAGACTCCAAAGCCCATGCTCCGGACCTCTGTTCTCTGTGCCCCAAACTGGCATGCCCCAGCAGCCCTGGTCTCCAAGACTCACTGCTCGCCAGGGTCAGCTCAGCCCACAGCGGCTCCTGCAAGCTGCACCTTGGCCCTGTGCCGGGAGGGGAACACCGACGCCGCCTGCCTGCCGGAGCCCAGACGTGAGCCCCAGTCCCGGCAGCAGGAGCTGCAGCTCTTCAGAGCTTCACTGCCTGGGAGGCCCGGGGCCGCCCTGTCAGCCACACATTCCCCGCAAGCCTCAGTGTGCCCCCACGCCAGGCTCACCGGCCCGCGGATGTTCTCTCATCTCAGCTGTCTTCCTGGGGGTGCCTTCATTCTTTCCCTAGATCTGAACTCTGTTCACACTGGCTTCACCAGCTGTCTCCTGTATAGAGTGAGCCTGGCCTCTGTCGGCCCCAGACATCGGTGGCACTGCTTCTGCTCCCCACGGCGCGGCTTGCCTTCACTCTAGAGAGGCCCCCGACCCCCAGACACTGGACGCGTGAACTTCTGGGCTCTGCCCTTCGGCCATGAACTGCTGTAAGCAGTGGCAATGCTAATAATCCAAGTTGTTTATCACTGAATCAGGCATATGCGCCGAGCAAAGGCAGGGGTCTTTACGGTTTATCTTTTCTAATCCTCACTGGGTTTCATGGTGCCCTTGTACAGATGAGGAAACTGGGGCTCAGTGGGAATGGATGACTCTCCTAAGGGCAGGGATGATATTGTAGGCTGTCTTGGAGCCCAGCCTCTCTCTCCAATCCCGGACACAGAGAGTGGACCATCTCCTTAAAGATGTCTCAGCTGAAGACACGGAAGCAACCTAGATGTCCATCGGCAGATAAATGGATAAGGAAGCTGTGGTACCGGAGAAGGCAATGGCACCCTCCTCCAGGACTCTTGCCTGGAAACCCATGGATGGAGGAGCCTGGTGGGTTACAGTCCATGGGGTCGCACAGAGTCAGACACGACAGAAGCAACTTAGCAGCAGCAGCAACTTGTGGGTCATATAAACAACGGAATATTCAGTTCGGTTCAGTCGCTCACTCGTGTCTAACTCTTCGCAACCCCATGGGCTGCAGCACACCAGGCCTCCCTGTCCATCACCAACTCCAGGAGCTTGATCAAACTCATGCCCATTGAGTTGGTGATGCCTTCCAACCATCTCATCCTTTGTCGTCCGCCTCTCCTCCCACCTTCAATCTTTCACAGCATCAGGGTCTTTTCCAATGAGTCAGTTCTTCCCATCAGGTGGCCAAAGTACTGGAGTTTTAGCTTCAACATTAGTCCTTCCAATGAATATTCAGGACTGATCTCCTTTAGAATGGACTGGTTGGAACTTCTTGCTGTCCAAGGGGCTCTCAAGAATCTTCTCTGACCCTACAGTTCAAAAGCATCAATTCTTCTGTGCTCAGACTTCTTTATGGTCCAACTCTCACATCCGTACAGGACCACTGGAAAAACCATAGCTTTGACTAGATGGACCTTTGTCAGCAGAGTAACGTCTCTGCTGTCTAGGTTGGTCATAGCTTTTCTTCCAAGGAGCAAGAGTCTTTTGATTTCATGGCTGCTGTCACCATCTGCAGTGATTTTGGAGCCCAGAAAATAAAGTCTGCCAAAGAAATATTACTTGGCTATAAAAAGGAATGCATCTGAGTCAGTTCTAATGAGGTGGATGAAACTGGAGTCTATTATACAGAGTGAAGTAAGTCAGAAAGAGAAATACAAATACTGTATATTAACATATATATGGCATTAAGAAAGATGGCAATGGCGATCCTGTATACAGGGCAGCAAAAGAAACAGAGATGTACAGAATGGACTTCTGAACTCTGTGGAGGGTGAGGGTGGGATGATTGAGAGAATAGCATTGAAACGCAGACATTGCCGTGTGTAGAACAGATGACCAGGGCAAGTTCAATGCATGAAGCAGGGCACCCAAAGCCGTGGCTCTGGGACGGCCCAGTGGAGTGGGGAGGGAGATGGGAGGGGCGTTCAGGATGTGGGGGACACAGTTGTACCCATGGCTGATTCACTCCGATGTATGGCAAAAATCCTCACCATATTGTAAAGTAATTATCCTCCAATTAAAATAAATAAATTCATTAAAAAATTAAAGGTATCTCAGCTGTCTCTAAGGCCAGGTGACCTCGGGCTTTAGTGCTCCAGGAAGGGGCTAAACTGCTCTCCCTTCTAGAACCTCCTCTCAATTCTTGTCCTGCTTTGATAAAAGCTCAGAATAAAGCCACCAGGGGTCCCAGCAACGGAGCGAGGACTTCACCTGTAAATCGCTACGCTCCTGTGGGGCCCTAGGCTCCTTCCGTCCTGTGGACCAGCTGCCGACCGTGTGCGGCAAAGCAGGAACGGTGGCGGCAGCAGAGGCGGCGTGCCACGAGCGTCTCTCGGGCGCCTCCTCTGTGCTGCTTTTCACAGGCTCCAGAGAGAGCCTGCTCCCTCCGTGATGTGGGCGTCACACCGGCTTCAAGGATCCGAGGGAGAGGCAGTCTCTGCTCTTAGAAGCCTCAACGTCCAATCTGTCAGCAGGTCAACCCACCCCATCTAGCCCGCTTCCACCTTTCCTTTACCAAGTGACATGAGGAGATTTTTGCTGTGCTGCAAAAAGGGGGGAGAGGAAAAAGAAAAAAAAAACACACTCTCAACAACCAACAAGAAATAATTAGTGCACATTGTGTCATTAAACACTAGACTTTAATTAAATCGCTTGGAGACAAATACCTCTAACGACTGGAAATCTGGGGACCGTAGACAGCAAAGCACTCAGCGTAATGGAGTAATAGACTCCGCAAATAGCGTCAAGTCAGGGATTCCGACTTGATTAAGAATCTGACTAAATTGGGTTGTCACCTCAGAGGCTGCACCTACTACCTGAAAATTGCTCATTATCTTCCCCATTTGATCTTCTCGGAGCTAACAAGCCTTTGCGGAAATCGGTCCAATGATCAAAGGACCCATTTATTTGGAATTCTTTCCTGCGTTGGGGTCCTCATCATCGCTGCTCCTTCCCCTCTTTCTTATTTGCAATGAATCATCCCCTGGCAGCAGCCAGTGGGGAGGCCAGGCTGGAGGTGACCTCTGCGATTGCTGAGACGAGCGGCCCTTTCGTCACCCTGCTGCGGGGATGAGGCGCCTGGCTCCGGGAGGCAGCGTGGTAGCCTCTCACCCTCCTCCGTCCCTGCCGGCTGCCAGCCCCCAAGTCCAATCTCCACCTCTCCCTGGTGTCTGATCTCTCCTTCTTCCGTGTCCTGCTCCCGTCCCAGGTCAGCACGGGGTCATCCTCCTCTAAGGATGAGGCTCTCCCGTCACTTTCTCATTCCCGTCCTGCCCTGGCCACAGTGCCAGGTCCACTCATCCTAGGTGCTCCGTCATGTCCGACTCTCTGCGCCCCTGGGGACTGCAGCCCGCTAGGCTCCTCTGCCCATGCAACTCTCCGGGCAGAAATTGTGCAGTAGATTGCCATTTCCTCCTCCAGGGGGTCTTCCCGGCCCAGGGATCCAACCTGGGTCTCCTGCATTGCAGGCAGATTCTTTACCGTCTGAGCCAGTAGAGCAGTCCAAATATAACCAAATAAGTAAAGTTTATAGTCTCTTAGAAAGTCATACGAGCTATGGTAAAGGGGTGGGGGGGGGGAGTAGGCCAGGGCATGGATGATCAGAGTTCAACACAGTGATTTTTTAAAGGGGGGCCACTCATTTGACCTCTTGCAACAATCCTGTGAAGGAATTCGAGTATTCTACCCAATTTACACTTGAGGCAAGTGAGACCTAAAGAGGACACGTAACTTACAAGCTGTTGAACGGCCAAGCAAGAGGAAGGTCTGGGATTCAATGTACACGAAGAATAGAAAGTTTTCTGTAAAGTTCTGGTAATTTCTGGAGATGGTGATTTTGCATATAGATAATCAGTTAGTTATTTCACTTGCTCAGTCGTGTCTGACTCTTTGTGACCCCGTGGACTGCAGCCTGCCAGGCCTCCCTGTCCATCACCAACTCCCGGAGCCCGCTCAGACTCCTGTCCTCACTCACCCTGTGGTTGTTCAGCTTTCTGGCTCCTTAACGTGGAGAGCAGCATCTCTGAATACACGTTTGTTTGGTTTGTAGCTTGTTTATGGAAACTTGGACGCCGGAGACGGGACGATGGGAGTGGAGCATGTGGTGGGGCGCCAGGACCCTGGGGCCAGGCAGAATCCTTTTTGCGTAGGAGGAGAGAGTGCTGTGATGCTGAAACGCTGATGATCACCTCACGTGGGTGCGCGCTCAGTCGCTCCAGTGTGTCCAGCTCTTCGCAGTCCCGTGGATGGTGGCCCGCCAGGGTGCTCTGCCCACCGGCTTCTCCAGGCAAGAATAATGCAGTGGGCTGCCATGCCCTCCTCCAGGGCATTCTGGACCCAGGAATGGAGCCCTTGTCTCATGCCCTGGCAGGCATTACGTGGCCACTGGTGCCACCCAGGAAGCCCAGGTGCCATCATATTGAGTGCTTCCTGTGTGCTGGGTGCTGTGCGAACGGCTTTAGCCACTGGCTCACTCAGCTGTCCACTCATCCAGCCTCCAGGCTCTGGAGCTGAGCAGCTAGAGTGTAAATTCCCACGCTATTTCCAGTTCCCGACTCTGACCTGGGCATGCTGCTGAGCCTTCCTGAAGCTTCAGCGTCCTCCACTGTGAAACAGGGTGACGGGGAGAAGTGAGTAAGGGAATACACGTGACAGTGCCGGGAGCAGGGTCTGGCGTGTTCCTCAGTTCAGTCAGTTCAGTCGCTCAGTCGTGTCCGACTCTTTGTGACCCCATGAACCGCAGCACGCCAGGCCTCCCTGTCCATCACCAACTCCCGGAGTCCACCCAAACGCATGTCCATCGAGTCGGCAATGCCATCCAGCCATCTCATCCTCTGTCTCCCCTTCTACTACTGCCCACAATCCCTCCCAACATCAGAGTTTTTTACAGTGAGTCAACTCTTCACATGAGGAGGCCAAAGTACTGGAGTTTTAGTTTCAGCATCAGTCCTTCCAATGAACACCCAGGACTGATCCCCTTTAGGATGGACTGGTTGGATCTCCTTGCAGTCCCAGGGACTCTCAAGAGTCTTATCCAACACCACAGTTCAAAAGCATCAATTGTTCTGTGCTCAGACTTCTTTATGGTCCGACTCTCACATCCATACATGACCACTGGAAAAACCATAGCCTTGGCTACCATGGACCTTTGTTGACAAAGTGATGTCTCTGCTTTTGAATATGCTGTCTAGGTTGGTCATAACTTTCCTTCCAAGGAGTAAGCGTCTTTTAATTTCATGGTTACAGTCACCATCTGCAGTGATTTTGGAGCCCAGAAAAATAAAGTCATTGTTTCCACTGTTTCCCCATCTATTTGCCATGAAGTGATGGGACCGGATGTCATGATCTTAACTTTTCTGAATGTTGAGCTTTAAGCCAACTTTTTCACTCTCCTCTTTCACTTTCATCAAGAGGTCTTTTTAGCTCCTCTTCACTTTCTGCCATAAGGGTGGTGTCACCTGCATATCTGAGGTTATTGATATTTCTCCCAGCAATCTTGATTCCAGCTTGTGCTTCTTCCAGCCCAGCGTTTCTCATGATGTACTCTGCATAGAAGTTCAATAAGCAGGGTGACAATATACAGCTTTGACGTACTCCTTTTCCTATTTGGAACCAGTCTGTTGTTCCATTTCCAGTTCTAACTGTTGCTTCCTGACATGCATATAGGTTTCTCAAGAGGCAGGTCAGGTGGTCTGGTATTCCCATCTCTTTCAGAATCTTCCACAGTTTATTGTGATCCACACAGGCAAAGGCTTTGGCACAGTCAGTAAAGTATGTTCTTAGAGCTCAATAAATATTATTATTCTTGTCATCACCATCAGGCATCTTTTGAGAAATATTTGCTGAGTGTCCCAGCCGGCACTAGTGGTAAAGAACCCGCCTGCCAATGCAGGGACCTAAGAGATGCAGGTCCAATCCTCGGGTCGGGAAGATCTGCTGGAGGAGGGCATGGCACCCCACTCCAGTACTCTTGCCTGGAGAATCCCATGGATGGAGGAGCCTGGTGGGCTACAGTCCATACGGTTGCAAAGAGTTGACTGAAGTGACTTAGCACGCATGCATTATGGGGCAGGTACTTGAACGATGAAACTCAAAAAGGGTTCTGCCTTCAAGGAACTTCCACTGGCTCAGAGACAATAAACTGATTTGAAAAAATTAATGAACAAACCAGATCAGATTGCGGTAAAGGGCGGGAAGAGAATGAAAGGCCGGAATGCCATTTCTTAGGTGGCCATGCCAGGGAAGGCCTGCTTGAGGAGGCGGCCTTGAAGCTGAAATATAAAATTTGAAAAGGAGTGCAGGAAAGAACCCCAGGCAGTGGGAATGGCAAGCGCAAAGGCCGTAAGGTGGGAGGTAGTTTGACCTGCGTGAGGAAGGGAAAGAAGATCCCTGTGGCTGGAGAGCAGCATGGAAAGCGAAAGTGTCAGAAGCTCAGGCGTGTCCGACTCCCTGCGACCCCGTGGGCTGTGGCCCGCCAGGCTCCTCTGTCCGCGGGATTCTCCAGGCAAGAACACTAGAGTGGGCTGCCATTCCCTTCTCTAGGGATCTTCCTGACCCAGGGAACAAACCTGGGTGTCTTGAGTTGCAGGTAGATTCTTAACTGTCTGAGCCACCAGGGAAGCCTGGAGAAGAGCATAACGTTCTCCAAATCTCTCCAGGGGGTTTGGAGCATCTTGAGGATGTGGAAAAGCAAGCCCAGAGAGGCGCAGAGGTTTGCCCAAGGATTCACAGCTAGTGTTGGAAAAACCGAGGTCTGTCTGACTTCTATGTCCCTAATGAAGGCCCCAGACGCCTCCTAAGAGGGAGCACAGGCCCCCAGGAAGGCAGCCCACTTGAATGAGGTCAGTGTGGATTGGTGTTGACTCTGAATTAGGGAGCCCACCATGAGAAAGGCAGCCAGGGTCTCTGGGGGCTCAAACCAGCCTCTCTCACGATGCTGCTCAAGAGAGGCCCAGTGAACCCTCCTGAACAAACATGTCAAAGGCACCTCGATCAGCAGCTCTGGGCGCTAAACCAGCCGTGCGAGGCGAGTTGACGTTGCAATATGGGCTCATACACAGAGGGGAAAGGGAGTGAGGCCTGCAGCTGGGGACGGGGTGTTCGTGGAGCCCCATGTGCGAGCGCTGTGCCTTCAGGCACCCTTTAATTCTCACAGTCACGTGAAAGTGTCAGTCGCGTCTAACTCTTCACGACCCCATTGACTATACAGTCCCTGGAATTCTCCAGGCCAGAATACTGGAGTGGGTAGCCGTTCCCTCCTCCAGGGGATCTTCCCAACCCAGGGATCGAACCCAGGTCTCCTGCATTGCAGGCGGGTTCTTTACCAGCTGAACCACAAGGGAAGCCCAAGAATACTGGAGTGGGTAGCCTATCCCTTCTCCAGCAGATCTTCCCGCCCTAGGAATCAAACTGGGGTCTCCTGCATTGCAGGCAGCTTCTTTACCCACTGAACTCTCGGGGAAGTCCTTCAGAGTAACTGAGAGCTGTGCAAAGGCCACCCTTACCGTAAGAATGCGGGGCTTGTCAGTATCGGGCAGTTCACCGGTGGTCACCCGAGTGGAGGCAGGGTGTTGGGGTGGAGTTCAGGCCCCACAGCCCCACCCTCGGCCCAGACCCATCGCTAGGTCCAGGTGCTGAGCTCAGGCTGTGGGGCTTGATGTGGCCCGGACTGCCTGTGTGCTAGTTACGAATTACCAGGCTCTTTCACGCTGGAACCTGCTGAGATGCGGCCACATTCATTGACAGCCAAGGTGGCCGTGGGTCTGGGGATCCCAAACTTCTTAATGCGATTCCAAGCACTGCAGGGGCTGCTGGGGTGATGGCTCTGGGAGGAGATGTCCCACCTTTGGGGATGCTGAGTTGTTCTAGCGGAGTGTGACCAAATGCAATCCGGCGACACTCCCTGGAGAGGGAGTTGTACACGGCCTCTGTGGCTCTGCACGGCTGAGCCGGCTCGTAGGAGACCCCATCTGACGGGGCTGTCTTTCTAGGAGGGCAGGGCCTGCGTCTGCTTCACCAGCGAGTCTCCCGGATGGTGGGGCTAGCAAAGGGCCTGGAGCACAGCTGTGGGTACCGACAAATAGGCGCTCTGTGCTGACAGAGGCTTGCGCTCACCGGGCCCTTTCTAGGACCTGGGCGCTCTGCTAAGCACTTCACATGGATGCAGCCTCAGACTGAACGCTGAGCCCCGCTCCCCACAGAGCCCGCTTTCGCTGCATTAACTGGACACGGGCATGTTCGAAAGCTCTCGTGTCTAGCCAAGGAGGGAAGCTTTGCTTTTCATCCTCCTCTCATCTAACCCTTCCAGGGGCTCCAGCACGTGGTTGGGATTAATGTGCCCATTTTGCAGATGAGAAAGCAGGTGTTCAGAAAGGTTAAATAGCCTGTCTCAGGCCACAGAGCTAGGAAGAGGTACAGTCAGAATCTGCACCCAGGCAGCCTCACTCCAGTACCTGGGCTGAACCCCACAGCACACAGAGTGAACAGAGGGAACAAGGGCATCCTGGGGAAAGAAGGAAGTGGAGGCAGGGCCAGGCAGCACCTGCAGAGGCTGAAGGCAGCGAGGCTGGTGCCGTCAGCACAAACGCCTCCCGAAAGGAAAGACCCTGCTCGTGGAGAGAGCCCATCCCGGGCTGTTTCTAGAGCAAGGGGAACACCTTTCCGTGCCCGTCGCCTATCCCTTGGATGAGAAACATTTGGACTCGGGGCAAGTGTTCAGCTCGAGGACAAACGCCTCACAGACTGGGTAGCAGCCCATCGGGGGGCCTGATACAAAATGAAAACAAAAACCACTTTCTTTTGTGACATAGCCCAGTTTACATAAGTTAAATAAGCATTTATGAAATCAATTGCTTGATATTGCATTTTACAAGCCAGTGAGTACATCAGTGTACTGTTCACATTTGCCTCTTTAATCCCAAGTATCCACTCTCCTTATTGTATCCTCTAATCAGCTTATCCTCCACCCTTCTGACTGCAGTGATCAGCGCCCTAGGGCAAAACACTCATTCCCTCATTACTTCAGTCCGTATCTCTTCCGTGCCAGGATGCCGTTTAGATGCCACAGCATTTTCTTGTGGGTAACCACGCATCAAGCTGCGAGGAGAGAGGGGACCAGGATTCATGTTGATTTTCGCTTGCCTTAATATGAAACAGGATTGCCTGCATTTCGGAATTCTAGTTTATCTTGCACGGCCAAAGCCCCAGTTATCTCTGCTTCACTAAGTCTTGAGATTGGTTTGGAACTTGAACATATATTCTCCGAAGCCATTAAAAATGGTTTAATTGGCTGTTCAGGGACGGCCTCCACTCTACTGTCTGCATGGATCATCCCCTCCATCTCCCCCAAGAACTGGGAGGCTAGAAGCCCTCGCCTCGATGATCCACTCCCCTGGATTTACTAATCTTGCTCAGGCTTCACACTGCAGATCCAGCCTCTGTTCACAGCTGCTCATCTAAGTCCTACCAGAAATACTACCAGAAATCAGAAATCTACTGGTACCCACTAAGCTTCAAGCAACGGGCAAAGCCAGTCTGTCTTCCAGACGCTTGAACAAGTCACGCCTGACCTTGATAAGCATGGAGATGGGGTGGTCCGAAGGGGGACTTCAGGAAGGAAGATGGCCACCTAGGATGAAGTGGCACAGCAGATGACCTTGGGAGTCAGATTGTCCAGATCTGTTGGTCAGCCACCAAGTATCTGTACAGACCCCGGGCTGGTTCACAGGCAGGCTTTCCCGTCTCTTAGCTGTACGACCTTAAACAAGCCACACAGTCCCCTTGAGTCGGTCCAGTTCCTGGTATCTCTGGAAATTAAGCGAAGCTATATATATAGGTCTATCTGTGCACGCATGTGGCGAACAGCAAGAGACTGGAAAGTGCTGGTGCAACGGCTTCTTTATTTTTATTCTTTTTAAAAGTTTATTTATTTTTATCTGGGGGACAATCACTTTACAATATAGTGTTGATTTCTGCTATTTACCAACATGGATCGGCCACAGACAGACACAGGTCGCTCCTCTTGAACCCCCTCCCCCTCCCCCCCTCACCCCACTAGGTTGTCC
>SJYF01001022.1:948165-961558 GCA_006410515.1 Procapra przewalskii
CAGCTGTGGGATCCCAGGTGGGTGCTTCTGTTTGTCACCTATTACTCATGGAAAATGATCGTTCTTACCTCGCCTGTGGGATGAAATGATGTAAGAGAGGCGGGCACAGGCTCTGGTGCCCGCTCAGGTGTACGTGGGGGCTCTGGGATCCCGGGAGGGCCAACTTTGCAGCCTGACAAAGCGACGCTTCCAGGCCCGGGGGCCAACATGACGTTTAGGGCTGGGGACAGACGGGCTTCCCAGGCGATGCAGGGGTAAAGAATCTGCCTGCCAGTGCGGGAGATGCAAGAGACGTGGGTTCGACACATGGGTCTGGAAGATCCTTTTGAGAACAAAATGGCAACCCACTCCAGTGTTCTTGCCTGGAGAATTACATGGACAGAGGAGCCTGGCGGGCTACAGTCCATGGGGCCGCAGAGTTGGACATGAGTGAACGTGCATGCGTGCGCACACACACATACACGTCACCAGCTTAGACCGGCATAAACTGCCTTTAGCCCTCTTCCACACCGACCCAGCCCCAGACAAAGCCGCCCCGCTCAGCTCCCAGCCTCCCCACCCTGACAGCTCCTGCTCTTCTCTCTTTCCCCAGCCTTTTCATTCCCAGCCTTATCTCTCGCCCAGGGCTCTCTCCTTCCCCGGCAGCCTTCCCTTGGCTGGCTTTTGTCTGCCAGGTTCGGCTTCCCTATCTTCCTGCTGTGCTGACAATCTCCTTTGCTCTCTCCCTCCAGGCCTGGGGGCTGTTGTCCTCCTGCTGGGGGGCAGGCTCTGCCTTCCTCTAGTCAAGACCACAGGGCCCGGCCTCCCCTTGGACCCTCTGGGGGCCCCTCCAGGACCCAGCCTCTGTCCCAAGTCCTATCCCTTCCGGCCCTCCGGGAAGCCTGACTTTGCTCCTAGCCCGTAGCCCCAGGGAAGAGTCTATCCTTCAGGGAGCCAAAGTTCCCCTCCCTGTCCCCTTTCCCAACCCCGCCACCCCACCCCAGGATGTGGGTTCAGTAAGACAGCACTCCTCCCCGCGCAGCTGTCCAGAGCATCCGTCCCCCAGGACAGCAGGAAAGGACGCCCTTCACGCAGCCTCTGCTGCCCGGGGTCCAGGGCCTGCAGGTAGAGCTGCTGTGAGTCAGATTCCCTGGTGGCTCGAACGGTACAGAGTCTGCCTGCAGTGTGGAAGAGCCGGGTTCGATCCCTGGATCGGGAAGATCCCCTGGAGCAGGGAGTGGCAACCCACTCCAATATTCTTGCCTGGCGAATTTCACAGACAGAGGAGCCTGACGGGTTACAGCCCGCAGAGAGTCGGACATGACTGAGGGGCTAACAGGAACCACACACGCAAAGCAAGCAGGGAACGGTCTCCCTGACTCAGGCGACCTCCTCTTTAGAGAACGGTCCCCGGCTCCCAAACCCACCACCCGCACGCCGCAGCTCCCGCTCAGCCAGGGCCAGCCATGACCCTGTAACACTCCCCCTCGACTCAGAAACGCTTGGGAAGGGGAGGATCCGGCCCCTGCTCCAGTGACCTATAAAGTGAGGTAGCAGCAGCTGCTTGCTCGGCTATTGGGGGAACCACGCGAGAGAACAAGGGGGGAGCCTTTGCGTCTGAGCCTGGCATCTGGTAGACACAGAGTCGTGGTTGCCAATGCTACGGTTGGCAGTGGCCACGATGCCCCAGGCCCCCTGCTGCCTCCAGCCGCACCTCCAGCCTTAGCTGCTTCCTTCCCACCCTGGGGAGGGAAATGAGCTCCCGTGCGAGAAACGGCAGAGTCTTCATGGGCAGAGGGCGGACTTCTTTTAAGAGCTGGAACGGTCGCAGTGGCGTCGATGACTGCAACTCATGGGGTCGCGAAGAGTCGGACACGACTGAGCGACTGAGCTGAACTGAACTGGTGACTGCACGGCGCTGTTGCTGTTCACTGAGAAGCTACTGCGTGCCTCCCACAGAGGGGCTCCTGTAGCCTCCGGCAGAGCCAGTAAAGCAGCCCGCACGCTCACTGCTCCCACACGGCAGGCCCAGGCTGGCGGAGCAGCTCTCCCAAGCCCGCGGAGCCCCTTGGGGGCAGAGCACGGGGCTGCATCCACAGCACTGCGCCATCGGGCAGCCCTGGGCAAGCCACTCATCCTCTCTGGGCCTCAGTCTTCTCCTCGGTGACGTGGGTGCCAGTGCCTACGTGTCTGGGATTTGACGAAGACCGTGCTCTGGTTCAGATCTGCCCAGGAGGCCAGGAGCTGCTAAACCTGCCCCACCTGCAGAGAATTGAAATGCCAGAGCCCTGGGGGCTGCCTGGACTTGCTCAGGGGCTGGGTCCTCTGCCCAGAGGGTCCATCCTGACTCTTGAGGGCAGACACACCCTGGCCTTTGGCTCCGGCATCGCTCCACTTAGCAGCGGCCAGCACGTTAGCCAGGCAGATGACCAGTGCCCGGAGACTCAGGGGGTGCCCGCCTGGTTCCTCTCCTCCACTGGGGCACCTCAGTGGTGCTTGGGAGGGTGGGGACGAAGGCACAAGAGGGTCAGGGGCTCCAGGTCCAGCAAACGCAACCCGTGTGCAACCCTGGACTTTGCAGGTGGGACGCCAGACGCGGAGAGGGAGGGCGGAGCTCCTGACCTCCAGCCCCGCCCCGTCACCTTCTGTGGCTCGGCCCCTCCCTCAGGGGCTGCAGCGGTTAGCAGTAACGAGGTCACACGGATCTCACGGTGAGCCCCCCAGCCCCTTCTCTATGCCAGATGCCTGCTGGCAGCTTACACCCCCACAGCAGCCCCCGGGAGGGCCTCGTCTCACCAGCCTCGCGGTACGAGGGACGGGCATGCAGACTCAGCTTCTCCCAGGCTCAACCCCTAGTGGGCGGCAGGTCTGGTTTTGAATTTGAATTTGACTCTCAAATCTATGCTTTTAAAAAAAGAAAGTAGCTAGACGACCCTCATACAGGACCTGTCATTCATTTTTCTCTTGATTCTGTGTCCACTTCCAGGTTTGGCACAGACCTCGGCACACTTTGATGGGGGTCGCCATGAGCACTGGGGCTGGGCAGACCTGGGTTCAAATTCTGACGCCATGTCAATGTTACAGAGTGCTCTATACATGATACCCAAGGGTGCTCGTGGGCACGTGTGTATGTGGTTAGTTGGTTGATTAAGAGGCTGGTGCAATCCCCAACTCACTCCTGACACAGAGTAAGTGTTGACTCTTTTCTGTGGTCTTGGAAATCCCTTGCATTTAACCAGAACCTCTCTGCATTTTTGGCCTTCCTTTCTTCTCGGGACTGCCTCTTTTTCCAGTTGGCCTTTTTCTACTCCTCCTCCCAAACGGTTCCTCAGGAAACCTGTTTGATCCCCTAGGCTGAGTTAGTCTCCTCCCTTTCTGGGCTGCAAAGTACCTTTAACAACAGCTCTTTCTTCCTGATAATTGCCAATTACAGGTCAGACTGGACTACGGTGAGGTCCCTGAGGGCAGGGAGGGTGTCGCATTCAGGCATGGCCCCAGCGCGGTGCAGCACTTTAAAAGCGCTTGGATACGGTTGTAGAGCAAGTGAGCAAGCAAGGAGAAGGGTGAACAAGGAGCACAGGGGTGGCGCGGAATCTGCATGGCTGGCAGCCCTGCCGGATTTGGGGCCAGAGCCATGGGTGACAGGCCCCCCGTCCCCAGGCACCCCACCCTCTCCCCTACCAAGGCTCCTCTGCTTAGCCTGTAAATTTGCTTGCTGTCCTTGCAGAAGATGCCACCTGGTCATGAGTACAGAGGGTCAAGACCACAGTGACCTCTGGACCCTGCAGCCACTGGCCAAGGGCACAGTTTGGAGGTCATGGGGTCAGTGTGACATGAGGCATCAGGGTTGCGCCTCCCTGAGAGACCAAGCCTTCCCTGAATTTCCCTGCACTTTCATACCACTTGGCTCATCTCTGAGAGAGGAGAACACGCATACCGCAGTTCCTGACTTCAGAAGTGCACATGCTCCTTCCTTCAAGCATCCATCCCCAGAAACACTCTTATTAGGGGAAGAGCTTGATTTATCATGAATTGTTGAACACCCCCTGACCCCAGCCCAATTCCATTCCCCTCTCTCTGTCAGAGAAGCAAAGTTCTACTCGCTTTGCTCTGGACATCAGCAAGAAGGTTTCTGGGCTTCCAAATACCGTCTTCCAAGAAGTCGGAGTTTGAACATGATCCCTTGGGTGATGCGCCCGATGGAGAAGTTCTCGCTGCAATTCCCTGCATCGTAAAATGTCAGGATGTCTGCGGTCTTTATTTATAGACAGATTGCTTTTCAACTGTCCTCACTCCAACATTTCGATGTGTTATTCCTGAAGATAAATGCACATTATGATTTCATAATAGAAATTGCATCTCTCCCCCGTGTCACCTCTAAGCTTGTGTATACATAAATATGGCACATTGCCTCGACAGTAATTTAAAAGGCACTTTGGAGAACATATTGATCATGACCAGAGGCCCGGGCTAGCATGGGCTAGATTTCGCCAGAGCCTGCCTCCTCCCGGCCCCCGCCCTCTCTCTTCATCTTTGTTTGGATTCTGAAGCTTGGGAAGTTATGATTTCCATTTATCTTTGTATATCTAGATGTTTGTTTATAGGCACCGTGGGCTTTCGGAGGGAGGAAGAAGTGAATTTTTATAACTCTAAAGTATAAACAAGGAGTGAAAAATGTAGCCTTCCTCCTGGAGTGAGTTCCCTGGAGGCAGGAATCCTTCAACTGACTCCGGGATAGACTGAGATCCTGTGAGGTCGGCTCTACCCATGGCTGCCGCGGGGCCACCTTTATTCCCTTTCCAGATCACCATCACACGCTCCTGGGGCTGAGTTCTAGATCCAGCCAGAGCATCCCCCTCTCTGCTCACTTGTCTGCCTCTGAGGGAGCTCAGGATCCCTTTAGGACGTTGACCTGCTCCCAGCCTTCTGAGCCAACCCTAGTCATTCCTGGAACCAACTAGCTGCTCACCTCTTCCAGGGAGCATCCAGGATAGCTCAGAGCTGCATCTCAGAACTCCAGCATCCCACTCTCTGCAGAACCCTCCATACTCTTCCCATTTTAAAAATGATTTCTCTTTGGGCTGCTTTTAAGATCACATTGTCCTGGGCCAGGTAGCTCAATGAGTTGGAGAAAACCAAATCAAAATTTGTTGAGCATTTATGGCACATCAGGCAAGTTCTGGGAGCCCATCTCATTTAGCCCAGACAACCGTCTTTATGGGTTGGGTTTTACTCTCCCATTTTACAGAAGAGAAAACCGAGGCTCAAAAAAGCCAAGCTACCCATTTAAGATCTTGAGCTGCTAAGAAGAAGAGCCTTGATTCAAATCTCCAAAGACTCCATTCGCTCTGACACTTCCTAAAGCTGATGGGGCTGGATTTGGTGGGTCCGTTTTTCAAGATGCAGATTAATTTTCCAGTCCAGAAGATTAGCCCCATGGCTGCCACTGACAGCAACCAGGCCTGGCTGAGTGTCCTGCAGACCCCCATCTCTGGTCCCCTGGCCCTCCTCCTCAGCCTATGCTGGCCGCTTTCCTCTCCCTGCTCTTCCAAGGTCAGTATTGCCTCCGCTTTGAGCGGGGACCTCGTCTCTTCTTCCGCTAACTCTTGTTGGGCTCTCACTTCCCCCCACAACTTCCAGCTCCAGTGACCGCTTTTCTCTTGGCGACTTTCCAGTCCCCCTTCCAGTTCAGATCACTCTCCTGACTATCTCTCCATCGGACATCTCCGCTGGGATCCCTTGCAATCCCCTCAAATGCAGTCCAGCCAAGACTGAGGCACACAGCCCCTCTGTGCGGGTACCATCTCCCGCACAGTTGCTCATGCCAGAATCCGTGGCCATCACCCCTGACTCCGTTCGCATCAGCATGCCCGTTGCTTCCCAGCCCCTGTGACTTCCTTGTCTGAGCACCTCGGGGCCGGCTCCTTCCTCTCTCTCCTCTTGTCCTGGTTTAATTTGGGCTGCCACTCATTCTGCCCTGAGTCGCGGCGGTGCTTGCCTGCCTCATCTCTCAGTCCCCACTCTCGCCGCTTCCAGTCCATTTTGCATATGGGAGCCAAGGTGAGGTTCCTCGAGCAGGGAGCCAACCAAGCCGCTCTCTTGCCTGAGACCCCCAGGGTGCCCGCTGACGGTCACTGGGCATCCCCCATTGTGTCCTCCCGCCTCGTGCCAGGCACGTGTGGCAGGCGCTCCGTCAGCAGCTACCGAACGAATTCCCGGCCCTTCTCCTCGCGTCTGCCCCCCGCTTTGTGTCTGTTCGCTTTCTCTCCCAGAGTCTCCCCTAGACGGCTCTGCTTCAGCTTCGCAGCTCTGCTGTGGAGCCAAGACCGTGGGGACTGAGTTGGCCTTCGCCTCTGCCGTTAGCGGTCTTCCCCTCTCAATTACGTGGTAATCCCTGTTAAAGTGACAAATTTATTTATAGTTTTTTTTCCTTTCTTTTTTCTCCCCCACTCGGCAATTTTTACGGCTCATCGGCCGTAACAAATTCTACTTCATAAAGCAGAGGCGCGCATTATTATTACCTTATGGAAACAGACAGCGGCAGCTGACTCCCATCTCCAGCCGGCGAGCTGTCTCCACGGATCCATGGTGGTTTCAATCAACACCCCTGTGGGATTTGTTCCGCCCTTTGAGGACGCGAGCTTGCGGATGTGGAAATGGTGTTTCTGTCTCCGTGCCAGATGGCAGCAGAGGCCCCGCCCGGGGCCCCTGGAACCTGGTGGCTGTTCTTTTGAGAAGAACACGGCGGAGCAGTCTTGGTGATTCCGTTTTGTCTACGGAGAAAGAGGCCACACTCCTGCAGAGCAGTGAATGAACACTGTCCAGCCCGCACCGTGACGGCCACCGCGCGAAGTGAGGAAAGTGGCTCAGGGGCCACGTGTAACTAGCCCAGGAGATCAGAAGGGCCGGGGTCTCCAGGCCCCCGGAAGCGGGGTGGAGGCTCTAAGGGTATCTTGAGCTCCCTGTCACGCATTAACCTTTCATCGGATCCACTGTGAGGGCTTTCAGCCGTTCTCTCCTTCCTTCCTTCATGAGTCCATCCATTCATTTCAGTGCAAATGTACTAGCCCTGACTGTCAGTACTGCACCGTGTCAGATGCTTGGTCCTGGGGTAATTCAGCCGCGGGAGAGTGGGGTGGGCGCTATCCTCCTCCTCATCCAATCAGACGGCATCTCTATCAGTTATAAGAATGCTCAGGAGGAAGATAAGGCTTCAGAGAGGTTGACCGTGAACGCAGAGAGGAAGAGCCAACCACAGGTTCCCTGGGGCTGATTCCAGGGTGTGATTCAACGTCATTCTCACCGACGCTGGGATCAGAGGTCTTAGGAGCACAGACCCTGAATGTGACTGACTCTGACTCGCAGCCCCTCCCTTCCAGTCTTGCAGAGTAGAAGGCTGTTAGCAGGAGTCTGTCCACCTTCAGCGTAGCCATGGAGACATATGAGCTCATGAAAGTGGGTACAAGGAGGGAGGGGTCTCCTCAGCCGGGTGACAGAGGGAAGGGGCTGCCAGGAGAAAAGAGTCGTCTCATCTGAGATGAGAGAAGGAACGCTCGGAGAAAGGCCGGGTCTGACCCCTTCTCCTTTGTCATCGTCTCGGCCTCTCCTTGCTCATGACGCTGGGTGCCTCCTACACGCCAGCCGGGACTCCGTTCTGGAGTCAGCACCCCTTCCTGACTTCCTGAGCCCTCGCCCCTCCCCGGGGACCTGCCTTCCCCTCTCCTCGGGACACTTGCCACCCTTGTCAGATCTTCAGAGCCTCATTGTGAACATGTTCACTTGCCTTTTCAGGGCAGTAAAATTCCTCTTATTCTCTTTCAGGGTCGCTTGTGGTGTAAACACAAGTGCCACCCAAACAAAAGCAACTGGTGTGTTGAATATCAGATTGTTTTCATAACAGAAAGCAAGGTGCTTTTTGCAAACACGTCTATCTGCACCATAAGCAGGTCCAACGGATCTGCCTTTCTAGAGCTTACAACCGAAGGTCAACCTGACGTGTTCAGGGACTTTTCTGGGGTGACCCTTAGGCTACCCCCTCCCACCTGGCAGGGTAGAGGAGGCTTAGGGGTTACAATAGGGGCTGTGAATGAATACCAGCAGGGATTTTGGCTGCTTCCTGCCTCTGCTCCATTCTGGTCATACTTGGGAGGAAGAATCCATCATCAGGCATCCTCCTGGTTGCACATGGAGTTGAAAATTACTCGAAGGGCTTGCCTTTTTCTGCCTCACTTGAATGCCTGCAAAGACCGGGATCTCACTACCTAAAGAGCAAGCCCATTCCTGAGAAGCCTGGCTCTCACACAGTTTTCTTTCTATGGACACCAAATTGACAGTTCTGCAACTGCTATCCATACGTCCTAGTTCAGCATTCGAGAGCAACAAGAGTGAGGCTAACCCTTCCTGTCCACTTCAGCTGCGTGGCCATCCCAGGCAGGATACCAGAGCTGGAAGGGACTCTCGGAATTCCCGCCGCCGCCCCCACCTTGTGTTACCTGGGGCTGCGGTCGTTGCACCTCTGAGCAACTTGGCGGTGTCTCGCTCTCCTCATCGGTGCCCAAGGTCTGTCATGCACAGTGTCTGTCTGAGACCTAACCCCAGGGTTGGGGCTAGATCCCGGTCTCCAGCCTGCTCATTCCCTGCCTTTGGTCATCACCATCGGATGGGACGGGTCTGACCCCAGCTGTGTCCATTCCCCAGAAGCCCCCTGCACATAGAGAGAAGCCCCAGCATGGCCTGGGTGAGGTGCTGAGTGTTTTGTTTCAGCCACATCTTCAGCCTCATCCATCTGCCTAAGTCGGCTCATGGGAGCTGTCCAGAGTGCTAGCTGGAAGTTTTACCATCAAGTTAACTCTTGGGTTTACTCCCAAACCCAAGTGTTAACCCACTTCAGTACTCTTGCCTGGAGAATCCCACAGACTGAGAGGAGCCTGGTGGGCTATGGTCCAGAGGATCGCAAAGAGTCAGACACGAGTGAAGTGGCCGAACACGCCCCCATGGAAGGGCTTGCTGACTCTTGGCTCCCGTCACCTCTGAGCCAGGCTGGAAGGCCCGGGGTCCTTTCCCTGGCTCTCAGAGTCAACCCTCGCAGAGCTATGGAGGCAGCCTGGCCAAGCAGAAAGAAAAGGCAGGGGCTCCAGAGGCAAAATGCAGATTCGGTTTTCTGGCTCTTTCTCTCACCAGCTGAGAGAGCTGACTCAGATCTCTCCCTCCTCTTGGTCTCAGTCTCCTCATCTGTGAAAGAGTGATAAAAAATATCCCAGTCACAGGGCTGCGTCCGGGTTCCAGACAAACGTGAAGGAAAGTCTGAGGTCTGGTGCGTGCTCTCTGCTCGAGAGACCTGGCCTTCCCCATTCCAGCCCCCTGCACAGGCACCCCTGTCCTCGCCAAATCCCCCCCAGACCTCAGCCGCCGTTGGCTCACACTTGGTAGAGCATGGTTACCATGGCAACTCATGGGTTGTGCAGCTCCAGGCCCCTGTTCCCCCGGACTTGTCCCTCTCCATTCCTGCGCCCAGCCCAGCCCAGCCTAGCTCGGGGGCTGCCCAGGCAGCCGGGTTGCACTGGGCTCTGGCAGCCCTGTCCTCTGAGCCGACCCTCTGTTGCCAAGAGATTTCAAGGGGTTTAGAATTGAGCGGGCTCCATGGGCTTCTCTCAGCCAGTACAGGCCTCCTGGTCCCCTGCCAGCAGAGGCTTGGCCCTGCTGTGTCCCAGCTCCCCAGAACCCTCTGGATCCTCTTTGCTCTCTCTTTAGGAAGACAGGCTGGGCCAGGACTGGTGTTTGGAGAACTCTTCCCTGAAGCAGCCCCCCAACCTCTTCTTTCCATGGCCTTCTCCTCCAACCACCGGCTCTGCAAAACCCCTCTCCACTCCCCTCAGCTGTGTCTGGGTGAGATGTCTTGCTGCGTGGAGAGGGGGCAGGCACCGAGATCAAAGGACTCGGGTTCGAATCCTAGCTCCGCACTTCCCAGGTGCATTAGTTGGCCAGAGCTGCCAGAACAAGCACCACAAACCGGGTACGTGACGCCCTCCTTGTCGCTATGTCTGTCCAAATGTCCCGCCTTTAATAAGGACGCCAGTCGTAATGGATGAGGGGCCCACCCTCCTCCGATACGATCGCATCGTAACTCATTACGTCTTAACTGATTACCAGGTAAGGTCACATTCTGAGGTTCTTGGGGTGAGAAATTCCGCCCTTGAACTTTGGAGAGACATGATCCAACCTGTAGCACTGCTCTGTGGCCGAGGGCAAGTCATCGCCTCTCAAAGACTCAGAAAGGCTCATCTCGAACACGAGAGTGAAAACAGCAACGTCCTCTCGCAGATGTTGTAAAGATTAAATGGAACAACGCACACACATTGGTTAGCCCAGGGCTAGCAGATACTAGAGTCAATAACTGTAGCGGCTGTGAGTTCCTGTTTGGAGGACGATCCTTTTCCTTGGGGACCCTTTTATTCTGGATGGAGGGAGTGAAAATATGGGTGAGTTCAAAGCCTTTGGGTCTCATTACTACAATCCAACCTCCTAGAAACCCTGGTAGGACCATGGTTTAGGGATTCGTTCATTGACCCCAGTTTATTCTACAGATGCTGGGTGCTTTATGCATCGCTATTTTATTTCATTCTTGTAAATGTATTCGTGTTTTCATTTAACAGATATGGAAATGGACAAGGGGTGTGGCTCCCTCAAAGCCCAGTAGTGAGGCAGATGGCAGGGGCCGGCTCATAGTGAAGGGTGTAGCTATTCCTGGCCTGGGGTGGGCGCCTGCTCGGGAAAGGTGGCCATTTCTCTCTGCAACAAGCCACACAAATCCTTCACTGACTCCCTGTAGCCCATTCCTAGACGAGCTCTCAAGTCCTCCCATGCTGTCGGCACACAGCTTCTGCTTATAATTTTTCGTATTTGTATATTCTTTCCGATGCTTGTCATCAGGCTGTTTATTGGCATGCAGAGACGCGCCCCTCATACATGTTAAATATACATGCATCGCTGTGTGTGTGAGTGTGCCTTCCCAGTTATATTTATGCAGTTCCTCAGAGGATTAATTTAGCCAAATAACCGAAGCTATTTAGGTAGCTGACATTCACACTGTGATGGGAATGCAGGAGCGCAGTCAGCAAGATGCTGGCTCCCACCCAGGCCTCCCCAGGACTCAGTTTCCTTAACTTGGGGCCCCATGTGGCAGGAGCCCTGCTAGTCTGGGTTTCAAATCCAGGTTCAGTAACTGGCAGCTGTGAACTTTGGGGAAAAGTAATCACCAACTGAGCCTCATTTTTTTCGAGGGAAAAGAGGCCATTTTTCTTACAGAGCTGTTGCAGGCTTACTTGATCTGATGTGTCTGAAAGTCTTTGCTCATAGGGGGTGTGATGTGTTAGTGGCTGCTTTCACTTTCTTCTTTCGCCTGCCTTTCCCTCCGTGTGGCCCCAAGAGTAACTTAAGATAAGGTTAAAATTCTCTGGCTTGGCTCTTCAGGTCCTCAACTCTGTGGTCTTGCTTGATCTTCCTTCGCTCAGAAATTATCCTCCCACTCTGCTTGTATCGTTGAGTTGGGATGGACATTGCTATCGGTGCCCACCATTCCTGTGCAAGCCAACCCAACAGCTTCAAACCAGCCAGCATGCAGGGGGCCAGAGTCCACGTACCTGCCAGAGGGGCAGGCTGAGGTGGGGCAGCTCTCATCCAAAGTTTGATGTGGGCGTAAGTGCCCCAGCTCCATCACCCATGGTTGGATGAACTCACAGGTCTGTTTTACACTCTTGCCCAATGTGCCCCAGTAGGCTGGATTCCTGGTTGCCCAGAGCGGGAAACCTGCTTCGTCGGCTTTCTTCTCTTTCTTTCCCTGTCTCACTCCCTCATGCTCCTGTGAGTGTGCTTAGGATCCCCTTCAAGATGAACTCTGCACCTGCAAATTCGTGTCTTAGGGTCTTCTTCTGGAAAAAGCCCAGTTTAAGACCAGATGTGGTGGGGAGTGATGAGAATCTGGACTCTGGGGTCCCCCTTCCCCCACCAATATTTTAACCCTACTTGAAGAGGCAGTGAACACATAAGATTTCTGAGCCCGTTTTCTCCTTTATAGAGTAGGGGTAGGGTCACAGTCCCTGCCCGTTGGGGCCGTGAGGTCCCTGACCTTGAGAACCGCCTAATGTTTTCTAGCCCCTATACTAGACAGACTTCAGCTTGTTCCGTAGCCCTGTCCATTACCTGTCCCCCTGTCCATTACCGACTCCTGGAGTTTATTCAAACTCATCTCCATTGAGTCGGTGATGCCAGCCAACCATCTCGTCCTCTGTCGTCCCCTTCTCCTGCCTTCAATCTTTCCCAGCATCAGGGTCTTTTCCAAAGAGTCAGGTCTACACATCAGGTGGCCACATTATTGGAATTTAAGCTTCAGCATCAGTCCTTCCAATGATTATTGTTATACATATACATACGTGTGTGTGTGTGTATGTGGGTATATATATGTATTTACACCCATATATATATATATATATGTTTATGTGTGTATATATATTCTTCTCAGACTCTTTCCCATTACGGGTTACTATAAGATACTGGGTACAGCTCCTTGTGTGTGCGTGCACGCTCAGTCACTTCGGTCGTGTCCAGCTCTTTGCAACCCTATGAGCCATCGCCTGCCAGGCTCCCTTGTCCATGGGGTTTCCCTGGCAGAAATACTGGAGTGGGCTGCCATGCCCTCCTCCAGGGGACCTTCCCACCCGGGGATCAGACCCGCATCTCCCGTGCCTTGTGCACTGCAAGCGGATTCATTCCCGCTGAGCCACTGGGGGTGCGCTCCACAGTGAGTCCTTCTTATCTGTGTTATGTGCAGTAGCTTGTACATGCCAATCCCAAACTCTTAATTTGTTCCTCCCATCCCCCCTTTCCCCTTGTAACTATAAATTTGTTTTCTATGTGAGTTAGTTTCTGTTTTGTAAATAAGTTCATGTGTACCATTTTTCAAGATTGTGATATCATATGATATTTGTCTTTCTCTGACTTATTTAACTTGGCATGATAATCTCTAGGTCTGTCCATGCTGCTGCAAATGACATTATTTCACTGTTTTTATGGCTGGGTAGTATTCCACTGTGCACACGCATGCGTGTGCGTGTGCGTGTGTGTGTGTGTGTGTGTGTGTGTGTGTGTGTGTATGCTCACCTTCTTGATTCATTCATCTGTCAGGGAGCATTTACGTTGCTTGCATGTCTTGGCTATTATAAATAGTCTTTGTGTGAACACAGAGGTGGATGTGTTTTTCAGATTAGACTCTTCTCCAGATACATGCCTGGGATGGATTGCTGGGTCATATGGTTACTCTTTTTTTAGTTATTTAAGAACTGGACATGGAACAACAGACTGGTTCCAAATAGGAAAAGGAGTACGTCAAGGCTGTATATTGTCACCCTGCTTATTTAAC
>SJYF01001022.1:962111-973006 GCA_006410515.1 Procapra przewalskii
AAAAGACTCTGATGCTGGGAGGGATTGGGGGCAGGAGGAGAAGGGGACGACAGAGGCTGAGATGGCTGGATGGCATCACCGACTCGATGCACATGAGTTTGGGTGAACTCCAGGAGTTGGTGATGGACAGGGAGGCCTGGCGTGCTGTGATTCATGGGGTTGCAAAGAGCCACACACGACTGCGCGGCTGAGCTGAACTGAACTGAAGGCACGCTACACTGCTCTCCATAGTGGCTACGCCAATGTGCACATGGATTTTTTAAATTGACTTGTATATGGCCTTTTTCCACATAGACTGCCCTATGCCATCTAGAAGATCATCTCCAAGAGCAGAGTTTCTGTTATTAATACTTTACTCATTGCCAATATTCAGCACCCGGGACAGCACCAAACTCGTTGTACATCTTGAAAATTACTAGTATCATTGCTTTGCTCCTTCCTGCCTCTGATTTTACTCTAGCTATTCCTATCACCTTGGATTTCTGTTCTATCTAAAGCTTTATTCATCCTTTACAGCCCAGGAGGCTTCTCAGTTCAACTCTGACCCTTACTGAACCCTACTTCCTCTGAGATTCCCCACTGAGGCCCTTCCTTAGGGACACAGACTGAGGTCCTGGGCCTCAAGATAACACCGACTTGGTGCCTTTCCTCTCTCACCCCCCTTCCCAGGTTCTGGCAGGACGTACCCGAGGCGTCTGTAGCTAGCTGCTTTCCTTGGCCATCAGCAGCAGACAGAAGGGCTTGCTGACAACCTCTCCAGCTCCTGCCACGTTTGCAAGGCCCCATCAGTCTAGTGTGGAGCCACCAAGCTACAGAGTGTCTTCTGTGTCCCTTGGGTCCCCTGCCACACAGTCAGACTGTCCTCAGACTCCTCCTCACACAGACACCAGCTGCCCACCGTGCACCTGCCATGCACCTGGCTCGAGGGGCTCCACTTACATGGGTCACTGAGCTTTGATGCATATGGCCTCACGCTTACTGGATCCAGGATCAAGGCCTGAATCAGAGGCAAACACCCTGTGGATAGGCTGATGGGAAGCCTGTGAGGCAGCCTGGGAATACTAGCAGACTTGTGTTGAACATGTCCTGGGTACTAAGAACTCCCCCCCAGATGTCTTTGATCCTCACAGCCAACCTTTGAGGCCAGAGCTGTTATTATGTCCATTTCAAAGATGCAGAAACTGATGCAGGAACTTGCGTGGCATCAGGATTTGAGCCAGCTCTGCCAGACTCCAGAGCAGGTGCTGGGAATAACGTACCCCTCTCTCTTCTCCTTTGGGTGGTGATTAACTGAAGAACACAAATCCTCCTGATGAGACTAGACAGCTCCAGGTGCCCCGCATGCCACGAATGACTGTGTGCATGTGTATGCATGGGGTGTGTGTGTGTGTGTGTGTGTGTGTGTGTGTGTTGTGAGAGACATAGAGACAGACACTCAGGGAATGGAGAAGTGGAGACATGGCCGAAAAACGTGGAAGGGGGCTGGCAGCTAAAGCCAGGAGATGATAGGAGACTTGAGGGCTACTCACCAGCTCCTGAACAGGGCCCCATTCTCCACGAGGCCCGGCCCAGCAGCAGCTGGAGGGCTCCCCGCCCCCTGGGGAAAACCCCAAGTCCACCTCCATCCCTTGTAACCCAGGGCGCCTATGACAGTGTTGCGGCCAAGTCCAGCATCACCCTCCGCCTTTGAATGACATCATCCCAGCCATGGTCTCCTCGGTCACCCTCCTTGTTATCGTTGGCGTAGAGGTCTTCTCCACGCCACCCACACCTCACCTACCCTTACCAGCCCGCCACCCAAGCACCTCCTTCATTCACTCATTCAGCAAATATTTACGAGCACCCTTTACACGCCAAGTGCTCTTGTAGCCACTGGGAGCGCAACAGGAAGCGAAACCAAAAGTCCGCCCTCAGGGATCTCCATTCAGCACCCTCGCTCCCTCCCTGCAAGACCTCGAGCACAAGAGTCAGCCCTCTGCGGCAACAGCGTCCCCCATCATTCACTGAGCCCCGGCCCTGCGCAGCGCCCCAGGCTGGGAGCTGAGCGCGTGGAGGACACCCCACCCTTGCAGCGCGCGTGCCGCTTCCTCCTCTCTCATCTGCACTAAGGGAAAGCCCTCCTTGAAGGGACACCGCTCCAGTTTTCCCCCAGATGGTACCCCTCAAAGCCTGCTGCCGGTTGTTAGGCTGTCTGACCTACTTGGAAATCCTTTCATGCAAAAAAATAAAAGGAGCTTCATCTCAGAGGCAGCTGCATTTCTCCAGAGCAGGAAAGGAAATAAGACAAAGACTGGGCTCTCCCAAATTAAAAGCAAGCCCATGAGAAGCCAGAGAGGGGCTGAGGAGGACCCTGGGGGTTTCAGAGGGCTCTGGCAGCCTCTGGTTGCAGCGGCGCCTTGGCAAGGCCACCTTAAGGCAAAACTGATGGGGCAGTAAGGACACATGGGTGGGGGCAGAGGAGCCCTTCCTCTCTGGCTGCAAATGAGCCCAGCTGTTCAGCCGGGCAGCTCCCCCTGCCCAGCATCCCAGCTTCCCTCGAAGCCAGCTCTCCAACCGCCTGTCCATATCACCGAGGGCCCATCAGCCCCCAGGGCTGGGATTCATTTAAATGGTATGTGAGCCGTGTGGCTAAAGTGCGTGTTAAGCAATGTTTATTACAATCAATAAATCATGGTCCCGTATCTGATCCAGAGACGGAAATAGCTCGTGAGCCGGGGCCGCTGAGGAGAGAGAGGTGACCGCAGGCTCGGAGATAAGACAAACTCGATGAGGTCAGCCTCTCCATATCAGCTGCGAGGGGCTGGTGTCCTGAGCCCTGATTCCATTTCTCCCTACAGTTCCTCCTCCCCCTCCTTCCTGAAGGAGCCTCAGGAGAGCCCAGATGGTCTGTGTTTCCCTCCCCCGGAGAGAAGGCTGGCCTGGGAGCAGGGGAGCGGCTTAGCCGGCCAGGTAGGTGCCTCAGTAAGAGCAGGGCGGGAGGAAAGCTTGCTGGCCGCCTTTGGCGACCTCTTTCTGACGGGGGGAAGTTTAGCTCCATTCCCTGCATGCTGGGAAGGGAGGCGGGGTAGTAGGAGAGGGGAAGCCTTGAAGTGCTGCAACTGGAAAGCCTGCAGCTTTGGGTGAGGGTGAGGAGCGCTCTGGGCAAGCATGGTCATGTGCACTCAGAGCACAATACTGTCATCACAAAGAGCTGGAGCTCACATCCCAGCTTTGCTACTTCCTTGACTGAGCTCCCTAACCTCTGAGTGTCCCTTCCCTGTGTGTAAAGCAGGGGAAGCGGTATCACCTTCACAGGAAGGTTGGGGGGACACAGTGAGTTAATGTCTCAGAAGCGCTCAGCACAAGCGTTACAATATGTTTTGCTGTTGTCGTTGCTGAGTCACTCAGTCGTGTCCGACTCTTTGCCACCACACGGACTGCAGCAGACCAGGCTTCCCTGTCCTTCACCAGCTCCCGGAGCTTGCTCAGACTCATGTCCATTGAGTCAGTGATGCCATCCAACCATCTCATCCTCTGCCGTCCCCTTCTCCTGCCCTTAATCTTTCCCAGCGTCAGGGTCTTTTTCAATGAGTCAGCTCTTCGCATCAGGGGGCCGAAGTATTGGAGCTTCAGCTTCAGCCTCAGTCCTTCCAATGAATATTCAGGACTGATTCCCTTTAAGATGGACAGGTTTGATCCCCAAGGGACTCTCAAGAGCCTTCTCCAGCACCACAATCTGAAAGCATCAGTTCTTCAACACAACCTTCTTTATGGTCCAACTCTCACATCCCTACACGACTACTGGAAAAACCGTAGTCATGACGAGATGGACCTTTGCTGGCAGAGTGGTGTCTCTGCAGGATGTTTAGTGATCATGAGTGGGTATTTACTGTGGGAGGCCTGCTGCGGCCCATGGGGTTGCCAAGAGTGAGGCATAATCTAGTTGAGTGAGCAGCAGCTGTGGGAGGGCTGAATAATGGCCCCAAAGACGTCCTCACCCTAATTCCCAGAATCTGTGAATGTTTTGCGCATGGAAAAAGGATTCTGCAGATGCGAGTAGCTAAAGGAGCTAGGGATGAGAAGATTATCCTGGATTATCCAGTGGACCCAATGCAATCACAAGGATCCCTATAAAAGGGAGGAAGGGGAAGGCGGAGTGAGAGGGCCACGCGACCACAGACGCAACGGGAAGCAGGGCCTGAGGGAACACTGCGCTGGGGGCGATGGAGACGGAGGAGGGGCCGCAAGCCAAGGTATGCTGCGGCTCCAGACGCCGCAAGAGGCAAGGGAGTGAACTCTCCTCCAGAACCCCAGAGAGAACCAGCTCTTCCAGCTGCTTGATTTTGTCCCTGTAAGGCTCATTTCAAACTTCTGACTTCCAGAACTCTAAGAGAACAAACTGGTGTGATTTTAAGCTACTGGTTTGTGGTTATTTGTCACAGCAACAACAGGAAAACGGCCACTTGTGAAGTTTACAGGGGACCGCTTCCCTGATGAGAGATCACAGCAACAACAAGAACATGGCCACTTGTCCCCAAACCCACAGTTTGTGAAGACAACGATGTTGGTGACGCTGATACAAACGTCTGGGGTGCCTCCCGGGGTCCCCGGCTGGTACAGGCAACTGCCATCCGCTTCCTCATAAGGTGAACCCTGGCAAGAGAAGACTCTGCTTGTGCCCATTTGGCATGACCAGTACAGACCTGGTGGGAAGTTGGAGTGTCTCATGGGCTTCTGATGCCCGTGAAGGTGGCAGCCAAAACCGTGGCGGTCCCAGGCCTGTGGGCCGATATGTGGACCATCTGAAACATCAAGCGGAACGGACTCATAGGACTTTGAGCTGTTAGTCAATACTTCTCTGCTGGCTAGGGTGGCCACTGTTCGGAGCTTGGAGAGGGAAGAGATGGCAGGAGCAAGTTTTGGGGGATCCAAATGCTGTGTAGGCAATTGAAAGTAAGGATTTGAGAGAATGGCCCGGAAACACATTCATTACCATGTGTGAAATAGACGGCCAGTGGGAGTTTGCAGGATGACACAGAGACCCCAGAGCAGTGCTGTGTGACCACCTGAAGGAGCGGGAAGGGGAGGGAGGTGGGAGGGGGTCAAGAGGAAGGGGACATGTGTTCACCCATGGCCGGTTCATGGTGATGTGTGGCAAAACCATCACAGTATTGTAAAGCAATTGGCCTCTAATTAAAAATTAAAATTTTAAATTCAACGTTAAAAGACTAACATCAGAAAAAAAGTAAGGACCTGGCAGAAGCAGTTGTCGATATGGAGAGCTGGACAGAGGCTTGATCACAGAGCCGAGGTGGGGGACCCTCCCTGGTAAGAGAGCAGAGCAAACTGTCTCCGGTAGAGACGCCTGACCCTGTTCAGGGCTGCTCACAAGCCCCCTGGCTAAGACGAGCCCCAAGTCTCGGAGTCAGGGGCCCACCATGCTGTCCGTGAACTGTGGCTCCAGGAGAGAAAGACCAAGGGACAGTTAGAGCAAGGAGTTTCATTTCCTTTTGAATTATCTTCTCTCCTGGATGAATGCATCAACCCAGTACCAGGATCTCCTCTGACGGGGGCGGGGTTTCTGCTCCAAAACCAGACAGCCGAGCCACGCTCAGCAGAATGGCTTGGCTGGTGGGAAGCAGTGGCTGGCACTGCCCTTCTCTTTGAGTGGGGCTGCCAGCTCTCCTGGAAGCTTCTTGTCTGTCTTGTGAAGGACTGCGGTGGGGGAGGGAGATGGTGGGTGATGGTGGAGCATCATGGAGGCTACGTGATGGACGCTGGTGCTGGCTCAGGGGGAGATGCCCAATAAGAGAGGGTGCCAGCGGCCTGGGTGAGTCCAGGGTCTACACTGGGGCTTCCCAAGTGCTGGTGCCTGGATGAGCCTCAGCTGAATCACCCGGCGAGGGGAGGGGCTGTGGGTCTAAAATATGGGCTTCAGGGGCCTGCTCCCTGAGGAGATGCCTACTCACGCGTCGGGTAGGACATCTGTAACTTTGTTGCCACCCGCTCTACAGTGATGCCCAGAACCTGCCCCCAGCCCCCTCTCACGTGATCTGGACCAGTTCCTGCTACGAGCCAGCCTCCATTGGCTTCAGAGCTCAGTTAGGACCCTGGCCCCCGGAGCTGGCACTGGGCATGGCTCTTCCCCACACGCCTCAGGTCCCTTCCCCAAGGACTGAGGGAGCCGGCTTGTCTTTCAAATGGTATCCCCAAGCAGCTCCTTTTCTGCCTCCCAGCTCAGGACAGCATTGCGGGCGGGTCCCTGGAGGCTGGGTTATTCTGCCGGTAGCGCCTCTGCCTAGGGGTTGATACGGGAACTTGGGAGACAGAGAAACCTGTTTTCTCCTACTGGTTCTTATCTCGTGATCAAACTCATCTCTAGCCTGGCATCCCCAGAGTGTGGCAGGCAGGGCCAGAGCCCATCTGGAAGAGGTGTGATTACAACCTCATCAGGAGAAGACTGTGACCGAGCGAGAGGGAAGCGGGTGGGGGAGGGGAGGGGAGACCGGAAAGAGGAGGAAATAGAGGGAATGATGGTGGCCTCTTTCTTCCCCACCCCCTGCAAGCCCCCCGAGCACGCAGCGGGAAACGTGACTCTGATGCATAAATAAAGACCTTCCTCGACTGCAGCGTTACCCCTGGCGCTCAGGACTGGGTAATTCTTTGCTGTGGGCACTGTTCTGTGCGTGGAAGGATGTCTGGCAGCATCTCTGGCCTCTGTTCACGAGCTTCGAGCAGCATCCATCTCCAGTTAAGACAACCGAAACATCTCCAGATAATGCCAAGCATCCTCTTGGGGGCAAAGTTGTCCTTAGTGGGGAGCCACTGCCGAATTACCGAAAAGCCGCCAGTGGCTTCTCTGCTGGATTGCATTCTTGCTCCTGATTCTTCATCCGTGCTTCAGCCGTATGACTTTGTAGTCCCTCCCATTAGAGTGATGCTGGGGTCCAGCCAGAGACTTGCTTGCGACTGAGCGAAAGCGGGAGACTCAGAGTGGCCGGGCCGAGGCCAGACGTTCAGAGCCGCCGCCTGCTGGAGCTGAAACCTCGCGCTTCCCCCCCCCAGCCTCTCTAGATCACAGCCGGAGGTGCCCACTGGCTCCAGGAAGAGGAGGTGCACGCGCGGGGCCGTCCATGGCTGGGGGCAGGCCCGGCCAAGCCCAGGCCAGACGAGGCCGCCCCCAGACCACCCGCGGCTGAATGAGTGAGGATCACGGATGCTGTGCTAAGCTGCCGGGTGGCTTGCTACGCAGTGTCATGTGGCAGCGGCTGATATGACAGCTTCCGGTTGAGACCGGGAGAATCCTGAACTACTCACTTTGACTCGTGAGGCTCTACATGGTCTGGCCACTGCCCAGCTCTCTTGGGGGTTGGGCAGGGGTGGAGCAAGCTCGCCAGGCTGAAGGAAAAGCAAGAAAAAAGACCCTGACATTGAGTGGCATGAGCTGTCTGTATTATCTATTTGGGGACCTACAGATTATCATTACTGAATGAAGTGAGTCAGACCGAGAAAGGCAAATACATATCACTGATACGTGAAATCTGAAAGACAGAAATGAACTTGTTTCGAAAACAGTAGACGTAGAAAACAAACTTATGGTTACCAGAAGGGAAAGGGAGGGAGGGATAAGTTAGAAGGGAATTAACAGTAGTCGCCACTACGTGTAAGACAAACAGCAAAGACTGACTGTAGCACCCAAGGACCAGTGTCCAGGATCGTGCAATAATCTGTGGTGGAGTCTGAAAATATACATGTATGTTTGTGTAATGGAATCGTTTTGCTATACACCTGAAACTATTAATAATGCAATATTTTAAATCAATTGTAGAAAGAAAGGTCTAAGATGGGGTCTTCAAGGGACAGAAGTGTGTCCAGTGTTAGCCAGGGATCAGATCTCCTTTTGGAGACCTGGCGGGCTACGGTCCATAAAGTCGCAAAGACTCAGAACCGACTGAAGCCATTTAGCGCGTGTGCAGACCTGTCTTAACCTGGTTTTTCCATGGGCAGAGGAGTGTGGTGGGCTGCAATCCGTGGGGTCTGACCATGGGGTTCTCCAGGCAAGGATACTGCAGTGGGCTGCCTTGCCCTCCTCAGGGATCTTCCCAGCCCAGGAGCCAAGCCTGCGTCTCTTACAGCCCCTGCTCTGGCAGCTGGGTCTAGTCAGAGCCAAAATCCAGGCCGTTATGATGGTAGACTCCGGGTGAGTCCTTATCTCCCCCACCACAGACAGCGATATTATTGAGTAAGCTCTTCCTCTGGACCAGACACTAGGCTAAGTACTTAGCATCCAGAATCAATCTTCCCATGCTAATGAGCATAGTTCAATTATGCCCATTTTGCAGGTGGGAAAATCAAGTTCTTACTTGCCTGAGCTCACACTAACAGTGGTAGTAGAGAGAGAATTCAAACTCAGGTCCGCCTGACGCCAGAGCTCCAGCTCTCAAGCCACGGCCTGGTCTCCCCCCGGCTAGCACTACACACCCAGCCACCTTCCAGAGCAACTTTTCCCTCCAGGGAGCAGGAGAGAGGTGCCACCTTTCAAGCGCATGGCACCTTCGGGAGACGAGTGTCACTGCGCTGCCGTCAGAGTCTTCAGGGACTTTCCAGGGCCTGTTGCATGCCCTGCAGGCTCACAGCGCCAGCGCCCTCTCCTTCAGCAGCGTGGGGTGAGTTGCTGGCGCATCTGAGGACAGGTCTCTGGGTGCACGTTATGGACAGACTCCAGGAGGAAGTTCAGGTTCTGCAGTCTGGTCCCATGATTAACAGGCAACACCAGCAGAGTGAGGCAACAGACAGGGCAAGATAGGAGGCTGGTTTGCAGGAGACCGGCTGGGGTGAAAGGGTCTCCAGGGGGCCTTTGGGGCTTAGGGGAGCTTTAAAGGACACATGAACTGTGGCGTTGGAGAAGACTCTTGAGAGTCCCTTGGACTGCAAGGAGATCCAACCAGTCCATCCTAAAGGAGATCAGTCCTGGGATTTCTTTGGAAGCAATGAGGCTGAGGCTGAAGCTCCAGTACTTTGGCCACCTCATGCGAAGAGTTGACTCATTGGAAAAGACTCTGATGCTGGGAGGGACTGGGGTCAGGAGGAGAAGGGGACGACTGAAGATGAGATGGCTGGATGGCATCACGGACTCGATGGACGTGAGTCTGAGTGAACTCCGGGAGTTGGTGATGGACAGGGAGGCCTGGCGTGCTGCGATTCATGGGGTCGCAGAGTCAGACACGACTGAGCAACTGAACTGAAATGAAGTCTGGACTCCACCCCAACTTGGGATTTAAAGCTCAGGGATGTATTTCTTTTAAGCTTTCTACCATCTCCAGCTGGTTCCGACTTGGACCCTTGCTTAAGAGTTTCTGTCCGGGAGGCTGTGCTCCATGGAATATCTTCTGCTGTACGACTCTCTGTTCCCATCATATTTCATGGCCAGGGTCTTTGCTGTCTCCCTCTTCTTCCACGATGCCATCGTGGGTTTATCATTCAAAGACAGAAGCTTTTCCTGGACTCCTTTCTCCATACCTGACGTTAGACTCTTCTGAAAGCACCCCAAACTAACACAACCCATAGGGAACTCAGCTTTGTCCCTAAACTTTCTTCCCTTTCTTGGGTTCTCGGCCTCAATAAATGCTATCTCCACTCCCTCCAAAAAGCCAGAAAAGGTGGGCACCACAGATGATTAAGGGCTGAGGCCTGAAACTGTGCAGTCAGTCCCCCGGGGTTGCAGTGTGGCTCCACTGCTCTGGCCGTGTGACTATCAGCCAGTTATTTAACCTCTCTGAGCCTCATTTTCCTAATCTGTAAGATGGGGAAGCAATACGAATGTATCCTAAGGATATGATTAGGAGCCAATGAGATGACACACACAGGATGCTGGGGCAGCACTCGGCACACAGCCTGGCTCAACTGGTGTGCGCTGTTTTCCTCCTTGGGGGCCTCTCTTCACTCCTTGTATCCAATTCATCCCCGAGGCCTGTCATTCCTGTCTCCCAAACATCAAGTCCATCCTCGTTACTCATCTCCATGACACCCCCTGAGCGCGGGTCATCCGTCCAGGACAAGCACTCTTGCCTCCTCCCTGGTCCCCACCTTCCCTCCTGCCTGCCTCTGATCTGTTCTCCACACAGCAGCAGTGGAAACAAACTTTGAAAAACACAGATGGGGTCTTGGGATCCTGCCCCTTTGCTGCTTAAAGCCTTCAGGCTGTCACAGTGTGCGTCCTCTGCCTGGCCCTCAGTCCACCCCTCCCACCTTCCCCTGACTCTCCCCCGCACATCCTCAGAGCAGAGCCAAGATGTCACCGTCTGAGGGGAGCCTGATTCCCAGGCCAGATCCCTGGCTCTGTGCCTCCACAGCCCATCTCGTGCATCCCTGTTGCAGCGCTTTGTGTGCGGCGTGCCCGTGATTGCCCCTGGTCCATTCTGCTCTCTGGGCGCGAACACGAACACACCCTCGCTTGACACAGAGCAAACTGTGAGTCGAAGCCACTGCCGTCTTTGTGATCAGCAACCCCATCGTCACTCCTCTCGGGCCAGCTCCTACATCACCTACTGTTATGACTGATGTCTGATATGGGTGCCACCTAAGGCAAGGGTAAGTTAAGTCCTCAAGAAAGATGTCTAAGTTGAGTTCAGGTCAGTCACTCAGTCGTGTGTGACTCTTTGCGACCCCATGAATCGCAGCACGCCAGGCCTCCCTGTCCATCACCATCTCCCGGAGTTCACCCAGACTCACGTCCGAGTCCATGATGCCATCCAGCCATCTCATCCTCTGTCGTCCCCTTCTCCTCCTGCCCCCAATCCCTACCAGCATCAGAGACTTTTCCAATGAGTCAACTCTTCTCATGAGGTGGCCAAAGTACTGGAGTTTCAGCTTTAGCATCATTCCTTCCAAAGAAATCCCAGGGTTGATCTCCTTCA
>SJYF01001022.1:990198-1008546 GCA_006410515.1 Procapra przewalskii
TAAATGTGCTCATTTATACAAGACACGGCGAAGATTCTTCAAGCTCTGTGCTCCTTGGACACCTTCTGTCGCTTGTTCTGATGCCTTTCCCCACCCCCTCCCTGCATTAGCTATTTACTGCTATCTAACAAGTTATCTCAAAACGTAGACGCTTCAGACAGCAGGTCTTTAAAGCATCAGCTTCTGTGGGTCAGGAAGCCAGGCGCAGCTTAGACAGGCCCGGCTGAGACAGTCAGCAGGGGCTGTGGTGTCGCCGTGAGGCTCAGCGGGGATGGGCCTGTGTCTAAGCTGACACCAGCAGTCGTGGTCAGGATTCAGTTCCCCACAGATCTTTGGACTGAGAGTCTCAGTGTCTCAGGAGCTATGGCCTGGGGGCCTCCCTCGCTTCCTTGCCACGTGAGCCTCTTTAGGGCAGCTCACGACAGAGCAGCTGGCTTCATCAGAGTGAGCAGGGAGGGGCCAAAGAAAGTGCGTGCAAGACAGAGGCCGCAGTCGTTTGCCGCCTAGCCTCAGAAATGACTTCTCATCAGCTTGCCCTGCTCTCCCTCTAAGAAGTGGGCACTGGATGCAGCCCGCAGTCAAGGGGGGAGATCATGCCAGGTTGCAGAAGCAGAAGATGGGGGCCATTGGGGACCATTTTAACCACCTGGATTTTTAAAATGAAATTTTATTTATTCATTTATTCTGGCTGCATGTGGGATCTTAGTCCCTGGACCGGGGGTTTAACCCATCACTGTCCCTGCAGTGGAAGCATGGAGTCTATACCGCTGGACTGCAAGGCAGTTCCCTCACTGGGAGCCGTTTTAGAAGTGACCCACCACACCTCCCCTCTCCACCGAACTCTTGGCCCCGTGGGTCACCAGAGACCACAGTTTTCCTTCTTGGACTTTGGCAAGAAAGGGCGTGAGAAGCGGGAAGCAGAGACATGGACGAATGTGATGTAGGTCAGCCAAGCAAAGCGCTTGGGATGGGTGCCCTAGGAGAAGGAGGGAGGGCACGGACACAGACAGAGCCCCGCGGCTATTACCGGGACTGTGACAGCCAGTTTCCCCAGGGGCGCTGCATCTTCACAACGCAGAGAACCTGGGAGAAATGACAGGGCTTCATGCACGTGTGATGGGCCCCTTTCCAGTGTTTCATGAGGTCTCTTGGCCCCAAATCCTCCAACTCCAAACAACAACCTCAGTGAAAGAAAAGACAAAAATTTTAAAAAAGGAACTCTAGAGCCTCTTTAAGAAGGTTAATGGGGGCTCCTCTCCACCCCATTGGGGTGCCACTTTCTTGCTGTGGCAAGCTGGGGATAAGGTGGGCGCTTTCTGGCTTGTGGGAGAGAAAAGTGCCACACATCTCAGTGGCCTTGCCTCTTTTCTTGCCTAGGACCAGTGGCATGAAGAAGCAGGCAACCCGGAGGGCAGAAGGCAAGGTGTGCGGTGCCTGAGGCCCACTTGACCCTTGTAAATATTTAGTTGCATGTTGAACTTCAGCTCAGAGTTTGGCCTCAGGGATGTGGTTTCAACACCCTACAGCTCCCAGTGGTCGAGCCAGCGGGGGCCCGGTTGAGGCATTTGGGGCACAGTTTTAAGGAGGGCCTCATTCTTAAGAGTGCAGGACAACCCTAGACCTGGCCCTGGGGTAGACTAACTGGTTACGTGATTATTTGTTCAGTGTCAGCCTCTCCTTCTACACGGATCTTCCATGTCTGATTTTGTTCGCCACTGTATTTGTGGTGTTCCCTGTGGGGTCTGGCACTTATATGTGGGATGAATGAATGAATAAGTCAACGATTCAATCAATAACCCTCCACCGAGTGAGAGTCTGTTGATCTGTCAGGGCCCAGCTCAAAGGCTCTTTCCCCTGAAACCTTGCAGCGTTGCGGCCCCCTCTTGTCTTCTCAACACACTCCACACGCCCCAGCCAGCCAACAGTGTGCCCATCAGCGAGATCAAGGATGGTGCTTAAAAGCTTGGGTTCCAGGTCATACAACTGGGGTTCACATCCCCTCTCCATCTCGTTAGCTCTGTGACCTTAGCCGACTTGCTTAACTTCTCCAGATCTCAGTTTCCTCATCTGCCAGTTGGAGACCATCATAGCTGTGTCATAAGGATTAAAGACACGGATATGTATTAACCACTTAGGATGTTGCCAAATGCATAGTAAGCGCTTCATGAAAGCTGGCTGTTCCCCGCATCAGCTCACGTATCATCCTGCACTGTAATTATCTGCTCGATTGGACTGTGAACTCCTCAAAAGCAAGGACTGCGACTTACATTAGTATCTGTTCTCCCGGAACCCCGTGGGCTGTGTCTCCCGATCCACCTTGTGGGCGGCTTAGCCTAAAGCAGACAGAAGGGAGCCTTGACCTCTGAGACTAGCTCTGCGACCTCCTATCTCTCCACTTACATCCCCCAATACCCTCACGTGGTACAGACCCCTCGGCCCTTGGAGATGCTTGGAAACTTCTAGGGCCCCAGTTCCTACGTCCCCACCCCCTCATTAATCTTGATTAGGGAGTCCTTGCGCCGGAGTTAATTTTCTTGTAGATGCCTATCAGTCATGTAGCAAGACTCTCTCCCAAGCTAATGAGGAATCATGGTCTTGCCATGTTATTACTTATCTAATTAGCACACAGGCTTCTTTGGGGGTGGGGGATGGGGGGAGGTCAGGGAGGATACCAGGAGAAAGGGAGAAATTTGAGATTTCCAGGGAGATGGGGTGTGGGCGGTGTGCCTCACAGGAGCGGAGGGAAAAGCCCAGCTCCCGGCTTCTCCTCCCCCTGGACTGGCCCCTGGAACTCGGGCTGGGCCATCGGGGGCTGCCCAAACTTGAGCCCAGGGCCCCGTGGGGTGGGGGTCAGGCCACACNNNACCACCTCCTCCCCCGCCCCTGCCCAGGTAGTGAGAGCCGTGGCTTGCAGCTGGAAAGCCCTGGTGAGGAAGGCAAAGGCCAGCTGGGCCATTCTCGGGGGCCCAGGGCTGTGGGAGGCCTATTTGGCTGCAAGCAGGGCAGACTGTCAAGGCCAGGCTGGGTGACCAGGAGGCCAGGGCAGAGCGTCTGCCTTCTCTAGGCAGCCTGATCTTCCGCTCAGTGCTCCAGTTCTAAAGGAGAGGGATGCCCTGCCTGCCCCTGGGGGAATGGAGTGGGGTGATTGGGATGGTCCCTAGGCTGACAGTACAGGGGGATCAGTGTGTCCAAAAGGATGGAGCCTCGCTTGGAGGGGAGAAGGCAAGCATGGCGTCGTGCCCCCTCTGCTGCCTCATGAGCGACTTTCTCTCGTTCCTCCAACAGAGAAAGATGTGTTAGGAGCCCCCTAGATGCTGCAGCTGGGCGAGGTCGGAGAGACCCCCTCCCACCCTGCATCTCCCAGGCACGGCGCACTCTGGAGGGCGCAGGGGTCACAAGCTTCCACCAGGGATGCAAGTGATCTGCAGATCGGGGGTGTGACATCCAAGGCAATTTCAAAGCCTGGTGGGCTCAGGACCAGGGAGGTGGCACCACCCAGCGGGTCAGGGGGGTTTTGACCACTGACCACATGACACGGCAGTTCACGTCTCTGGGTCTTACCTACTTCACTCTTAAAGTGACTGTTTCTTTAAGTGACGTGTATCATAGTTAGCAAAGACCTGGCACATAGCGGGTTCAGGATCCAGAATTAGGCCCAAGACATTAGAGACTCTCTCAGGGAACGGCGCAAAAGGTCAGGCTTGAAGGAGGAAACCAAGCCAGACAGCACAAGGTAAGATGGTTCTAGAAGGTCATTGGGTCGAAAGACATGAGGATGCACAGGCTGATTTAAAGGTGGATGCGAAGCGAGCTGGCAGAGGCATCTCCCCAACTAGACGGCAAGGCCCTTGGAGTCGGTGGTCCTTCCTCCACCGGGCTAGGCACTGCCCAGGGAGGAAGTGCCTCTCCCGTCAGTGTGGTGTCTAACATCAGACTCTGGAGCCGACTGCTGCTGTCTGATTTTCTTTTCCCCGGCCACTTCTTAGCTGCATGGCCTTGGGTGAGCCTCAGTTTTCACATCTATAAAATGGGGTAATGGCACCTACCTTGTGAGACATGTGCACGTAAATCCTTCACTGTGTCTAAAGTGTCCACCAGTGCATTCATCATCCTTCACCGCGTAGCCGATCACCCCGAAACTTCAGCGCATCAAACAGCAGCACTTACTGTTGCATCAGGGGTCTGGACCCCAGGCATGGCTCAGGGTGTCCCCGGGATGACTGGCCAAGGCTGCGGTCACACCCGACTCGACTGGAAGAGGAGCCGGGGGCCTCTCCAAGCTCTCTCCCGCAGTGGCTGGCGGCCTCAGCGCCTCACGGGCTGCTGGATGGAGGCCTCAGCCCCTCATCCTGTTGCTGGGCTCCCTTGGTTCCTCCCACGTGGGCTCCTCCAGCGGGCAGCGGGAAGCACTGCAGCTGGCATCATCAGAGCGGGCAAGGGAGGGGCCAGCGCCAGCACCACCCAGACCAAAGCCACGGTTCTGCGGCCCAGTCTCAGGAGCGGTTTCCCAGGTGGCTCAGTGATAGCGCACCCGCCTGTGAAAGGGGGAGGCGCAGTGGATGGGGGTTTGACCCCTGGGTTGGGAAGATCCTTGCAGGAGGGAATGGCAACCCTCTCCAGTGTTCTTGTCTGGAAAACTCCACGGACAGGGAAGCCAGGGGGCCCACAGTCCATGAGGTCAGAAGAGATCTGGAGACGGCTGAGCACGCACACGTCTCGGGGGTGGTCCCCTGTCACATTCGCCTGTTCTGCCCCCGGGAAGCCAGTTACTCAGTCCAGTTCACGCTGAGGGGAGACTGCGAGGTGTGGACACCAGGAGCTGGCCCCTGCCACTGGGACTTGCACGCCTGATGGGCTGTGGGGAGGGCTGGGCACGGGGACACACCCTCTTCCTTCGCTGCACCTTGCTAGCACCTGGAGAAATGCCTGGCACTTTTGTCCAGAACCTGAGTAGGGCTCCCCTTGGGGCAGGAGCTGGGCAGGGAAGGAGTCCTCTCTCCCCACTGATCTCCTCTGAGCACCCAGACAGGGCTTTGCTGAGCCCAGAATAATCCCCCGGAGAGCCTCTTCCCACCCCCTTGAGAAGCCTGTGGTTGCCTTGCAGTGGCTTGCTCTGGCCTCCCAGTGGGAGAGAAGGCGAATTCTGCCCAGAAGGAGATGTGTCAAAACTGGATTTGCTGCCAGGGTCAAACTTTGCAGGGCTTTATCCCCAGCTGTCACCTGCCTCTGAAACAGAGAGCTTTCCTCCCGGTGGGACCGCTCACTCGTGGCCACTCCCCCAGAATCAGAGCCCATCAGCTTCAATCAGCCCCCACTCCCCGACCCCAGACATTTCTAGGCCTCTCTCCCCGGCCCTGGTGGTGGCTCCTAACCAGGGCCATCATCCCCGCCCCCCCAGACCCTCCTCCCCATTTTTCACGCAGCTGCCAGAAAGGTCTTTCAACACGCGAATCAGGTGGTGTCGTCCTCCCGCTGAGCATCCTCCAGTGGCCTCCGCTGCCCTGGAATAAAATCTCGGCTCCTGCCCACTCCCCGCCCTGTCTGCCCTCCTCCTGCAGTTGGCTCATCTCCTAACACTCACCCCAGGCACCACCAGCCATTTCCTGAAGCACCTGAAATTCTTCCTCCCTCAAGGCTTCTCTCCCGTTTCTTCCTCTGCTCTTGGCAGTGCCCGCTTCTTCTGATCCTTCTTATCCAGACAGATTGCCACCTCTTCAAGGAAGCCTTCCCTGACTGCACCATGCTCCCGTTACACTGGTCACATCCTCTGGTTTCATTGCGTCCTGGTACCGATCGCACCTGTCCTCATCTTGGCTCGGCTGCTAACCTGTTTACTGTCTGTCTTCCCCGTGACGGTCAGCTCCATGAGGGCCAGGAGGACGCTGGGCTGGCCAAGGTCAGCAGGCCATGGGACAAACGAATCCCCTTCTGAGGATTACAGCAGGGTCCCAGCTCCCTTTCTTTCTGCGGGCTCACCTCACCCAGCCTCCCTGTCCACAGCCTCCAGATGAATTCAGGTAAAGCACAGCTCTGAGCACTCCCATCTCTAGCCCTGACTGCCCAACGGTATCTGCGACACTTGGCTTCAGATTCAAGGTCGGGCCCAAACATTTCCCTTACACCCTGCTCTGTTCAACTGGAATAAATATTTGCTGATTTCCTGAACGCCCCCTGCCTTTTTCTATCTCTGGGCTTAACCTGGTATTTCTCGCTCCTCCTGGAAAGCATTTTTCTCCTTTAGAGACAGATGTGCATACTCATCAAAGCTCAAGTCACCTCCCCCAGGAAGCCCTCCCTGGCCGCCTGTTTTTGTGAAGATGGGGGAACTTGGTATCTGGGGCCAGGCCTGGATTCGTGCCCTCTCTTCTGCCTCTTGCAGTGTGTGGTCTCGGGCAGGTCACCTCGAGGGTCCGGGCCCGTGCAGTGGGAATAGTCAACAGTCCTGGCTGTCAGCGTTGCTGAATGAAATCCTCTGTGAAGAAGCACCTGGCCAGGGGCTGCTGCAGAATAGGAGTTGGCGGCCATTGCCCCGCTCACTGGCGACTCCCGGCCCTCCCTCACACTTAATCCTTCCCACGATGCGCTCGGCGGACTTGTCTCCCTCTGTCCACACTGGGCAGGACCACACCTGCTCCCCCTCTGTCCCCTAACTCTGCCTAACAAGGAGCTTGCTTTGCACTATGCAGCGTCCATGGAGAGTCTGCTGGACGTTCCTGACCTTTCTTTTCCTCTGGATATTCTTCCTTTATGGAGAAAGCAACCTGATGCCATTGTATATTCATCACGCACGGAGCTTGCATCACGGAAACGTCAGAGCTTTTCATTTCACAGCTCCATGGAACTTGCTTTCTAGAATTTTGGAACTGCTTTTGTTTATTCAGCCAACAAACATCTACCAGGACTATGGTGTGTGGGTCCCACTCCCCCCACTAACGTCTCCAGCCTCCTAGCAGCTGTCAGCAGTTGCCAAGGAAATGTGGGTCCCCTTTCCTGTGTCTGCGAGTTTTCTGGGCATGGCTCTTTCCAGCTCCACTCTGCCTCTGCAAGGAGGCCCACGAGACACAGGACCCATGTGGGCAGAGGACTGTGAGCCTGCCACGACCCACTGCAAGCGCGAGGGTGTCGAGGCCCCTGCCCGCAGGCTCCCGGGCGCCTTCCAGCCTCTCTGGCCACGCTCACTCCTTTAGAGGCAGTTGGGGGCACCTGGCAGACAGCATCCCACGAAGCCTCCCTCCTTAAAGAGAATCGACAGTGCAGTCCACTGAATCTGCTTCTGGGTGTGCATCCAAAAGAATGGAAAGCGTCTTCACAGTGGAATATTCACAATAGCCGAAAGACGGAAGTAGGGTAAGTGCCCATCGACAGATGGCTGATAAATAAGATGTGGTCTGTCCATACAATGGAATATTATCCAGCTTTGAAAAGGAAGGAAACTGTACTATATTCTACAGCATGGATGAATCTCAGAGACATTATGCTAGGTGCAGTAGGCAGTCACTAAGAGACAAATGCCGTATGTCTATTATGCATGAAGTTCTTAGTCAAAGTCATAGATGCAGAAAGTAGAGAGGTGGCTGTCACGGGCTGGGGCGAAGGGAGAATGAGGAATTACTGATAATGGGGATGGAGTCTCAGTTTTGTGAGATGAGAAAGCTCTGCAGATAGGTTGTTCAACAATATGAATATACTCACTACTGGACCAAACAGTTAAAAACAGTTAAGGAAGGAAAGGAAAGTCACTCAGTTGTGTCCAACTCTTTGCGACCCCATGGACTGTAACCTATCAGGCTCCTCTGTCCATGGGATTTTCCAGGCAATAGTAGTGGAGTGGATTGCCATTTCCTTCTCCAGCGGATCTTCCCAACCCAGGGATTGAACTCAGGTCTCCCGCATTGTGGCTCTTTCCTGGTGGCTAAGAGGTTAAAGTGTCTGCCTCTAATGCTTCCTCTGACGGCCTGCCTTAATTGTCCATTTACAAATCAGGGAGACTTTTCCTATCAGTTACATCATGCTGGGCCCTCACCAAGCCCCTCTCCCTCTCTCGGCCCTGGCTCCCCTCGCCCGGGGACCACCGCAGCCTCAGAGGTCGGCCCCGCTGCCCCTGCCGTGCGTGGGGGGCTCCCTCTCATGGGTGCTGAGGGTGTTAGCCGCTCAGTCATGTCCGCCTCTTTGTGACCCCATGGACTGTAGCCCGCTGGGCTCCTCTGGAGTTCCATGGAATTCTCCAGGCAAGAATACCAGACTGGGTTGCCATTCCCTTCTCCAGAGGAATCTTCCTGACCCAGGGGTCAAACCTGGGTCTCCCACCTTGCAGGCTGATTCTTCACCATCTGAACCACGAGGGAAGCCCAGACACGGGTGGTGTTGGGTAATTTCCTTATCTCGTGCCAGCCTGGTCTCTGGGCCCTTAAACTTGGCATTGCCCTCCTGGGTTGCACCTCTTCTGGCCTTCAGGATGCAGTCACGGGCATCTCTTCATCAGCGGCTGCACCTCCCTACATGGGGCTGTGGGGCCCTTCGGGGAGATGAAAGCAGCACGATTGAGATCTCAAGCCCTTGACGTTCTAGCCGCTCCGAGATAACTTTGCCCCAGGGGGAGAGCAGACTGCATCCCTTCCTGATCCTCCCACGGTGGGATGCGAGTTCAAGAGATGAAAGGCCAGAGCTCAGCCTCCTTTGCCCCTCTGTGGCCCCAACCGTGACCCTCAGAGAGCTCTCAGTGCTCCAAAACCCATTCTCTACCTGGGTACGTCCCCCCCGCAAAGACTTTGATTTTCTCTCTGACTCTGGGGACCCGGCAGATGAAAGTCATTCTCTGCTTCTGTCTCTGCCTAATGAAGGCAGGCTGGACCCAGGCTTCAGAGGTGGAGACAGCCTCACAGACCCCTTGAGGACCCCAAGCTCACTCCCACCAGCGTCACCACGGGGCTGCTTAGAGGCCCACCCCATGGTCTGGCGGCATATCCCACAGCACCAGAGTCCCAGCATCCCTAGGGGCCGGCGGCCAGCCCACAGACTGTGGCCCCCTTGCAGCCACAAGAAGGAAGGTGCGTCTTGCCCCTGATTCAAAGCCGGGCTCCTCCGCTCCCTAGACTGTGGCCACGCACTCATTCCTCAACCATGATGAGCGCTGGCTTCTTCATCAATAAACAGGAATGACACACTGCCTCTGAAAGTGTCCCTGTCATGCCCAAATGCCAAAATACATGTGAAGCATCCAGCCCCGCAGGTCAGCAAATGCTGGCTCCCTCCTCCTCCCCACGACGACCGAGGCAGCCTGCAAAGCCTGGAGCAGCCAATGCCTGTGTTACACCAGCCACGGTCTTGTGCCTCCGCTCACCTGCCCCAAATGAATGGCTGGGGAGGAGTAACGACAAGCTTCCTACAGTTGTATATCACAGTTCTCCAAGCCCACTGCAAATCCTTCATGGTTTTTTTTTTTTTTTCTTTCAAAAAGACCAGGGCGGCTGATAGGGCAGGCATGATTAGCCCCACTTTTATAGACATTGACACTGAGGCCCAGAAGAAGCAAGAAGGGGCTTTGGTCAAGTTCACACCAGCTGGTAAACAGTGGGGTTAAGGAGAGGTCTTAGATCTGCTCTTGTTTTAAAATTTTCTGTTCTGAAAAGTTTTCCAGGGCACCCTCTGGTTCTCAGGGGCCCACGAGGGCCCCGTTCTAAGGAGAATGGGCCCAGCGGTGCCGGGGAGAGCAGCAGCTTCGGATCTCGTGGAGCCTGTGCCCTGGCTGAGCTAATTGCCATGCTCCCTCACACTCACACCGAGCCTGCCTTCCAGAGAGACCCTAAAGTGCTTCTGAGCTCCTCGTACATATTTATATGCCTGCATGTGCGATAAAAATAAACCCACTTCACCCAGCGCTGAAACGCAGCCACTCGCGGTGTGAAATATGGGGCTTATCGAACAGCGGCAAGGAAAGCTCTCTGGAAGAGGCTCCTGTCCCTCCTGACATTGCAAGGGGGCAGCTGGAAGGAGGTGGGATTTAATTATCTTGATAAGTAAGCGTTAGACTTGGAAGCAGGGAGACAAGTGGTCCCCAGGCACCCAGGACACCTTCAATTCCTCTCTGGGATGGAGAGCTCGTCCTGCCCGAGGAGATAGAGCTCTCTGAAGAGCAGTGTGGGCCCCTTCACACACATCCCTGGACCTCACTCCCTGAGAGCTGAGCCGGCCTGCAGGTCTCATGGACTTACTCATCTCCTGGGCCCCGTAGTCCACCATGCACCGCTTCTGCTCCTAAGGGAAGGGGTCAGGAGGCTTTGGTGATCTCACATGTCTTGGAACAAGAGCCAGCACCTCTGTCTGGGGTCCATTCAAGGCAGCCCTAAGTTAAGGCCATCGTTCTGGAGAGGCTGAGCATCTTTTCTGGACATGCCAGTTTTTCGGTGAGGCCTTGGCTCTGCTCTGATTGCTGATGCCGATCCTTGCTCTGGATGTCTGGCTCTCTGCATCCCTTTCCCCCTCCTTCCTTCCCTTCCTTCGCCTCTGTGCTTTGCCCATCTCACCACCATACTTTTAACCCCTGGGGCAAACACAGAGAAAGCATCTAAGGCAGACTCCCAGAACTAACGATAGCTAAAGCTGAGCCCTGGGGCGTGAGTAAGAAGAGCCTGCCAGCCTAAAGGATGTGTGTGGCACGTAGGGGCAGGGTAAGGCAGAGGGGAGTGAACAAGATGGGGAGGCTGGAGGGACGTTTCAGGCAGAAGGAACAGCATGTATAAATCTTAGAATCAAGAGAGCTCTTACGGGCACAGTGGCCCCAGAGGTGGGTCCGGTGCGGCGATAAGACCTGCGTCAGCTGTTCCCAGGACGTGGCTCTGGTCTTCTGGTCGCGGAGTCAGTGGAGGGTTTTAAGGAGGCCGTCCTGACCAGGCTGTGGTCCCTGGTGTGCCCAGGGGACCTGCAGAGTGGGTGAGCGGGGGCCGTGCTTTACGGGCAGGATCAGGTCCACAGAGCTGCCCAGGGGTCAGTTCTGAGATGCTCCTTCCTTCCGTGAGAGCCTGAAGGGCTGAGGACCGGGGGCACAGCAGGAGCTGGGGGGCCCGGGGAGCCATCTTGGAAGGAGGAGCTAAGTGAGCAGGCGGGCGGGGGCAGGACCCTGACAGCAAAAAAGCCAGGCGGGCAGACACAGGCGGGCAGCCCTGACGTTGGCATTCAGGCCTCCTGCTGGGGAGCCAAAGCCTGCTGACCGTGAGCCCCTTCAGGGCACGAACTTGCTCCCCTGGCAGCCAGATCAGTGCCTGATCCAGGGGCAAAGACCTCCTCAATGCCCTTAGAGGAGGTGGGCACCTATTGGAAGCGTTTATTTAGGGATGGGGCATCTGCTTTGCCCGTGGCACAGGAAGGGAGAGAGAAAGACGAGGAAGGTGGGAGTAGCCTCAGGCCCAGGTGAGACATCACCTGTCAGGGGCCGTGGGGAGCTAGCCTGGCCTTCTGCCCCTTAGAGATGGGAACTCCAAAGCCCAGAGAAATGGAATTACCTCCCTGTAGTATAAGCTGAATTGAGATTTTCCTCAAATGTTTCAAGGACCTAGAATCTCAAGAGAGGAAGCAGACTGCCAGTGAGAGCAGGGAATTGCCAGGCCTCACCAGATGGCTTTTGTGATTAGCTAGAGCATTTCTATCACAGACACCGCTTTACTCCCGACTGAACAACTGACCTGATTAGCTGGGTCTTCCTTCCTTGCTTCCTGGCCCCGCCAGTAACTGTGACTCCGGCTTTGAGCAGAGTGGTCCTGGAGGTGCCAAGGAGCAATGTGAAATGTGCCCAGGGCTCCCATTACGACCTGGGAAGACAAGACACACAGGTGAACTGACTGAAGAGAAGTTTGTTCACTGTGTTGTGAAGACTACACACACCTCAAATAGTGAGCATGCAGTGAGCTGACAATCTTGCTTTGGGTCTCAATGTTCTCATCTATAGTATTATGGACCCATCACACAATTGAGACTAGCTAAGGACTTTATGTATATATGTTTGTGACATCATGCTTCCCTGTGAATATGCTAAAGCTTAATGGACCCTTGAAATAGGAAGCTGGTTTGTTTTACATAACGTAGACCCTCACACCTAAAAGGGTGTAAAAATAGAACAAATCACATATTGGATGTCGCCACCTGTTGTCTCCGGGTGGTATTGCAGTTTGGAGAGGAAAGCAGGACATTCTGCTCTTAAGATCCCAGGTGGGACTTGACAATCACGAAGACAAGAGCCCAAAGCCAGCAATAAACTGACTAATGCTGGAGAGTGCCATAAAAGATAAGCGAATTGCAGGTCCTGCCCACGTTGACCTTTTCCTCTGGTCTGTGGTCAGGGCAACTGTCTGCTCAGTCCCTTGAGATCCTGAGCCTGGAGTCTCAGACCCCGCCCCTCTGCATTGCAAGGTGAAGGGAGCTAAGGATGGAAGGAGGCAGACAGAGAGTGGGGAATGGTAGGACCCTGTTGCTTCTTATAGAGGATAACTGCTACGGTTAATATCTACTGAGGGCTTGCATCATTTGAAACTCTGTCTCATTTAATCAGCGCGAGAGCTAACTTTCTCCTGCCCCCATTTTGCAGATGAGGAAACGCAAGCACAAGGAGGTGAAATAATTCGGGTTCTCACGGTACGTCCTCTCTTCCTTCCTTCTAGCTCGCTTCCTTCCTCCCTCCCTCCCTTCCCTCTCTCCAGCAGTTATTCTCCTGAGTGCTGTAGACAGGATTTGGGTTCAGGCAGGCCACCTCCAGAGCTCATGCTTTCCCTCCTGGTCCTGTTACCTCTGTTGCCACCTTCTAACTATGACTAACACCTGTTAGCCCAAGCCTCTTATTTTCAGCAAATCCGATGATATAGGAGCAAGTGCAAATCTTTCTGACACTTTCTAATCTTGACTCATCCATCCACGCCTCCATCCGTGTGCTCATCCACCCATCAACCCTTTCTCTAATCCATCTGTCCGCACACCCACCCACCATCGCCCACCCATCCTTCTTTCCATCTTTCCATCTGTTCCTCCACCCCCATCATCCACCCGCAGTCTACTGGCCCACTCATCCATCTATCCAGCCTATACGCTCACATCCATACATCTGTCCATCAACCATCCATCCATCGTTCTCCCACCCATCCATCTTTCTGTTCATCCATTCTTACGTCCATCCAGCACTTTCTTGAGCAGCTACTACCCGCCTGGCAGAAGGAATAAAGAAATAAGTCAGATGTGGCTCTTCTCTTCATGATGCCTCTTGCAGTTTCAGAAATGTGTAAAAGCAATGTGACCTCAAGTACACAGCCTCACCTGTCTCTCTCAGTTTCTTTGCCTATTCTATGGAGTGGAAAACAGAGCCTTCCTCTCAGGGTATTGAAGAGGATTCAATGAGTCAGTATAAGAAAAATATTTCGCAAAGTGCTTAGCGCCTAGTAGGCACTCAGAGCGCCATCAGTGGTCAGTGGTCAGTGGCTACTGCTCTCGTCACGGCCGCTGTCATCAGCGTCTATTGCAACATCAACCTATTGCAACTACTGTGACACTTCAGGAAGGGATCAGAAGACATGTCCACAGTCAGAGCAGCCCCTGCAGACCGCCCCATAATCCACAAGACTCTTGACGTGAAGTATGTCTAGGTATTTACGCAAAGAGGGCTCTGAAGCCAAACAAATCTGAATTTCAAGTAAATAAAACCAAAAACTATGCAGGATTTCTCATAGCCTTTAAAGGCTCCTGTGAATTGTAAATCACCAAGATGTGGAGGGTGAGCTGATACGCAGCATTTCTCAAATATCCTGAACCTCTGAACCCGCTTTCAAGGCATCTTTATTGCAAACTTGCAAAACAAGTGGCTAGTGGGACCCAGTTTAGGGGATGCTGGTCTCCAGGGCCAGTCTGCCTGTCTCCCCTCCCCACCCCCACATTGGTCCCCAGGACTTAACTTCCTGTCCTGACTCCTTCACACACCGTCCAGATTCTTTCCCCGGACCTGTGATGCTGAGGTTCATTCAGCACCCACAGACTAGAATCCCCCGAAAGCCTGCCAGGCTCCTCCTGGGGAAAGACCTGCTGGAGCTGGAGGTGGAGTCCAGGTGGGGCAGAGGCCCATTAAGGACATAGCTGTGGACTAAATTCCAAGCAGCCAACTCTGTATCGATTTGGGCCACTGGTATTAACGTGTCACTTTCAGTTGCTTTTAATTTAAACAAACAACAAAAAAAACTTGGTCTTGTCTGGGATGCAGCCTGGGGGATGTTCAATTCCCAGCATGGAGAGGCAGAGGGCAAGATAAGAAGGAGCCAAAGGACTGCATGAGTGAGTGTGTGAGTGTGTGAGTGTGTGAGTGTGTGTGTGTGTGTGTGTGTGTGTGTGTGTTAGAGAGACAGAGATAGGGAGAAAGAGCACGTGTGGCTCTCTGGGACAGAGCCAGGGCAAAGCTCACACTGGATTCCTGTCCTCTGAAACCAACATTCTTCTGCCTTCATCACTCTGGGCAATTCTTTTCACTTCTTTGAGACTCAGTTTACTTATCTGTAAATTGGGCTTAGAGCAAGCTGCCAAGGGGGCTGTCATGAGAACTCAACGTGATGAGGAAGGTCTATCAAAAGAGTGGCTTCCAGGTTCTGTATGTGCCCGTGTGACAGTGAGTGAGTGTGAGTGTGTGCCCGTGTGAGTGTGTGAGTGTGAATGTGTGCACACATCATGTGTGCCCATGTGTGTATCTTAGCCGGGAAGAGTATTCGAGAGCTCTGGCTCTGCCCTCTGTGTGGGCTCACATCTGGCCCTGTTATCACGTGGTGCTGGGCAAGTTGCTTAGCCTCTCTGTCTCAGTATTCTCATCTGTAAAATAGGAGCAATGATAATACTCACACCATACACTATTGTGAAGATTCACTGAGTTTATATGCATTGTGTGCTTGAACAGTACTTGGCATAAAAGGAGCAATTTCACAAAGGCTTACTACGCTTAGCATTATCCAACCCCACAGTATGGCCTACCCCAACCAACAGGGCCCAACCCTTTGGAAGCCAGGCCGTGGNCGTATCCTTTCTCTCTCCGGACTAAACAGACTAGAGGTCACAGAGGACCCCAGGGCCCCTTTGACCTCTGGGGGTGTTCCCTAGGGTCAGGAGAGGAGAAACTTGCTTTGTGCTGTAGCGCCCTCTGTTGGGAGATCCGAGTTCAGCACCATGGACAGAGGGAGCCTGGGGGCAGACAGCCGCCAGCTACAGGGAGGCCCAGGGCTCTCACCCTGCTGGTGCCCCCAGAAGAGGCATGTCCCGCCGTGACTCACAGATCTCGGTGCCAAGACTGCAGAGTGGAGGCCCCGTTGGAGGCAGCCCATCCATTAGGAGACAGGAGCCGAGAGACATCAGGCGAATTAAAAGCCTGTGGCTGCCCTGAGTGACTTTTCCCTTGGCTAAGTCACCCTGTGCCCTCCCTAAGCTCATCATGCCTCTTAGTGTCGTGGCTATACCTTCCTCGGGGACAAGAGAAAAACCTCCGAAGCTGTGCTTTGTGAAACAGGAGCTGAAGGAGTGTGCAGAGGTGGCCGTATTACTATGAACAATTGCCATATGGTAATAAACACGCGCTTCACAGTCGAGCCCCTTTGGGGAAACCAACTGTGCACCTGGGAGGGATGCCCTTTATCTGAATGTGTGACTGGGGGGGGCTGTCGATTCTCTGAAAAGGTTCACGGCCACAGGATTCATGTTTGCACTAGTCAGGTGCTGACGTCGTTCACTCGCTGTCGTGTCTGACTCTGACCCCACGGACTGCAGCACGCCAGGCTTCCCTGTCCCCACGGACTGCAGCACGCCAGGCTTCCCTGGCCTTCATCATCTCCTAGAGTTTGCTCAAACTCACGTCCATTGAGTGGGTGATGCCATCCAGCCATCTCCTCCTCTGTCATCCCCTTCTCCTCCTGCCCTCAATCTTTCCCAGCATCGGGGTCTTTCCCAATGAGTCTTTTTCAGGTGCTAGCCCTGTGCTAAGAGCTGAGGAATGGAATGAACATAACACAGTGCCCTGCCCTCACTCATTCACTCATTCATTCACCCAGCAAATATTTGTTGAGGGCCTACTGTGTGGCAGGCACTGGCTAATAATAATTATTAATTAGTATTTTAATTACTCCCAGATGGCGCTGTGGTAAAGAGTCAGCCTGCCAGTGCAGAAGATGCAAGAGACACAGGTTTGATCCCTGGGTCAGGAAGACCCCCTAGAGAAATGGCAGCCCACTCCAGTATTCTTGCCTGGAAAATTCCATGGACAGAGGAGTCTGGAGGGCTACAGTCCATGGGGTTGCAAAGCCTGAGCAGCTGAGCACACATGGGGTGGTGTTAAAAGGGAGATTCAGAAGGTTGGGGATGAAGAAGGGTTAGCTGAGGTCTCCAGTTCCCCAGCTGACTCTCCAGCCCAAGCTTTGGCCCTAGGGAGCAACCTCTTTTTGATATCACGCCTCCCTTTCTCCTTGCTGGCTTCTCACCAGATGTCACTCGCAGCTGACCGTCGCCTTTCCAGTGCTCCCTGCAGAGGACTTTTCCCCAGCTGGTATGGACCTGGACTGGGAGGAAGTGTCACCAGGGAGGGTCCTGAAATCCCCAGATCCCTGGCTCTAATGGCAGAAAATGGGGCTTCAGTGAGTACAGTCAGTAAGCCTCGCCTCGGCAGGGCTTCACCTGGCAAACTCTTGCCTGTCCACTGCACTTGGATTTGCAGCTGGGCCTACAGAGCAGGAATGCCCAGGCAGGGATACCTGGCATTTACCTGAAGAACTCAGACCAACATGGGGGTCTTCCCAGCTGGATGCTGCCACCCAGCCAGGAAGGCCCTTCCACGGGGGAGCTTAGCACCTATGATGGATCTGGATTCTGTCTGCCTTTTTCTGTGCCAGCCTGGGGGGGGGGGGGGGGCAGAGANNGGGCAGAGAAGAGGCAGTCAAGGACTGCACCCCACGGCAGGGCTGGGCAGCCCAGAAAGAAGGTTCAGGGGGAGAGGTGACCTCAAGCTGATCCTCAGCAGCTGGGGCAAGGCGGGACCCAGGTGGGTGGGGGTGAGGGGGAGCAAAGAACAGCCAGGCAAGGGGAGAAGAAAGGGCCTAAGACTCCAGTGTTCAAGCCATATCCAGCCCAATCAGCCTGGCAGCCAATTAGTCTGATTCAAAGAAAAAAAAAAAAACCCCACATAGGGACAAACGGTAATCAAACACCTATTTATAAGGGTTTATTACGATCATCATTATTACGAGGATCATTCTAAAGCCTGTCAGGTGAATGTATGCTTTCAGATCTTCCTAAATGCAAACCCCTCCTTCCCCAGGGGTGGGGGCTGTGGGCTGCAGCCCCAGGAAGCGCCTTGCTGAGGCTTGTAGAGGGCATTTGGAGGGACCAGCTCCCTGCCCCGGGGCATTGCTGCACCGGGCTCCACCCACAGTTCACTGCACTCCCAACACACCGTCAAAGGGCTGCTAGAGATGGAACTGGCTTCATACCCATTGTCCATCTAGGTACACAGAGTAACAGTCTGGTACAGCAGCCTGGCAGAAATAGAGAAGCTGGGAATTCACCAGAGAATCCGGGAGTACAATTCCATGCTGGGAGCTTCCCCACCTAACCTCACCCCCCACCACTCTGACCTCTCCCAGGACTGGGGACCTCTCCCCTCTCAGGAGACCACAGGCCCACAACCAGGCCTGAGGCTCAATAGCTGGAGCGCACCCATGTGTGTGAGAGAGAGCATGTGTGCGTGCATGAGCACGTGTGTGTGCATGTGAGCATGCCTGTGCACATGTGAGCATGTGTGTGTGTGTGTGTGTGTGCGTGTAGTGGGAGGGTAAGGATAGATACAAGTCCCAAACCCCCATCTTCAGGCCAAGGGAGAAAAGAAATCAGGTCTGCCAAAAAGATGAAACTGGTCTCTGCCAGGAAGAAACACCAGTTCCTTACCCATTTCTGGCTGGATCCAAGAAAGTGGCTCTTCCCGAAAGAAAGGACAAAACACACCCCAATCCACGAGTGCCTGGGGGAAGGGCAGCCATCATTCGGGAAGTTTCAGAACACCGGATGCCCCTCACCCTTGGTTAATAGGCGGCGGCGAGACCAGTACCCCGCGCCACACCCTGCCTGCTCGACTCCCCGGACCGACGGCCTCCCTCTCCAGGGGCAGGCCGCCTCCCTCGCCAGCCTAGGGACGAGCGCAGGGAGGGTGCCCCGGGATGGGACTCGGTGGAGCAGGATCGGACGGAGCTTGGTCTGGAGAGCAGGGCGCTCAGTCAGCTCGGGGAGGGTTACCGAGCGACCGGGGCTGCGAGCGCGTAGAGTGAGGAGGGGAGCCTGGGGAAAGGGGGTGGGTGATCC
>SJYF01001022.1:1031056-1045975 GCA_006410515.1 Procapra przewalskii
GGATGGTGGGGGATGGGGGATGGGGGATGAGTTGAACATGGATGCATGACAGATGGATGGGTGACTACATACCTGACGGTTGGATGGACGGGAGACAGATGATTGTTAGATGGGTAGATGGATGAAATGATCATTAGTGAGCCAAGCCACACGGACCTAATCCAGGGAAACCCATAGATCTATGGTCAGCCCTTTGGGCATTCTTGCCCCACTGACTGTTGGATTCTCCCCACTAAGCAGGGTATGAGACAAATGGCCGATTTTCAGTGTTGACTGATCGGAATTCTTAGAGAACCTTTGGGAAGGTCAGCGCTTGACCCTGGGCCCAGCCTTCAGACAGAGTATGGCTGAGATGACCTAAGAACGTGCTCCCTCAGAGAACTGGGAGACAAGCGCAGACTTTTGCACCATCAGTGGATTCTGGGTGCTGGCTGCCCCTTGGGGCTGTCAGGGAACGAGGTTTTGCAGATATCCCAGTGCACCTTTCAAAAGGGTCCTGCCCTCACTTGAGTGGCTGGCGAGGCCCCTGGAGCTGCCCTGCTCCCTCCTCGGGTAGGGTCTGGGCCTGTGAGGCAGACACAGGCTCTGTGTGGTGGGTAAAGGGCTGGGGGTTAAGTGCTTTCCTTGCTTCTTGCCAGACCAGTAGGAATTTGGCTTTACATTTTTAACCTAAATAGACTTATGTTCATTCTCTTTCCCACTAGATGCAAAGCGGTTTTTTTTTTTTTTTGAGCAATTAAGGAAAAGCATAAATCAGTCCATTTTTAAAAGCTCAGGCTGCCTTTGTGGCTGGCTAAAATTAGCGTCTCCGTAAAGAAGGAGGAGGCAGTCGGGGAGAGAAAGCTAGATTAGGCTTTAAGACATCCATTCACTGAGGCCTGGGGGCAATGCCAGTCCTCTGCCCTCTGGCGCCCAGACCCTGGGGAGCAGGGCCCCCAGCCTCATTTGGCTTCTCCTGACTGGCACGCCCTTTCTCTTCCAACAGCTGTCCTAGGTTCTTCCCAGTTCTCTGACATGGTGGGAGGAGAGGGTTTGCAGAGTCTTGGCTTGCCCTTCAGCTTCGCTGCCTACCTGCCGTGTGACCCTGGGCATGCCGCGCCACCTCGCTGAGTTCCCAACTTTTGCATAAGTAAATGCCACCATCTCATCTTCAGTTCTGTCGTCTACCACCTGACCATCCAGAGGCTGGGACCCACACCGCTCGGAAAGCGAAATGATGGCCCTTCTCCGGTGGGTTTACAATAACCCATTCTTAGCACATGTATTTGCTGTCTGACCACAGCCGGCTCTGCTGCTGGGCTGGAAGCCCCGCAGGCGTGTCCGCTTGTTCGTTTCTGGCACGCTGTAGGTGCACAAGAGTGCATATTTCTTTCTTTCTTTTTTTTTTTTTAATTATGGTAAAAGTCTCATAACATACTGTGCCACGCTGAGTCACTTCAGTTGTATCTGACTCTTTGTGATCCCCTGGACTGTAGCCCCCAGGCTCCTCACGTCGTGGGATTCTCTAGGAAAGAATCCTGGAGTGGGTAGCCATGCCCTCCTCCGGGGGCCCCAGGGATCGAACCCATGTCTCCTGAAGCTCCCACACGGCAGGCAGATTCTTTACCGCTGAGCCATCAGGGAAGCCCCTAACATGACACACCGTCTTCCCCACATTTAACTGTGCAGCCCGCACCGTCCTCCGCTCCCGAACGCTTCGCCTCCCTGAACCGGAACTGTCTCCGTTAAACACCAGCATGTCCCCACGCCCCTCCGCCTTCCAGCGCCAGCCCCTGGCGTCCACCAGTGCACTTTCTGAGTCTATGCGTTTGATTGTTCTAGGCATCTCGGATGATGTGGTCAAACAGTATTTGTCTGCACCTAATGTGTACTGAAGTGTGTTTTTAAGGTTAACTTAACGTACGTTCCACAAACAGATCGTGCCTTCCTTTTGTTCCCTTGCGCTGTATTTCTCGTTAGGTACCTATTTCATACATCGCGGTGTAATTCATAATGAGCACATGGGCCAGTGCTCTCAGGCCAGTACCTCTCAGAACCTTGGTTTCCTAGCTGTAAAATGAGAATGAGAACTTTTTCTTTGCAGATGAGAATTAAGAACAATAGATTCTGTATCGCTGAGCTCACACTAGCCACCAGGCTTCAGGGATGGAGCAGAGAGCGGCTCAGGTGTGGTTCACACCTTGAAGGCGCTACAGACTAGTGGGAGATAACGTACATTCCAGTGCCTGGAGCGCCTGACAGTTCCTCTCAGCTGAATCCTGAATGAGTGCAGGTGGACGTGAGTGAGGGCGCAAACGAGTGAATGAGTGGAGGAGACTCTTCTCCATTTCACAACTGCTCTTAACTCTCACTTGCTGCGTCTTCACCGCTCTCCATCTGGGGGACTTGCCCTCCGTGCTGACAGTTTAAAGACCGGGTCCCGCTGGCTGGGCTGGCCTGCCACCCTCCTCAGTCCCGACACTGCCCCCTTCCTCCAGGTCTGATTCTTCTAGAGGTCCATCTGATGCCGGTTCAGCTCCCTGGGGGAGCGTGAATTACTCACAGTCGCTATCTGCTCATCTCCCTGGCTCTTATCTGGGACATAAACATTTAGGCAAACACATTAGGCCAAAGCAGGCTAGACACGTGGGAAGCAGATCCTTTTGACAAACACCTCTGGGCTTCTCTCGGGTTCGGCCACAGAGGCTATTCCCAGACACTGGCTTGTGTTCGTCTGTGCCTCATCCCCAAAGGCCTGACGGCGCACACCCCTGGGTCCTGAAAGTTCCTGTCCTCCATTCCGGGACTGGGCGGGCCACAGCGCTGGGCCTGCGCCTCCCTCACCAGCCAGCTCGGCCAGGTGGAGGCGTCCCAACTGGGGCCTCAGTCAGTCAGAGTGAGGGGGAGAAATCCTGCAGACTTCCGCTGCCATGCCCGGGAGATTAGGGGAGTCTCTGCGATTTAGATTAATCAGCAGATTTTTTCCAGAGGAAAAGGGCCCTGTCACAGAGCATATGATCCCCCAGGACTGGGCTTCCAGGCTGTACACCTCCCCCAAGCCCCGCGAACGGGTGCATGGGGCTCCCATCACAGCTGAGGGACTCGCATCCCCGAAGAAGTGAGGGGACTTCCCCCCGGGGAACGGGGGTGAGAAACTGACGTGAACGGGGCTCTTTGGTGGGGGCAGGCCTTATGCTAGGCGCCCCCGATCTGTCTCCCCCTAACGTCTCCCCAGCTTAAGAGCTGCGCTAGCGCCTCCCTGGAGGGTCAGCGGCTAAGGCTGTGCGTCCACTGCGAGAGGCACGGCTTCCAGCCCTGGCCAGGGAATGAAGGTCCTGCGTGTTTTATGCAGCGCAGCCAGAAAGTTAAAAAGAAGAGAGCGAGAGACGCATGTGCCCCGTTTTGACCCCCGATGGGGAAGCTGAGGCCTCGGGTGTGAAGGCACTTAGGCGTGGTGAGGGGCAGGGCCGTGCTTTCCACCTGGCTCTGGAAAACTTCCAAGTCCCTTCTCCGTGTTCAGCGCTACAGGGCCCGCGGAGGGAGGCCGCTCTGAGGAGACAGAGACATAAAGAGAACCCATAGCTATAATGTATGTGTGTGGATTTCTCCCACGTCTGAAGGGTTTTCATCTATTTCTCGTCTGGTGAAACCACAGCAACCCTTTGAAGTAAGCAATGTAGGTGTTTATTTAACAAATATTTGTGTAGTACTTACTGTGCACTGGGCAGTTTTCTAAGCGCTTCATAAATATTACTGTGTTTAACCTGCATTAGAAGCTCCATGAATCGGGCTCTGTTATCTTCCTCATTTTGAGGATGAGGACGCAGAGGCACAGAGGGTCGGTAACTGAGTCACGGCTGACCAGTGAGTGGCGGTCCCCACTCCAGCAGCCCGGCGCCCGCTCTCCCCTCTCGCTCTGTGGCGGCCTCCACCTCTGGGAGGGGGGGGTCAGGCCCAGAGCAGGCAGTGGCGGAACGGGACAGGCTAGGGGCCGAGCCGGGGACACCCCCTCTTTCCTCTGCCCGGGGCCCGCCAGGCCCCTGCGCGGTGGGCGCTCTGTCTCGTGGCCTGTCTTGATGAGACTGGGTCCACTTGAGTGCGTCTGCCCCGGGGCTGCGGCTGAAGCGAATGCAGCTCTGAGTGACAGGCAGGGGCGAGCGGGATTAGCAGAACTGGAGACCGTCAGTGCCTGAACCCCACACTCAGGCTACAGAATCGGCGCGCTGTAAGATCCTTATCTCACCGCGGAAATATCATAATCCCTGCCAGGACGTGCGGCCTCCCTTTCTTCTTTCTGCAGCTTTGTCCTGCTGTTTATCACAGTCTTTCCTTCCGATGCCAGCCCGAGAAGCGGGAGGGAGGGTGGTGGTACTCAGGGGTCTAGGGCCGGGAGCCCAGGACGACCTCTGGCATCGTCACCGCTTGCTCCGGGGGCTGCCACCTCAGTGGAGCCCGAGAGAAGAATATGAGTGCAGCTCATTTGTCTGGGAAGGACCCCAGCACTTCCCACGCGGCACAGGTGGTAAAGAACTTGCCTGCCAGTGGAGGAGATGCAAGAGACGTGGGCCCGACCCCTCGGTCAGGAAGATCCCCTGGAGGAGGGCATGGCGACCCCCTCCAGTGTTCTTGCCTAGAGAGTCCCATGGACAGAGGAGCCTGGTGGGCTGCAGTCCAGGGGGTCACGCAGAGTCAGACACGACTGAAGAGACTTAGCACGCGGCACGCACACACGCATGGAGACAGCGATACGGGAGACGGTGATGCGGGAGAGGGCGACGCGGGAGAGGGCGACGCGGGAGAGGGCCCGGGAGATGGACAAAGAAAGGAAGGTGGCAAAGCTGTGTCAGGATGCTGAGAGGCAGCGCGGGACACGCCCCAGGGACCCCCCAGGGCAGGGGGCTGGGGTCTTATCCTGCAGTCCCTGTTCCTCATCGAGGGGGGTCTCTAGGGGCGCGACGGCTCTGGCTCAATCACGCCAGGAGGAGCGGAGCCTCCCTTTAGCCCAGCGTCCGCTCCACCCGCCCCCTTACTGTGCGCCCCTCCAGCCAAGCGCTGACTGTGCGCCAGGCTCCTGCTCAGGGCCTTCCCCGGGCCCTCTCACCCCCATCCCTACAGATGGGGAAACAGGCAGAGAGAGGGCCGCACGCAGAGCGGGGGAGGGCTGCGATTCAGTCCCCGACGGCTCTTTCCCTGGCGGCTCAGTGGTAAAGAGTCCGCCTGCCCATGCAGGAGACGCGAGAGATGCGGGCTTAGGCCCCGGGCTGGGAAGATCCCCTGGAGTAGGAAACGGCAACCCACTCCAGTATCCTTGCTTTCGAAGTCCCATGGGCAGAGGAGCCTGGCGGGCTGCAGTCCATGGCGTTACAAAGAGTTGGGCTCACCTGAGCGCGCACAGTCACTCAGGTGTCGAGCGTTTAATAAGGGCCTCCCTGGTGGCTCAGCTGGTAAAGAACCCGCCTGCAGTGCGGGAGACCTGCGCGCGATCCCTGGGCTGGAAGGTCCCCTGGCGAAGGGAAAGGCTCCCCACTCCAGCATTCTGGTCTGGAGAATCCGATGGACCATATCGTCCACGGGGTCCCACAGCGTCAGACACGCCTGAGCGACAGTCACCTCCGTGTACTTAGTTCTGGCTGGGACACGAAAATCCACATTCATAATCACTGAGCCCTCCTCAAACAAGCTCTCATCCTTTTTGCGTACAGAGACTATGTTTTCTAGATTCTCCTGGATGGTCGACGTTGCAAGTATTTTTTAAATCCTTTTCAATAAAGACAGTTTCTGACATATATAACCAAATGCACGCTAGCGTTTAAACCTTTGTAAGAATGTTCACATGAATAAATTCACTCTTCCCTTCCCAGTGGGAAAGCCACATCTGACAAGAAATTCTAGTCTGGGCTGGGAAATGTGGTCCTTGAACCAGAGGGAGGGGCGTCAGGCTCAGAACCTCGGGCTCTGGAGGGGCCCTGCCTGGGCTGTGTTGATGGTGAGGCCGGGGGAGGGTCCCCAGTGTGGAACACACACCGTGGCCGCCGCGTGGGACGCCTCACCCACTCTCCGTCTTGGCCTCCCAGGCTCCTTGCCCTCCTTCCCATCTTCGTCTTTCATGCTCCCCTTCCCTCCTCTTGGGAGTGGACCCCGTTGGGCAGTGTGGCTCCATGGTTATGACTGCAGACTCTGGAGCAGAATCCTGGGTTTGAGCCCCTTAATGTGCTGGCTGTGAGCACCTGGATGCTCTAGCCTCAGTGTCCTCATCTGTGAAATGGGGTTAATAGGGTAGCCGACCTGGTCAGTGTCCAGCCGCAGCCCTGTGACCTTTCCGTCTATCTGAGAGCCACATCCGCTCTCTGTGAATGCAGTGACCCTCTGCATTCTGGGGGCGGCATCCCTGGCCTGGACCGGCCTCAGCCCAGGAGGGACGGCTGGTGGAGGGGGGATGCTCCAGACCCTCGCTCACGGTGGGATATCCAGAGGCGCTCAGCAGGCATGGGCTCCGTGGTGGCAGCGGGTGTGTTAACACAGCAGTGCCAGCTGCCGCCCCTTCCCCATTCCCTCACCAGTTTCCCGAGTCACCTCCCAAAGAGGCTACCTGCACTTGAATTCTTTCCTGAGGCTGTATCTGGAGGAGCCCAAACCAAGCCATCATTCTACCTGCCTGTGTGGGGATTTCACAACTACCTGTTGGTCAAACACAGACCTGTGCCTGCCTGTGCCCGGGCCGCAGAAGCCAAGGCCACTGTGACTAGTTCTCCAGTTGGTCAGGTACATCAGAGTCTGCGCCGTCGCTGGGCCTTGGCCCCCGCGGTTCCCTCTGCCCACTCTTCCCTTCCCTTGCTCTTCACCTGGCTCACGCCAAGACGTCCTTCTGGATTCAGTTCAGAAGTCACCTCTTCTTGGAAGCCTTCCCGGACTACACCCTGCATTTTGCCAGCGGGAGGATCCCTCCTCCACGTCTATCATGGCATTCGCACCAAGGATTATAACGCTCTGTGGACTGTCCCTTCTCCTCAGCCGTTCCACGAGGCCGGAGGCAGCGCTGTTTGCCCTCCAGTTCTCTGGGGACAGAAGGAGCGGGTGTGCGTGTCGCGTGCATCCTTCTGCTCATGTCTGCCCCGGCACGTGTCTGCACGCAGCGGCCATGGACTGATGAAGGCTTAGAGCCCACACAGGAGAACTGGCTGGGTCTTAGGACTGTGAACCCCCAACGCCCTCCCCCCACCCTGCCTTGCTCTCTCCTCACCGGCTCTGCGGCCACCCTGCAGGACAGGACGCTGGGGCAACTGCGACTTGAAGAAGGGTGAGCATCTAAGGCGATGGGGACTGGCTTTGGGAGGAAGGGTTAGAAAGGGCCTTAAAGCCACAGCTTCCTCTGGTTAGGAGAAGACGAGAGGGAGGAGGAGGGGAGTTAAAGCTCGGGAACCTGCTTTCCTTTGTTCCCATTTATGACGATGATGATGCTTATTCAGCAAAGAAGATGGTGAGCCAGACTGTTCCCCGTCTGCCAGTGATAAAAAGGGGATGCAGATTGGTTCTAAAGCAAGAGAAACTGCAGCCTGACACAAGACGGAACTTCCGGCTCTCTGGTTGAGCAGCGTTGGCTGTCATCATATTCTCAGCAGGCATTGGATAGAATGAAAGACTCAGGGAATAGAGAGCCTAGAACATCGCGAAGCGGACGGAGGATGAAGACTCAGAGACAGAAAGGAGGGAAGTGGGGCGAGGCAGGAGCACAGCCGTGGGTCTCCAGCAGCTACCAGGCCAGAAGCAGCTCAGCAGAGGGAGGGGCCTGGCGGGGGAAGGCCTTGCTCCGCTGCCGACTTGCTGATTGGCTTCAGGCAAGTCACTGCCCCTCTCTGGGCCTTGACTTCCTTATCTGTGAAATGAGGCTGCTTCGCCAACCAAGTTTACCAGCTATTCCCTAAGTTACTGAATGGAAATGTGCTTTACACCACTTAAATCACAGTTCATACAGAGCGGAGATGGTTGAGTAGCGTCACCCACTCAATGGACATGAGTTTGGGCAAGCTCTGATGGATGGTGCAGGACAGGGAGGCCTGGCGTGCTGCAGCCCACGGGGTCGCAGAGAGTCGGACAGGACTTAGAAACCGAGCGAGGTCAAGAAAAGCACGGTTCAGATGAAAAACTAAAGCCAGACCAGCAGGGTGGGAGAACAGAAGCAGGAGAGAGGCCGGCACGTGCTCCTCACTGTTGCGAGCAGCTACTTACACCCAGCGGGCCTTCCCGGGGGCGCAGTGGTAAAGAACGCGCCTGATTTAGCAGCAGCAGCAGCCAGAGCAGGAGACGCAGGTCTGATCCCTGGGTTGGGCCTTAACTGGGAGGAGGAAATGGCAGCCCACTCCAGTGTTCCTCCCTGGGAAACCTCATGGACCATGGAGCCGTGGGCTACAGTCTCCAGGGTCACAAAAGAACCAGACACGACTTAGCGACTAAATGACCCTTATACCTAGCACTCCACTGTGAGGATTCTTTCAATCTTCACAACAGCCTATGTGGGAGGCAGTGTCTCCATTTCACAAATGAGACAGCTGAGGCCCAGAGAGGTCCTTTAAAGTATCCAGACTCACATAGCAGCAAGTGGCAGCGTCTGCATTAGAACCCAGGCTTCCCAGAGTCAAAGCCGTGGGTTGTCCCCTCGTGTGTCTTATGGCCTGAAGGCCCTTCCCCCTCTGCCCAAAGTAAAAGATAAGAAGCCCGCACCCAGGAAATCCGTGGGCCCTCCCTGATCCTCCCCAGAAAGCCCTGCCCCGCCTCCCTTGCCCTCTGGAAGGAGGTGTCACGCCTGTTCTGAGACTTCGTCTCCCACCCAGAGACGGTTGAGAAGAAGCTGGGCACGAGCCCGGTAGGTGAGATTCTAGGCACCGCAGCCAGTCCCGGCGGCCTTGCCAGGCAGCGGGCTGTGCCGATTGCTCTGTCAACAGTGGGCCTTGTTTGCATATATGCAAATTGAGGGGCTTATTAGCTCTTCTCCCAGATGGGTCAGTCCGGGCCTCAGGCTGACCCCTGCACGGCCTGGTTTGAAGGCTTCAGTAGCCACGGGGACTAATGTCCTTCCAGATGAGGGCTCAGCAGGCAGGGGTGGCCCGTGACCTTGGCAGCTGAATGGCTCAACTGGGACCTGGGTGTTTTAACGGGGGTACGGGGGACTGTGGCCCGGGGGCCCCAGGATAGCCCAGGGCCTTCTCCTCTCTGACCTTGACCCCACATGGGCTTAGTGACAGCAGAGGTCTGCTGTCTAGCTCTCAGGACGCCTGCAGTCTGATGGGCATCTTCAGAAGGGGACCCCGGGCCTGCGTCCTTGAGCCCAGCCAGGCAGCTGCTCAGAGAACAGACATCACTGAGCCCTGTCAGGGCTTCGAGGCTTCCCCCAGCGCCCTCCACCACCAGGGCTGGCTCTTCCACCCCACGGCCAGGCCTCAGGCTGGGCTCCATCGCCCTGCCTGGATCATCCCAGCAGTCTTGCCCCGCATCCTGCATCCACTCGTCCCCCGCCGCCTCCTCCTCCCTGCAGCCCAGCGGAGTCTTTCAAACTGCAAACCCAACCACCCTCTCCCCTGCTTAAAACTCTCCGTGGCTCCCTGGTGCCCAGGCATAAAGCCAAGCTCCTAACCCGGCTGAACCCACTACATGGTCTCCAACCCCAGCCTCTCTTTTTCTGGGTCTGGCGCTCTCCCCTCTGCTCCTGCCCCTCGAGTGCCTTGAGGGCAGGACCCAGCACTGTTGGCTGGTGTGTCCTCAGAGCTTGGCACAGAAATCACCTTCTCCAGGAAGCCTTCCTGGATGCACTCCATGAGATCCTCCTTTTCTGGACTGAAGGAGTCACCTAGTGCCGATGAAGAGGTGAGCCTGCAACCTCATTTCTGTGGCTCTATTAAAGGAGTCTGGGGGCTTCCCTGGCAGCTCAGATGGTAAAGAATCTGCCTGCAATGTGGGAGACCCAGGTTCGATACCTGGGTTGGAAAGATCCCCTGGAGGAGGGCATGACAACCCACTCCAGTATTCTTGCCTGGAGAATCCCTTGGACAGAGGAGCCTGGTCGACTACAGCCCATGGGGTTGCAAAGACTCAGATGCAACTGAGCGCATAAGACTTTGACTTTCCCTAAAGGAGTCTAGGTTTCTCTCTGGGGGAGAGTCTGGCCTTCTTTGTTAGGCGGGGAGTTCTCAAATAACACAGGGGTGTGTCTCCTCCATCTGATGAGGGACCTCCGCAGGGAAGGGCTGTCTATTCCACCAGACATGTGGAGCTTCACCGCGGCTGGGGCTCTGTCTCCCCACACAGAGTGGGAGCCCTCGGGGTCTGCGGTCCTCGTCACATTCCGATCAGAGGGCATCATGAGTGTCCATTCTGTGTGATTTTGTTCCACCATGTTTTCACATGGTTGTCTCAGAAAAGACTCACAGAGAGGAAGGGAAGCCGGATACAGGGAGCGGTCTGTCCCTGCTCCTTGGGGCAGGGCCGCCTCTCAGGAAGTCTGAGCTGAGTGGGAAGGATCAGGGTCCACGGGGGACTCACAGACACTCCCTCCTCCTCTCCAGGCCTGGAGCCAGGGCCTCACATCCCCTGCTCCCAATCCAGCCAGGTCCTGCCCAGGGAGGGGGCTGCTCCCCATTCCTTCCTGCCCAGGTTGGCTGAGTCAGAAATGGCAGATTGGGCTCCATTACCCAGCGCAGAGGGGACCTGGCCTGCGTTTCCTTCCACACCTGATTTTTGCATCTGCTCCATCCTGACTTAGACTAACCTGGGTCTGGAACTTTCTGGAAGCATCTTGGTCCAGTCCCTTAGTCCCCCAAGGAACCTGCAAGACATTCTGAGTTTGATGTGAAAAGCCTCCAGTAAACATAGCCGTCAGACCACAAAACAGAATGCCCAGGACCCTGCAAAGCAAGAGGAGCCCCTCACCCCACCTGAGGGCCATCAGCAGTGATCTCTCTGCCCTGGAGCCGTAGGGAGCCTGGACAGGGGCAAGGGCCGTGCTGGAGGGGCAGAGGGCTGGCTCCCGGTGAGGCCAGCGGGGCCTGGAGTGAGACATGTGTGCGCTCAGTGCCTCAGTTTCCCCATCAATGAGGCTGGAGGACCACGCCAGGACACAACAAGCCCCAGCGAGGGGTTATCATCATAGGAGAATCGTGGGTGCCTCGAAAACATTCCTTCCTGCTGTTTTGAATTATCTGACTTTTTAAAAAATCATGTTTTTTTTTTTCTTCTTCTATCACAAAAGTAACACCCATAAGCTGGAGACAATTTGGAGCGTTTAGAAAGGCATAGAAAGGAGAACGCCGCCGCTCAGATGACCGCTGTTAACTCCACGGTGATTATCCCGCCAGACGCTTCTGTGCTTGGAGACAGAGAATTCTGGAGGAGAAACAGAAAGGATTTCATGTGAAATTTTTTTTTAAAGTTATCATGGGCTTAGGTTTTTTTGTGGGAGATGGCAGCCTCTTGCCTTTGTTCCCTGACCCTTGCGTGGGTACCTGAAGCTGCCCATCACCCTGTTTTTGCCACCAATTTCCTCAATTCATACTCCCTATAAACCACCACGGGGAACTTTATAGACCCACAAAGGCATTCAAAGTTAATGGCAAAACCACCCATGTGAAAACTCTGCCATAAAATCCGCCTCCCTCCTCTCCCCGGAGCCTGAGTGCCCCTGGCCCTCCTGGGTCCCTCGAGGCTGCCCGTTCTCTGCTGCTCGAGTGGCACAGGGTCCTGGGACAGGGGACGGGGTGGGAGGCAGGGAGAGAGTCCTTGGGGTGACCTTCCCGCTGCCAGGACGGAGCACGCACACGCCCTTCCCGGCACGACACGGAGGCGATAAATACCGGGGCTGTAATTTATGTAGATGTTTTGGAGTCCAAACAGAAGGGCGGGAAGGGGCTAATGAAATGACATCCCTCATGTCAGCTTCTCGGGGCAGGGAGCAGAGCAGTTTCCTAACACGTGGGGCACCTGTCAGCTTGAGGATGGAGCTTAGATCAATCCCACCGCTGCCCTTGGGCGCCCCTGCTGAGGTCGAGGCTCTGTCAGGGGATGGATCCCGTGATGGGGACGAGAACACAGCCACTCTGTTATTCATCCCTCCAGTAAATATTTCCAGGCTCCAGTTCCATCTCTTTCCCAAGCGCTCCCAGGCAGAAAGGGAAAGATTCTGCCCAGCTTGGTCCTTCAGGGAAGGAACGTGCAGCTTCTGCCAGAGCAGTGGCCAAAGCATGGGCTTGGCTTGAACTTGCCGTTGCTGTGTGGCCCTGGACAAAGTGTTTGGCCTCTCTGATCTGGTTTGGCCATCCATCTACTGGAGAAAACAGGAGTGTTATAAGAGCTGAGTGCTGTGCCACAGGGAGCGGGCCGAGGGGAGGGCGTGACAAAGGGCGGTTTCTCCCCACCCTCCATCCTGTTCCCAGCTTCTTGCAAGCTGTGATGAGTACAGAACCGCAGAACCCTCGCCTCTTTGTCTCGAGTCCCTGGCTGGAAGCTCTGGACCGGGCAGGCTGAATCAGTTTGGGTCCTGCCCTTTCCTCTCTCTTGGGAGAAGAGGCTGGTGGGTGCGGGTAAGGGGATGGGGATTACAGAGGAGGTGGTGGGCCACTCTGCTCTGCTCTGGGCCCTTAACTGGCTCAGCAGGTGACCGGGGCCGAGGCACTGCCTCTCTGGAGGGGCTGGATCGGAGCCCTGGGAGCCCTGGGAGCCCCGAGAGCCCTGGGAGCCCCGGGAGCCCCGGGAGCCCTCGTCCTTTCTCGTCCTTTCTCCTGGTCCTCCAGGCAGCATCACTCCAGGGCAGGGAGGGGAGGGGATGCGGAGGGGTGGGGCCGCCCCTCCCCCAGCTCCTGCACAGCCCTGCCACACCCCCGCGCGGGGCGGGGGCGGGGGTAGAAATACCTGCCTGTGGTCTGCGTGGGAGGGACCGACTATAGAATCATTCCCTTCACCCTCGTTTGGCAGGTGAGGAAATGACCTGCTTTCCGGCCAAGGTCAGAGCCACAAGAGGTCTCAGGTGGGACCAGAGTTTGGTCCAACAGAATTTAATCTCTCCCCTCCAAGCCCTTTCCCCAGCTCTCTATCTATATAGCAAGTCCACATTTCTGTAAGGGGCTGGGTGACATTACCCCTGATTAATAAATGAAGGAAGCAAGGCTCTGAGAGGTTAGATGATTTACCCAGGGTCAGAAATAAAGCATGTCTCCCAGCAGACACCAAAAAAAAGAGGGACAATCACCCTTGATTTTACCCCTTCTCTTACCTTGCACGTTTGCTCGAAGAACATCCTGGGCTGCTTCCCTCCCCCCCAGCACCTCCCAGACCCAGCTGCGCTCTCAGTTGCCGCTGCCACCCCGGTCCAGGCCGCAGCCCTGTCTGCCAGGGCCCCCAGCTGGTCTCTGTGACCGCCACTCTCACACAGCCTCCTTAAGCTCCTCTAGGAATCGGAGAGCTGTTATTAAAATGTAAATCAGGCCAGATCACTCCCAGGCTAAAAACCCTCACGGGTCTGCCATTGGACTTGGAGTCAAATCCCTATATCCTGCCTGCCTGCTCTGGTCAGGACCGCCTCTCTCCCGCCTGGTCAAGCTCTCTTCACGCCCCTGCAGCTCCAGCCACACTGGCCTGCTGGCTTTCTTCTGGGTGTGCTGGGAGCTGTCCAGCCCGTGGGCCTCTGAACTTGAAGTTCCCTCTGCTTGGATCACCCTACACAGGATCAGCCCATAATTCCGCCTTGCCTTTTCCCTCTTGCAGGATTTTGATTAAGTCAAAGGGCCTAGGACCTGCCTTCCCTGCCCTAGTCATTGGAATGTCTCCTTCCCCCGCTCTCTCTGTCAGCACATTTGAGCCATCCTTCAGGGCACTTCTCAATATCCCCAAGAATCCCGCCCGGTCCTTCCTCTGCTTGCTCATCATCTGATTCTCTGCTAGCACATGTAATTATTACTGTTGAAAAACGGGCACCTCTTACATGCCAGGACTGTTCTAGGTTTTGAGACATGACTCATTTAAATTCGCAGAACCTCATTGAGACTTCAGGTCACTCAGTCGTGTCTGACTCTTTGTGACCCTATGTACTGCAGCACCCCAGGCCTCCCTGTCCATCACCAACTCCCAGAGTTTACCCAAACCAATCTCCATTGAGTCTGTGATGCCATCCAACCATCTCATCTTCTGTGGTCCCCTTCTCCTGCTTTCAATCTTTCCCAGCATAAGGGTCTTTTCAAATGAGTCAGTTCTTCTCATCAGGTGGCCAAAGTATTGGAGTTTTAGCTGCAACATCAGTCCTTCCAATCAATATTCAGGACTGATTCCTTTAGGATGGACTGGTTGACTCTCCCTGCAGTCCAAGGGACTCTCAAGAGTCTTCTCCAACACCACAGTTCAAAAGCATCAATTCTTCGGTGTTCAGGTTTCTTTATACTCCAACTCACATCCATACCTGACCACTGGAAAAACCATAGCCTTGACTAGATGGACCTTTGTTGACAAAGTAATGTCTCTGCTATTTAATATGCTGTTTAGGCGGGTTACAGATTTTCTTCCAAGGAGCAAGCGTCTTTTAATTTCATGGCTGCAGTCACCATCTGCAGTGATTTTGGAGCCCCCCAAAATAAAGTCTTTCATTATTTCCACTGTTTCCCCATCTATTTGCCATGAAGAGATGGGACTGGATGCCATGATCTTCGTTTTCTGAACGTTGAGCTTTAAGCCAACTTTTTCACTCTCCTCTCACTTTCATCAAGAGGCTCTTTAGTTCTTCTTCACTTTCTGCCATGAGGGTGGTCTCATCTGCGTATCTGAGGTTATTGATATTTCTTCTGGCAATCTTGATTCCAGCTTGTGCTTTTTCCAGCCCAGGGTTTCTCATGATGTACTCTGCATAGAAGTTAAATAAGCAGGGTGACAATATACAGCCTTGATGTACTCCTTTTCCTATTTGGAACC
>SJYF01001022.1:1060872-1075220 GCA_006410515.1 Procapra przewalskii
GACCTGTATACAGATTTCTCAAGAGGCAGGTCAGGTGGTCTGGTATTCCCATCTCTTTGCCTGACTTAGCAACTAAACACCAAATAATGGATCTTCTAGGAGGGGCAGGGTCTGATCTGGAAAGGGCATGACTAGAGGGAAAGAAGAATTCCTTCCTACCAGGAATTTCACCAGACTGGCTCGAGGAGCATCATAAACAGGAGGAAAAGCGATAGCCTGAGATTTTATTAATATGCAGAGCTGCCTCTTTGGGGAGCACACTGGAGTTTGAATCTAGTTTTGAGACTTAATCAGCTTTGAGGTCTTTCTGAGCCTCAGTAGACTGATCTGTAAAATGGGCTCAATCTACTTTACAGGGTAGGTTGAGAGAACAATCAGCAACGTCCTCAGCACATAGTACGTGTTTAACAAATGATAGATATCTTTATTAAATCTCGCTTGATGAGCGGGAGAGAAGAGGCGAGCACTGGCTGAATTCCCAGGCCACCCAGCCGGGGTACAGGTTTCTGGGGCACACAGCTGCCTCTGGCACTTTCCGGCGGGGTGACCTTGCCTCAGTGTCCTTCGCTAAGTCATAATTTCTTAATTGGCAAAATGGGGAACCTGCTCACATGGCCTGGGCAGGTTTGAATGAGCAAGCACACGGGAAGGGCCTGGTATCAGAGCAGGGCCACTCAGAGAGCCGACAGCTGCTCCTGTCCTGGGGTTTCACCTACTCACAGAGGGAAAAGCAAGCCTTTTTCTCTCCCTACCAGGGAGCTCGGTTTCGGCACAAACACCCTCCCAGAATCGCTGCACTACCAGCCGAGGGTCTAGGCCCAGCCTTCCTAAACTGTAATGTGCTGGGGGGGTTGGGGTCACAGAGGGGCTGATGGGTGAGGTCGCAGGGGCAGAGGCCGCTGCTCCCACAGGCTGTCTGCACCGGGCCAGGTGGCAGCTGGTCGTGGCCCCATGGATCCCTGCACCCATGTGGACACTGAGAAAGCCGTGGCCTCGGGACCAGCTGCAAAGCCTCTGGGTCCACCGGGGCTGGCGGGGGTCTCCTGGGCCTGCCCCTCCGCTCAGCTTTCCACCACCTGGGGGTCACGACAAGGCTAGGGCTCTGTCCTCCTCAATCTCAACCACCCAGAGTGCTTGGGCGGCTCTCCTTCCCCACCGAGACGGGGGTGGGGGAACTAGCACTTACGGAATGCCTGCTGAACACAGCAGGGCCCCCCCTGAGCACCGCTCTCACCCTCAGGCTGCCAGTGAGGAAGCGAGGCGGCTCACGGGCCGTGGCGACGTGAGCGGGCATCCAAGCCGGGGCCCGTGTGACTCTCCGCCTGTGCTCTCTCCCCGGGGCCTGCAGACGCCTGCTCACCTCCCAGAAGGGGACCCAGAGCACCAGAAAGCTTCCCTCACCTTCACCCCCCCCATTCCTCGGGCTCATCAGACAGAGCCCAGGGCGGCTGCTCAGAACGCAAGTGCTTCTTCCAAAGGTCCCGCCAGTGGCAGGGGGACAGACGGGCCTGTGCCCGCAGGGACCCCTTGGCTGCGAGGCCTGGCAGGGTTTCTAAGGAACAGAAAAGCTAGGAAGCAAAGTTAAAACAGCAAAAACATTTGTCTGAATGGAAAGCAGAGGCCAGACAGACGTGCTCCCAACTCACGCTGCAGCCCTCTAATGGGATAGAAGCAGCTTTGTCTTTGTGTTTAGAGGCCAAATATTTATTAAGTGTTTTACTGCCAGAGGCAGAGTGATGGGGCCAAAGGCACCAAGGCTTTGAAACCGAGCAGATGAGGGAGGCCTGGCTTTGAATCCCGGTGTCTCCTGAGTGCTGTGTGACCTCGGGCATGTCCTTCAACCTCTCTGAACCTCAGTTTTCTCAGCTGCAGAAGAGACTCATCATGCCCACCTAACAGGGTTTATTAGTATATGTTAGGGACGTGGCTTTAGTCCTGGCGTATTTACTGGTGCTCAGTAAATGTTCATTCCATTCCACTTCTTGTAGAGGCTTTCACAAGTTAAGAATATGAGATTTGCCAGCACTTGCCCCATTGACTACGTTCACAGGAGGTGGTATTTTCCAGGAAGGATGACAGAAAGTGAGGTCCTGAAGGCAGGAGGGCTCCACTCCAGAGGGCTCGTTGGACTGGGGTGGGGTGCAGACTGTGCACTCTCGGGGGGCCTTTCAGGGTGGTAAGTGGAGGGTGAATGGAAGCTGGCTGGCAGGATGTGGATTCGGGGAGGTTGCATTCGATCCCCCTCACTCTGGGGTGACTCTGCTAAACTGGAGAGGTCTTTGTGGAGGTTCAAGGCCCTGTGGGAGAGGCTGGTGCTGCATTCTAGGGCCAGAAGCCCTGAGCGCCAAGCTCGGCCCTGTTGGTTACTAGCTGCTGACCTTGGACAGGACGTCTCCAAAGCTGTTTCCTAAACTGTAAAATGAAGATCATCACACTTACCTTGGCTGTTGCCAAAAAAAAAAAAAAAGAGGAAAAGCTAAGTGCCAGGCAGGTGGTAAGCACTCAGCAAATAGTGGTGATTATCCTGTTATCGGTGTTGCTGTCCCAGGGGGAGGTCCAGGATGAGCTGCAAAAGGAACGAATACGGATGAGAGGGCAGAGGGAAGAGCTGGGTGCAGGACGCGAGGCTCAGTGAACCTGATTCTAAACCTTTGTGTCCTGGGCCCCGGGGAGGTGGTTCATTGACGTGAGCCTGGCACATTCACCCAGGGCTGGGGCAGCTCTGGACAAGCCTGGTACTTTTCACGTGCACTGGCTACCATTTCCCCAGCAGGAAGCAAGGCTCCTGAGACAAGCCTATACTTTCTACCCACTCAGCTTTATGTGGAAGACCTGTACTTTGCCAGCTTCTCTCGGAAACACCATCGGTGCAGCCAGCTTTGATGGGTGGGGAAATGCACCTCCCTCTACTTTGGGGCTGGGGAGAGGAAGGCCTGGAGGGGATGGAAGTGTCCATCTGGGTCTTCTTCGTCTTTATGACCTGATGACAGCTTGGGGCGCTTCCTGAGTTCAGTGTGGGGATCAGACCTTTCACACTCAGTATCAGGGCCCAGGATCCAGCAAGAAATGTTTTCCATTTCCTGAACACGTATTTAGTCCACGAAAAGGGGAAAGCAGTGATGGCCATGAGCTGATGCTTTTGAACTGTGGGCCTGGAGAAGACTCATGAGAGTCCCTGGACTGCAGGGAGATCCAACCAGTCCATCCTAAAAGAAACCAACCCTGAATATTCATTGGAAAGACTGATGCTGAAGCTGAAGCTCCAATACTTTGGCCACCTGATGGGAAGAGCCAGCTCACTGGAAAAGACCCTGATGCTGGGAAAGACTGAAGGCGGGAGGAGAAGGGGACGACAGAGGATGAGATGGTTGGCTGGCATCACCAACTCAGTGGACATGAGTTTGAGCAAACTCCAGGAGATGGTGAAGGACAGGGAAGCCTGGCAGACTGCAGTCCATGGGGTGGAAAAGAATCGGACAAGACTGAGTGACCGAACAATGACATCAATCCAGTTTACTAGCTGATTTAGTGAATTACTTAACTAAACAGGAGTGAAGAGAGTGAAGAGGACGGCACCCACTAGTGTGGGACCCCCCTGTGGCTGGCACGTGGACGGGCTGACGATGATGGCAGTCGGGTGGTGCTGACCCCCCGCTATAGCTCTCCCTGTGGGACGCGCCGTTACCAGTCTATTGACAGGTGAGGAGACAGAGGCGCAGACAGGGTGAGGAACTGTCTCTCCCAAGGTTAAATGATTGAGCGGTGGCAGGGCTGAGATTTGTGCCCAGATTTGACTGACTCCAGAGCACATATATTTCCTTTTCACCTCCCTCCTTTTCTTCATGCCTCTTTCTTACTTTCTTCATTTTCCTTTCAGTTGGATATTACCAAGTTGCCATGGATAGAGCTTCCAGTTTCCATTATCACCACCGTTGCTGGGAAGCCCCTCCTTACTCACCCCTGGCCTTGCCAGCGTGCCACTGGCAGACCTTGGGGAACTTGGTCCATCTGATAAGCGAAAGATGCTGTCTCCGGGCAGTTCTGTCGTGAATGAGGCTGAGCGTCTCTTCATGTGTTTGTGAACCATTTGTGTGTCCTCTTTTGCTGACGATCATGCTGCCTATTTTTAATATTAGATTGTTGGCCTTTTCTTATTGATTTCTAGGAACTTTTTGTATATTAAGGATATAATCAGGAATAGGAAACTGTATTAGTTTGCTAGAGCTGCCGTAATAAGATGATATACACTGGGTGGGTTCAATAGCAGAGAAATGCTTGCCCTCAGTTCTGGAAGCCAGAAGTCCACGAGCAAGGAATCCGCCGCGCTTGGCTCTTCCTAGAGCCTCCCCGCTGGCTTACAGGTGGCTACCTTCTCCTCGTCCTCTCGGGGTGTCTCCTCTGTGCGTGCGCAGCCCTGCTGTCTCTTGTGCGTCCACATTTCCTCTCCTCTTAAGGACCCCAGTTATGTTGGAATAGGACTCGCCTTCAAGGCTCTATTTGTAACTTAATTGCCTCTTTAAATATGCCCAGTCACATTTTAAGATACTGGGGATCAGGGCTTCAACATAAAATATTGTGTGCATGCTCAATCTTGCCTGACTCTTTGCGAATTAATGGACTATAGTCTGTCAGGTTCCTCTGTCCATGGAGTTTTTCCAGAAAAGAATATTGGAGTGGGTTGCCATTTCATCCTCCAGGGAATCTTTCCAACCCAGGAACTGAACCCCTGTCTCTTGTGTCTCCTCCATTGGCAGGCGAATCTTCTACCACTGAGCCCCCTGGGAAGCCCTTCAGTATTACATGTTAAGGGGACACAATTCAGTCCCTAACAGTCCTACGTATTTTTTAAAGCCTTGCATGCATGCTGAGTCGCTTCAGTTGTGTCCGACTCTGCAACCCTATGGACTGTAGCTCACCAGGCTCCTCTGTCCGTGGGATTCTCAGGCAAGAATACTGGAGTGGGTGGCCATGCCTTCCTCCAGGGGGTCTTCCCAACCCGGGGATCACTTGAAATCCTTCTTCGTGTATTCCTTCTACATCCTAAAGCCTCCTCAGATCCCTGAAAGTGAATATCTACAGTCAGGTCTTACCTAAGAAGCCTGGTCCCCTAATCTCTCTCCTGAGATGGTGTGGTCCCGGGGGAGGGGTGTGGCAGACCCTGGGGTCACTTTGACCTGGCCTGAAGTTCTGACACTTTACAGGGCAGCAGGGTGACCTTGGGCCAGTCACTCTCTCTGAGTTTCAGTCTTGCTTCTATAAATGAAGCTAATAATTGTGAGCTGGCAGGGTGGCTCTGAGGATAAAATGAGATGATGTCTATAAAACGTCTCGCCCATATCAGGGCTCAGTATGCTATAACTGCTGTGATTTTCTGTATGGATAGCGGCTCATTTAGCCAGACTCTGGGATGCGCAGGCATCAGGGGAGGGCTGCAGAGGTGACTGTGTCTGGATCTGTTGCTCTCAGGGGCTCCTGGTCTGGGACAGGGCTGGCCGGAGAGGCTGGGCCAGGCCCCACAGTCCTCCAAAGCGCACGTGGGGAATGGAGGCATTCACAGGTGCGCTAGCGCACATCTGAGTCGTGAAAGTGGACGAGAATTTCTGCAAGTGGAGGGGGCCGAGGCGGAGAGGACATTGCCAGGGGAAGGCTTGTTATGCAGGGGCAGGGGCAGGAAGTGCAGACCACCTTCGCTGACGGTGTCTCCTTCCATCCGGGGGAATCTGGGAAGGGTGGAGTGGCTGGAGGTGGGCAGTGGCCTGGAGCATCTGTTGGGGAAACAGAACTCCTCCTGAAACAAGCAAACCGCAGGCGTGTTTGACGGCATGTGGCCGGGAGGGCTGGACGAGCAGCCCCATGAGCGGGCAGGGGTAGACCAGGCCCCACACCGTGGCCGCGGGGCCAGTCACGGGCAGCCCGGCTGAGACTGAGCTTGCAGAAAGTGGGGGGCACAGCCAGGCACAGACCGCTGAGGACCAGAGGGGGTGGGTCCTAAGCTGGAGTAAAGGCTGACTGGAGTCAGCACCAGAGGATGAGGTCAGCCCCAGGGCCCAGCAAGAACTCCCGCACCTGGCACTCCATCTCATCTAATTCTGGCTTCAAACCCGCACAGTGCGCATTATTGCCCCCATTGTACTGGAGAGGAAACGGGGCTCAAAAAGGCAGAGGCAATTCCCTGGGGTGAATTAGAGGCCAGGTGGTGTGGAGAGCTGGCTCACAGGAGAAGACCCCGGTGCTGGGAAAGACTGAAGGCGGGAGGGGAGGGGACGGCAGAGGATGAGAGGGCTGGGTGGTATCACCAACTCAATGGATGTGAGTTTGAGCAAGCTCCGGGAGTTGGTGATGGACAGAGAGGCCTGGCGTGCTGCAGTCCAGGGGGTCACAGAGAGCTGGACAGGACTGAGCGACTGAACTGAACTGAGGAGCCAGGCTTCGAACCCGGGGTGCTACATGCCGCTCCGTGCACCCTTGTGCTGTACAGAAAGGGTCTCAGATGGGGACCGTTCCAGTGAAATCAGTTTCCACGTCAGGGGTCGTGGCACCCTGACACCCCAACTGTTGGCCTGGCCGAATCCCCTCTCGGGACGCCAGCACGGGGCCATGCTGTGCCTTCTCGATTCCTTTCCTGAAGGGAGAGGACGCCTGCCTTTCCGCCTAGTGCTGCAAACTCATTGTTCACTGTACCTTCTTGATCTGATGGAGGTGAGCATATCCTGAGCTTCACCTTTGAGCCCCATCCTTGCTGGCACAGAGGAGAGGAGGGGTGCCCCAGGGGATACACTCAGTTCCCCGTAGCAAGAGGGCTGGGTGGCCAGCGCACTGTCTCACCACGGGGCCCCAGGTGCCACTCAACTGATTGGTCTGCTTGTGGGCCCCAGAGACAGGTCTGCCCACATTGGGCCCTCGTTCTCTCTGTTCCGATTCTGTGAAGCGCCTTCATCTTCTCTCTTGGAGGGTCTCCTTTTAAACATTGCATTCATCGCTGGTTGGAAGAGACGAGCGAGATCAGCTTTCTGGTCCAAAATGTCCCCCGGGGGCCAGAGGAGGCCTTGAGGGGTCGGCGGGTCCACCTGCCGCTTTTGGGGTGGGGGCGGGGCGAGGGAGCAGTGAGCCCTCTGAACTCCACCCAGGGTCTCCACCGCTGCCAGAGCCCCCCACCCCTCTGCCCGCCGCAGAAGAGCATCTGGCCGTTAACTTATATATAATAACCCTTAAACAGTGCCATTAAGTCCCCTCTCATTCTTTTAAACTACCCAGGAAAGGAATTCAGGGTGATATATGGAGGCTTTTATGGCTGGTACTGGGCAGCTTAAGGACTTAGCGGCATGCTGAACACACACATTGTTGCATAAATAAGAATCGCTGTGATATCAAAGCATCACTCAGCTCAGTGTCCGGGCGTCCTGTGGCCCTGAATCCCCTCTCTGCATCCGGAGTCGTCGCCGCTCGCCAGGGACACCGAGGACAGATACTGGCTCCGAGCTGGAGCCCTGGAGCCCTGTGGCGTCACTGCGGCGGGGTGCTCCGGGAGATGCGGTCACTCTCCACACCCACCCCTCCTTTTTTCTTTAACGCAGTCTTCTCCAGCTGTCCTTCCACGTTGCGTGAGGTGCAGAGGATGGCAGAGCATGGGTGCACGCGTGCTCAGCGGCTTCAGTCGTGCCCGACTCTGTGCAACCCCGTGGACTGTAGGCCGCCAGGCTCCTCTGTCCACGGGATTCTCCAGGCAAGGATGCTGGAGCGGGTTGCCGCGCCCTCCTCCAGGGGATCTCCCCGACCCAGGGATCGAGGCTGGCAGAGGAAAGGCAGTCGTATTTGGGAATTAACCTGCCACACGCTGGGCTCTCTACAGGTTCCTCACATCAGATCTTCGATTGTCCAGTGTTGTAAAGGTTCTCCCAGTTTTAGCTGAAGAAACCAGTGACAGGCCTAGTGTCACCCAGCCCGTAAGTGACGAAGCTGGGCCTGACTCCTGCCTCTGTGCCTTTTGTGGAGGTCATCTGCAAGGAGCTCGGGCTCTGGGGCAGGGGCTGGGGGGCTCCGGGGCACTAGGAGCTCTCTGTGAGTGTCAGCCACTCGGTTAGTCACCCCAGCCCTTTGAGAACCATGGACTGTAGCCCGCCAGGCTCCTCTGTCCATGGGATTCTCCAGGCAAGAATACTGGAGTGGGTAGCCATTCCCTTCTCCAGAGGAATTTCCCAATCCCGGGATTAAACCCGAGTCTCCCGCACTGCAGGCGGATTCTTTACCAGCTGAGCCCCCAGAGGGGTGGGGAGGAGCCCTGAGGGGGCTGTAGACACAGCAGTGAGAGGCCAGGGAAGCAGGGCTCCTGAGCTTCTCTTCGGGTTTGCAGGCAAGGGCGCCGTGCTCGCCCGGACGGTGCATTCTGCTGCTGCTGCTCAGTCGCTCCAGTCGTGTCTGACTCTGTGACCCATAGACGGCAGCCCGCCAGGCTCCTCTGTCCCTGGGATTCTCCAGGCGAGAACACTGGAGTGGGGTGCCATTTCCGTCTCCAGGCGGTACATTCGCGAAGGAGCAAGCGGGCCGTGTTACTGTCCAGTGAGCAAGGTTGCCGAGGGGGAGTTGCTGTGTCCTCAGCGGCCCTCCCTGCCTTCCCGTAGCGGGGGTCTCAGGACTCAGGCAGGGCCCTGAGGGCCCCAGCAGAGCCACCCCTCAGCCTGAGCAGCGCTGCGGGACAGGCAGGGCTCGCAGAAAGGCAAGCTCCCAGACACACACTGAGCTCGCCTGGCCCAGTGTTAGGTCCCAGGGCGGGGAAAGGCAGAGAGCCCTCAGCCAGGTCACCGTGCTTGGAGAAGCCCACTTTTGCCCTGCAGCAGCTGAATCTGGAGAAGCCCACTTTTGCTCTGCAGTAGCTGAATCTGGAGAAGCCCACTTCTGCCCTGCAGTAGCTGAATCTAAAGCCGAGAAAAGGCTTCCTCCTCTTTGCCGCTGGCCCTCCTCCTCCTCGCTGCAGTGCTGGTGAGATGCCAGCCTTTACGGGAGGAGGGGGGGCCCCCTGCTCTTTCCATTTCACAAAGGCAGCCCGAGCGGTCAAGAGCTCATTCCATTTTGTGCTGGGACCTCAGGGAAATCATACACTTCCTCGGCTACGTCCCCCAGCCCGAGGGCAGCATCTCAGGTGGCGGAGCTAGCCAGCGGTTTCACTTGTGGCTGGAGCCCTCCTTCCTGTTTGCAGGGCAGCGAGTTCTTCCTGGCACTTAGCTATGCCTGAGAAACTGGAGGGGGAGCTTATGGCCAGGGAGTATATGCTGCTTGTGGGGTAGGGCGAGCGGGCTTTCCAATCACAGAGTCCTGGGCATGGGGGAGAGGACTGGAAGTGGGGTTCCTGGCACTAGAGAGTTTGGGGCCCGTGGGTGGGTGCTTGGTGCTGGAGATAAGCTGCCAGTCTGGTGGGGAAGGCAGACAAGTTGGGAAATGTGTGGCCTGTAAGCCAGGCGTGGGCAGGTTCTCTATGAGTGAGGGCTGGAGGATGCCTTATTCTGCAGGAGATGGGACCAGGAGGTGTTTGATGGAACAGCGTGCCAGTAAGGCATCAAGGTGATGGTTCAGGGCACAGGCCGGCGGGCCAGCTAGCTCTGTGTTGAAACCCGAGTTCTGTTCCAACCCACCCGCAGCACACAGTAGACGCCTGAGCATGGTAGCATTGATGCTGGAAAAGGCAGGAAAAGCATTCTAGTTAGAAGGCACGGGCATGGGCACAGCCAGACCTAGACGCTGCATTGGTGGGATCCCACGATGGTTAAAGGGTGCAGTGGCCGGGGACGGGGAAGGCGGGGTGAGGAAAGGGGACTGCGGACCAGACCTCTCGCTGTGGAGTGGCGTCTTACTGTGGTTGGCAAAAGAGAGCCGAGGATTATTTTTGAGTAGGGATCCTAGGAGAAGACTGATCCAAGGCTCCCGAATCCTTGTTGGCTGGCTACAAAAGACCCATTTGGGATGGTACATAAAAATACAGAATCCAGAGTCTCCCTGCTGAAGAGCCTGATTCAATAAGTAGGATAAAACCTCGTATGTATCAAATGCCTTTTACTTGCTTGGTTTTTTTCTATGTGCTTTACTTTTACAAACCTCATATAATCATTACAGCAATCCTTTTGAAGTAGGCACTGTTATTATCCCCATTTTACAGGTGGAGAAAGTGGGGGTTAAGTAACTTGTTCAAGGCGGCACAGGAACAATCGGCAGGACCAGGACTTGAGCCCAGGCTGCCTGACTCCAGAGCCCACGCTTTTAACCACACTGCTCTCCTGTCTCTGATGTAGCTGGGGGAAATCTTATTTTATCGGGCACCCCCCACCCCCCGTGGCTCTAAGAGGCTGCAGACTTGGGCCTGTGTGTGTGAGTCGCTCAGTCGTGTCTGACTCTTTGCGGCCGCGTGGACTGTAGCCCACCAGGCTCTTCTGCCCACGGAATTTTCCAGGCAAGAATGCTGGAGTGGACTGCCAGTTCCTACTCCTGGGGGGCCCCAAGGATCAAACTCGAGCCTCTCACATGTCTTGCGTTGACAAGCAGTACTTTACCGCTAGTGCCACCTGGGAAGCCCCGCAGATTTGGGACCCACTGGCATTAACTGCGAGTGTCCTTGCATTCCGAGATGGGGAAGGGTAGAGGTGGCTCCTTCAGGGAGGGCTTCCTGGAGGAGGTGGGCTTAGGGGAGTTAGGCTGGGGTGGAGGCGGAGAATCAGGGAGGAGGGCATTTTGGGCAGATGCAGAGCTTGAACAAAAGCCGGGGGAGGCCAGAGATGCAGGTCAGTAAGGAAGAAGCCCCTGGGGAGGTGAGGCTAGATGCGCAGAGTGAACTTGAACTTGAAAATCCAGAGAGATGTCTGTCCACATATGGCATGAGGAGGAGTCAGTGGGTTCTAGACTCTCAAGACCCCTTCTTTTCCAAAACCTCCCAGGCTCAGTGAGAATCGGTCCATGGTACAAAGACCAGTCCCAAACAAGAACACCCATCACTTCTTCTTAACCTCTTCACTAAAGACCCATCAGGAGAGTTATGGGGACCCTCCTTGAGTCCAGAGGCTGTGGGACAGGGCGGGAGGAGCCAAGGCTTCTACAGCAACCAAAGGGAACTCGCTCTCCTCTCTGCCCCGGGCCAGGAAGCACCTGGTGGCCCGTGAATCCCCAGCAAGGATGAAGATAATGAGGGATACTGGAATAGCCATGCTGAGGATGCGGCGTAGCAGAATGGTTGCGACCCAGTCTTCAGAGACTGGAAGTTCTCGTCCGGCTCGGCCACTCACTAGCCATGCGACATGCTCCAGCAACTTTCCCCCTCTGAGCCTCAGCTCCCTCTGCTGCAAAATGGGAATTCGTAACCTGCTGGGGTTAAATGACGAACAGCGTTTATCATAAACCAAAGCCGTTACCATGACTCCTTGTTGCAGACTCTCCGGGTCACCCACTGAAGGGTCCTCCTTACTCATTTCCTTTCTAACAAGAGCTTGACGTTGTGCAGGAATGTGGACGCAGAAGGCGGCGCCACCTCCACCCCAAGGACTGAGCCAATCCCAGCCCTCCCGCACCTTTTGCAAGTGGTTGGTAAAGTCATAGGCACCTCACACAGTTCAGGCCAATGAGAGGGAGTCCTCAAGAGGCCTGTGGAAAAAACTTATGTCAACTAATAAAAAGAGCACATGGGAAGAAAGGATACCTTTTTTTCCCAAGTCAGAGCTGAGTCTGCAATTGATGGCTGGGTTCACTTCAGCCATTCTGCAGCCGTGAGGGGTACTAGGTTAACAGGTTGAAGAGGGCAGCAAAGAAAAATAGATAAGACTTGAGAGAGAAAGAAAAATGGACGAGGCCTGGGCAGCTGAATTAACCAGCCCTGGAATTCCCCTAGCTCAACTCTTCTTATGTGGGATAATAGATTTTCCATATTGTTTTAGCCAACCTGAGGCTTCTTGTTACCAGCTTGTAGGGTCCCCTGGTGGCTCAGACAGTAAAGAACCTGCCTGCAGTGTAGGAGATGCGGGTTTGATCCCTGCCTTGGGAAGGTACCCTGGAGAAGAAGAGCAACCCCCTCCAGTCTTCTTGCCTGGAGAATGCCATGGACAGAGGAGCCTGGCGGGCTCCAGTCCACACGGTTGCAGAGCTGGACATGACTGAGCAATACACACACACACTTAGCACTCTGTGTTAAATAATTGAAGTTTATTAAGCACCTGAGTGGCCCAGAGCAAGACATTATATTCACATCATCTTACACTATCCTCACAATAATATCAGTAAAGCAAAATACATGACCCCTCTTGCCTTAGTCTGCTTGCTGTTGTTCAGTCGCTCAGCCACGTCCAGCTTTTTGTGACCCCATGGACTGCAGCACGCCAGGCCTCCCTGTCCATCACCAACTCCCGGAGTTCACCCAAACTCATGTCCATTGAGTCACTGATGCCATCCAACCATCTCATCCTCTGTCGTCCCCTTCTCCTGCCTTCAATCTTTCCCAGCATCAGGGTCTTTTCCAATGAGTCGGTGCTTCGCATCAGGTGGTCAAAGTATTGGAGCTTCAGCTTCAGCATCAGTCCTTCCAATGAATATTCGGGGTTGATTTCCTTTAGGATGGACTAGACTGCTTGGGCTGCCCTGAAATGCCACAGACTGGGTAACTTTAACAACAGACGCTTATTTTCTCACAGTCTGGAGGCTTGAAGACCAGAGCGCCAGAGCGGCCGGTTTCTGCTGAGGACCCTCTTCCTGGCTGGTGGGCAGCCCCTTCTCGCTGTCTGCTCGCATGCTCTCTCCTCAGTGCATGTTTGTGGGTGGAGAAAGGGAAAGAAATCTTTTCTTTGTCTGCTAATCCCATTGGTTTAGGACCCAATGACCTCATTTAACCTTACTCCCTTAATTACCTGCTAAAACCCCTGTCTCCAAATACAGTCACGCTGGGTGTTAGGGCTTTAATGTATGAACTCCGGGGGACGCAGTTCAGTCCATAGTCCTACTGTGCCCGCAAGAACATTCAGACTCATGGAGGGGGTGGTGGCTGGCCCAAAGTCACACAGCTTGCAAGGGGACAGAGCTCAGGTCTGAACGTAAAGCTGGCTGAATTCCAAGGTGTGTGTTGTCTGTGCCAGCCAAGTGCCTCTGAGGTAAGTGTGTGTGTGTCTTGATCCGTGAGTCATTCCACTCTGAGATACGCTGGATTTATCTATCTTCCTTATTTTTAAAATCAGCTTCAGTGGAGGTATAATTTACCTACCAAAACATTCACCAACTTGAACCCTCCAGTGAGAACAATTTTGACAAGTGTGTGCAGTTGTGTAAACACCACCACAATCATAGAATAAATCCATCCCACCCCCACCATCGTCCCTTCATTCTCAGCCTTAGGCCCAGGCAATCACTGATCCACCTTCAGACACCATGATTTGGCCTTTTCCAGAATTTCATAGAAACAGGACCATAGTTTGTGTCTCCTGGGTCTGGCGTCCTTCACCAGTGTTATGTTTTGGCGATTTGTCCACGTGGTTCCGTGTATCAACAGCGCATTCCTTTTTATCGCTGAGTAGCCTTTTATTATAAGGGTCCACCAGCTCTGGGTTTATTGGAAGATAAAAATAGTGCCTTCCACGAGTGGATGCTGCAGGGAGCTCAGCCCGCTGGTCCTGGGCGTCCCTCTCCCCTGAGTTCCTGTGGGGAACGTACAGCGCAGCAGCGATGCCTGGGGCTGGGGAGCCTGAGCTGCTCTCCACCAGCACGGGTGAGGCGCTGATTCTAGGACACTCCAGGGAAGGGATCCCACACTCCCTCCGTCCCCAGTCCTCGCAGCCAGCGTCTGAGCGTCTGCACAGATGGGCAGTTCTCTTTTTATCTGGTCCCAAGCCTTCCTGCTTCATTACCATGCTTCCTGCTGCTGATGAAATGGAAGCTTTGAAGTGAGAGTGGTGTTCGATTCTGAAGGCAGGAGGAGAAGTGATAAGAAGACCCAAGAGTCCCTCCCTGCGTTTCTGGTTGTACAAAAAGCAGTTTCACAGCATACAGATGCTGCTGGGACCCGCTCATCCCGCTCGCCCAGGGTCTGCTCACATGAGTACACGCCCATCTCTTGCCTGCCAGCACCTGCATTTCTTTGCCAAAGGGCTTTCTCTGCCCGCAGGGCCTGATTTGCCCACCCCAGCCCTGTCTGCGTCTCACCTCGGGCACAGTCACGCTGAGTCACGGTCACGTGGGTCTGTTCACACCCGCTCCACAGAGTTCTCGTGGGGGCCTGAGCCCTGGTCGCCCCACCATGGGAGGTAACACGCCTGGTCTGGCTTCTCCAGAGTCCTGGCTGTGGTCCCTGGGATTGCTCCCCTCCCCACCCCAGCCCCCAAATAAATCGCATG
>SJYF01001022.1:1077276-1102476 GCA_006410515.1 Procapra przewalskii
CCAACCAGTCCATCCTAAAGGAGATCAGTCCTAGGTGTTCATTGGAAGGACTGATGTTGAAGCTGAAACTCCAATACTTTGGCCACCTGATGTGAAGAGCTGACTCACTGGAAAAGACCCTGATGCCTGGAGGGATTGGGAGCAGAAGAAGAAAGGGACGACAGAGGATGAGGTGGTTGGATGGCATCACTGACTCAATGGACTTGAGTTTGAGTAAACTCCAGGAGTTGGTGATGGGCAAGGAAAACTGGCGTGCTGTGGTTCATGGGGTCACAAAGAGTTGGACACGACCAAGTGACTGAACTGAGAGACCTCGTAGCAAAAGTAAGGGAAGGGCATGGACTCTAGAGCCAAACAGACCTGAATCCCAGCCTGGCTTTGTCCGGGGTCTGGATGAGTGATCTTGAGAGTGACTGGCTAACCTCTCCAAGCCTTACAGGCTATGTATAGAAAATGGAGCGGCGATGCCCACTCCTCAGATCTGTCGTTGAAACTGAGGGGGATACTGGGTAAGTAGGGTGCCTCACGGTACCTGGTGGATGCTCCCAGGGATGAGTTTCTCAAGGAGAAATCCTTCATCCTATTGAGAGGTGTAGAGCCTCTGATGTACACGGGCCCATCTTCCTCCCCGCCCGCCACATAACCGCACAGGCTCAGGAGGGCTTGCCTCCTATTCCCGCGTGAGGTGGGAGGAGCCCCCTGAGTCCCAGCAGAGGACTTGGAACACATGGTAGTTCCCCAGAGAAGTAATTTCTGATCCTGGGCAGCCACAAATACAGATAAAGCTTTGGCAGCTGCCCCCAGCATTTTTGGAGCAGGGCGCGGCAGCCCTCTCCAGCACTCTCGCCTGGGGAGCCCCATGGACAGAGGATCCTGGGGGGCTGCGGCCCGTGGGGTGGGGCACGGCTGTCATTTCCGCGTCCCCAGCATGCAGGGGCTTTGGGGGCTACCCCGAGGCTCCGGTGACTGCCAGCCAGGTAGGAGATGCAGCCACAGCCTTAGCCAAGGAGACATCAAGGCCACGCCCTCGGCGTACTGAGCGCCTGCTGGATGTGCACACGTGAAGTCCATTGCGCCCTCTGATTCTTCTAGACTCCTTGGAGGCTGGCAGGCATTTTTCTTCCTCCCTTTCAGAGATGAGGAAGCAGAGCGGGTCGATGGCTTGTTGAAGTGCGTCAGCCTCACAGGCGGTGTTTTTACCACGACTTTCTTCACTGCGCCCACTGACACTGCTTCTCTGGGAAGATGTATTGCTGGATCCAAGCAGCTGACTTGTAAGTGAACTTTCAGGACTGACCCTTCCATGGACTCTGGAGGCCTGGAGGATCGAAAGCCAGCAGAAATCCAGTCAGCGCACGCTTTCTCGAGGGTGCAGGCCGCAGGGCAGGAGGGCCAGAGCTCAGGATGTTGCTTCTGCCCAGAAAGGTGCTTGCAGAGCTCCGAGCACGTGCGCGAGACGGTGGGCAGGAATGCTGTGTGCACGCGTGTGTCTCGCCCCAGCCGATTACTGCCTTGCCCCGTCGCCTCATCTCTGTTCACAAACTTACGGATGCGGTCTGCACGGTTAGGGGCTCCCCAGGCGGTGCGCGTGATAAAGGACTCACCTGCCAGGGCAGGAGATGTAGCAGATGTGGGTTCGATCCCTGGGTCGGGAAGATTCCCTGGAGGAGGGCAGCCCACTCTGGTGTTCTTGCCTGGAGAATCCCATGGACAGAGGAGCCTGGTGGGCTACAGTGCATGGGGTCGCAAAGAGTCAGACACGACTGAGCGACTGAGCACGCACGCACGCACTTCTTTCACCTGCTTGAATTTGCACAATGCCTGACGTGACTGAAAATCTTAGCCCTCTCTCATCATCACTCAAGCTGAGAATTCCCTCCGTTCAGAGCAATGAGCCTGTGCGTGGAAGGGCGCCCGGGTCTTGGTCGGGGGAGGGTGGCACCTCTGCTTTTCAAAGCAGCATCTGATATGCCTGCTGCCGTCAAAGGATATCCCACGGCAGACCAAGCTTCTTGGCGGGTGGAGACATTAGCAGTCTGAGTTTGAACCTCCTGGGGGCTGGACGGAGAGGCTCTGAGGTCAGTGAGTTACCTAGAGAGGCAGGGGCTGGGGCTGGGGCCGGGGAGCCTCCCCTCCGGGGCTGCGGGCCGGTGGGGCGTGAAGGTACCACTCGGGATGCCTGTCTTCTGTCTCAGCAGCTCTCATTGGTCAGTGCTTTCGTGATCACGGAGATTTCAATCAGCTGTGACAGACGCAACCTTGAGGTGTGAGGTTGTTGGGAAAGAGAGGAAGGGGAGGCAGACGGGGAGCGAGGAGACACGGAGACGGGAAGGAGAGGGCCAGAGGGACGCTTCCTGGATGTCTGGCGTGCCAGCCGTCCGTCCATTTCTTGCTGACCTGCCGTAGGTCGAAGACGCTGCCGTCAGGTCAAGCCTGACTCATGCCCAAGCCATCTTATCACTCCCTTGATAACTCTTTGTGAGCAAGCTGTGTTTCCTCCTCTTTACAGGCGAGGAAGTGGAAACTTACAGGGGTGTCTTGGCCCCCAAAGGAGAACTCGGGTTTCCGCCCCACGTCTGACTTCATGGGTTCAAATCCCCGCCCCACCTCTCACTAGCAATGTGGTATCATGCAAGCTGTGTAACCTCGTGTTGCCTTCACATCCTCACCTGTGAAATGGGGACAAGACTAGAAACTCACTGGAGGCGGTGTGAGCACTAAATGGGCTGATGTATGTGAGACCCATGGACGCGCCAGGCGCACGTTAGATTCTGTACAGGCATTAGCGGTTACTTGCTTATTGTTATTCTGCATGTGGAGCTCATCCAGTTCCACTTGGAGTGTCCTTTTCCTCCCCCCAGTCCCCCCTTTCTGACAGCTCCCTCTCTCTTTTAAAGTTAAGCCCTGGTGTCAGCTTCTCCACCAGCCAGAGATGCGGGCGCCTCCCCGCCTCCCAGACCTGTCTGTGGTACTCAGGCCCCTCAGAGCAGGCGGAGCAGTATGGGTGATGGGGGCCGAGACGTGGAGCCCCCCGCCCCCGCCCTTCTCTCTGAGCATCTGAGGGCATAAGTTAGATAACCGTGACACCTGTTTTAAATTAGCCTTCAGAAGCCTCCGACAGCTGAGAAATTATTTAACAGGAAAAGAATTGAGTACATGAATAAATATTAATATTAAATCACTGCTTCTCTAGATTTAAAGGGAAGGAAGAGAGACTCGCCAAGGAATGGAGACAGCAAGTCTCTAATAGATGCTCCCGAGTGTGGTTTGGAGAAGTGAGACGTGGGAGTCGGGAGCAGCAGGCCGTTGGGCCCCTCTTCCTGGCTGAGCAAGGCGGGGGCCCCACCCGTTGAGGGGTGGGCAGGGGGCAGGGACTGAGGGCAACTCAACAGTAGCTCCTTTGAACTGCAGCCTCCCCCGGCCAAGATCCTGAAGGGGCCAAGGGGCAGCCGGAGGGCAGCCAAGCATCTCATCACCCCTTGGGGCGTGGCTGGGTGGTGGAGGGCACACTGTGATTCGTGCGTCTGGCACGATTGCTTCTGGGAACCCATTCCTCCATGTGAAAATATTGAAGTATCTCCTTTATGACCACACTGTATAAAAGCAAATACAAGTCAGGCTGGACTCAAGATTGCGCGTTCGTTATTGTTCCATTCGCCCCGCCCACGACTGTAAAGGAACCCACAAGAAAACAGCTTCTGCATCCAGGGCACTGTGCATGCGGGTGCAGATGGATGAGTCAGTTTGCTCTGCAGGGGCTGGGGTGCTGCTGCTTGACCTAGGGACATCAGGACTGCCGAGGAGCAGCTGTCCTGGGGTGAGGGTCCCCCAGGGAAGGCATGTGAATCTTAGGGTTGTGCGAATTTGCAAGCTGGGACCTCATCTTTCAGGCCAGATCAAGTATCATATTAAGGATAATAATGAATTAACAGTGATAGTGACGTCAGTAGCCAGGAGCTCCCTTGGCTCCAGCTGCCCTGGCACCCTGGGGGCCCTAGACCTGCCCACGGTGCTGCAGGCTCGGTGCCCCGGGGTTTCTCTCCCTCCTCCCGGGGCCCCTGCCCCAGCACCCCTTGCCTCACTCCCTGTCCTCCTTAGGGCCTCCGCTGTGAGCTCCTTCCCCCCAGTGGGGCCCTTCCTGGCCTTTCTATCTAAACAGCCCCTCCCACCTTTCCACCCTTGTCTCCTTGCCCTGCTGGGGTCTCTCCATGGCTCAGCACTAATGTCGCATTATGCGATGAATGTGAAGATATGACACGATATACGTGTGTTCCGCCACTCCATCATCCCAACTCCCTGCAACCCCGTGGACTGTAGCCCGCCAGGCTCCTCCGTCCATGAAATTCTCCAGGCAGGAGTGCTGGGGTGGGTTGCCGTTTCCTTCTCCAGGGGATCTTCCCGACCCAGGGGTTGAACCCGGGCCTCCTGCCGGGCAGGCAGCCGCTGTGCTCTCTGAGCTACTAGGGCAGCCCCGCGATGGAACACGCGCCGTGTATAACATGCTGCCTGTGGAATACGGGCTGCCTATAATTCACGTGGTCTATATGTGCGTGGCTGTGGTCCTCCCCCAGGGTCCCCAGGCCCCAGGACCTGATGCCTAATGATCTGAGGTGGAGCTGATGTAATAACAGAAAGGAAATGCACAGTGAATGTAATGCGCTTGAATGTGCTTGAATCATCCTGAAACCATTCCCCCCGAAGCCCCCACCCTCCATGGAAAAATTGTCTTCCACGAAACCAGCCCCCGGTGCCGGCGGTTGGGGAGCCCTGCCTCCACGAGGGCGGGGCCTGCGTCCACTCACCCCTGTGTCCTTAGCGTGGAGGACAGTGCCTGGCATCCAGCCTGTGCTCACAGAGTGTCTGTGGCATGGACAGACCAGTGAGTGGGTGGCGCATTTCCGGCACGCGGAAGGTACAGCCGTCGTGGTACCTGGCGCACTGGCTTCAGTCCTCACCACTCCGCACAGGAAGGTCTCACCTCGCCAGGGATGCGAGGTCTGGAAAGACGGACACGCGTGCCCCAGAGTCACACAGCTGGTAGATTGACAGCGGCCCTCGCTAGAACAAGGAGTGGGAAGGCCCCAGGTGTGAACCTGGGAGGGTCTGGAAGGCGCAGGCAGGGAGGGTGTGAGGCGCAGGGCTGGCTTGGTTTACCCTTCTTGGTCAAGTCCAGTCCTCCGGCTCCTGTGTGCTCTGGAGCCTTCTAGGCTGTCCTGTGGCAGGTGACCAGGAGTCGGGGCCCCTGATGGACCCGCCTGCCCCCTACACCCTGCGTGGGTGTCCCGCCCTCCTGGCCTCAGTCTCCTGACCTGGGATTTGGGGGCTCAGGGTTCCCCTCTGTCTAAGCTCCTCACAAGGGAAGGGGAAGTACCTTCCTCATCTCTGCCCCCTCCTCCCAATCCCTGGCCCCGGGGCTGGTGGACCTTCCGTCATCAGCCAAGCATGTTCTGCGCCATCCAGCACCTCCTGGAGTTTCTGAAGCGCCATCCTGCATGTGACGGAGAGTGTGCTGCTCCAGTGAACACCAGAGGCCCAGCTCCTTGTCTGAGCATGGCGGTGACGCTGATGTGACGGGGCTCTTCATTAGAGGCCTGAGTGCATTACCCCAAAGGCTGTTTTGGCCCAGGATGTTCCATCTGGAGCAACCCAGACTCTGCGTGTGATGATGACAAGGACCTTTGGGTCATGCTTCATATCAGAGGGATGAGGTGGGACTCTCTCAGAAGGCAGGGGCAGCCAGTGACCCGGCCTCCATCCCTAGCTCCTCAGGTCCCGCCACGGCCTAGAAAGGCGCCCTCCACCCAGATGGGACAGAATGTCAGCTTGTTCTCTTGAATTTGTCCTCCAAGTATTTGCAGGGGTCGGCGGGGTGGCCGGGAGGCCTCCAGAAGCCACCGAGCAACCCCCACCTCACCCAGGGGCACGTCTGGGCCAGCATTGGGGTTGGGCCCCCTGGAGTGGGTGCTTGGGCCCAGGCCACTTCTAGGCCAGTGTGAAGGCCTCTGGTAAGCACGTCTCAAAGCCAGTGCTGTCATGAGACCAGACAGAGCCGGGTGATGGCTCCCATTCATTTGGCATCTGGTAAGCTCAGTTATAAGTAAGAAAAGTGGATTCAGAGAAGTTGAGAGACTCGCCCAAACTCTCCCAGCTGGAAAGTTCCAGAACTGGACTGAGATGCAGATCTGTGGACATCTGCCCTACACCAGCAGCCCGTTTGATATCTTGTATGCCGGATCTGAACCCTTTCCTGGTGGGGACAAAGCCTGGAGGTCTGGCAGGACACTCTTCTTTCCCGCAGAAAGCAGGGGCCTCACCACGGTCTGCAGAAGGTGTCTCTCGAGGGGAACTTGACGCTGCTTTTCCTGAAGCTGTGGCCTAGGTCCCACCTGCCTGTGGAAGGCCATCACGGAACACCAGCCCTTTCCCTCAGAGCAGGCCGGAGCTGGAACTGGGTATCTCATGAGATAAAAGGCTGTGTCTGGCTTGGTCGTCACTGTTGCATGAACGGACGGATGCGTGGATGGATGGATGGATGGATGGATGGATGGATGAAAATGAGACTCATTCCCGAATTCCATTCTCTCCCCCCCCAGCTGTGCCCTTGGTTACTGCCAGGGCGGGGTCAAGCAGCACAAATGGGTGGGATTGGGGCCAATGTGACGACTGGGGCGGAGGCCTTTGCAGCGGGCGAAACTGCCTGCTGACTCCACCTCTGCGTCCTTGCGCTTGGCCTGTGCTCCGGGCCCCTGCGCCCTCGTCTCCTGTTCCCCTGATGAGTCACTTCAGTCCCCGTGATGGACCCGCCATCCCTGCCCTCATCCTGCAGACACGATGCCACCCTTCCTCACACACTGCAAACGGGAGGCCCGAGCACTACAGGAACCCACCCCTCCCTCCCCAGCCAGGCTGCCCTCGGCTCCTTAATCTTTTTTCCTAATAGAATGACCTGAACTCTGGGCTGAAAGCAGCCTCAGAGGCCTCTCTGGGTAATTGCCCTGGCTGAGGTACAATCTCACCTTACGCTCGGGGTCGGAACCTGCTAGCTGGTCTGAGGATGCTGCTGGGCTGGGGGATGGAGAGCTGGGCCAGGAGCAACACAGCCCGGCTCTAGCACACTCTTCCTGTCTGAGATCCCACTCCCCATTGATAATAAAAGAAAAGGGCTTCATTCCATGAACTTTGTGGTGCCATCCATCGCTACAATTTGGGAATTCTCCCTTCCCCACTGAGAAAACCCTGTGAGAACAGGCCACCTCTGTGAATTGGTAAATTTCGTGTTAAGTTGCATGAGCCTGATCATGCAGGGCCTTGGGCAGCGTTCAGATCTCACAAGCTATGAAATAACTGTCACTGTGTAATAACCAATCTCAAGCTTAGTGGCTTAGAACAATCGTTTATTCTCAATACCGTGGCCCTGTGGTTGGCTGAAGGTAGGCGGACCTGGGTCGGGCTCGGTGGGGCAGTTCCCTTTGAGCTGTGGGTCCAGCCGGCCTTGGCTCTGGGTTGCGGGCTGAGTTCAACTCTGTTTCACACATGTGCACTCCTGGGTCCCCACTGAGGCAGCCGCAGCTCCAGAGGAAAGCTCTTCTCTGCATGCAGAGTGCAGCGCAGAGTCCAAGGGGCGAGTGCCGCTGGACAAGCCCCTCTCAGGCTTCTGCTGTTATCTGTCACTCCAGTGGCCAAAACCAGTCACACGACCGTGACCTGGGGGGTGGCGTGGGGAGGTAGGTTCTGCTCACAGGGAAAAGGAGAAAGGGTGGGTGTTTGCTGAACCGCAGTGCAAGTGATCACAGGCTACTTTGGTGTAACGGTTAAGAGTCAGGCCTACGTCGGTTCACCTTCTGTTACTCATCAACCACGTGACTTTGGGCAAGTGTCTTAGATTTGTCATCTGAAAAGCAGGTACCAACAGACACAGCCTGTTCAGTTACATTAGGTCGGGCTTGCACGGGATGAGCACCATGGGATCAGTCTGTTTTCGAGGCGCTGAGGGGTACTCCAGTTTTCTATTTGCCATCACCCCCGATTTCCCGCTCCCATCTTCCCCTCCTCTGGACCGAGCCACCCCCGCCTCCCTTCCTGGGGCTGCTACTCTCTTCAAATATTTGGAAACATCCCTGAAGTCCCCAGCCTTTGGTCATGGTTCAGCCAGGCTACACGGATTTAGTTTCTTTAATCTTTCCTTGTAAATTAATCCCTCTGAACCTTTAATCATTTTCCTCAAACAAGATTCAAATGAGACTCGTCTCTGTGCTCCTATCGTACCCAGGTGGCGGTCTAGTGACAGGCTGATGTGACGACAGGGTTCTGGACCTTCCGGGAGGGCACGGCAGGCTGCCCCCAAGACAAGGAGATCGGGTGCCAGGAACTTGACCCTAAACCAGAAGCCAGCCCAAGTTGCTGTTGCCCTGCCCACAGGAGGAAGGGCCGCCTACCTGAGCCATTTTGCAGGGGGAGGCTGTTGAACACACGCAAGCTCCCTCTCCTAGCCCATTTGTGGCAACTGGTCACCCCTTTACCCCTGACGCGGATGTGCGTCCTGCCTCATTTGCAATGTGGGTGATCCTCCATCTTAAATTCTTAGAGATTATAATAATCCCTCCCTTTGTAGAATTCTATCTAAAGCCTGGTGTGGTCCCGGGTCTCTGGCTCACGCTTGCAGAAAAAAGCGAGGCATCTCCGCAGACGGGAAAACAAGTGGGGTGGACAGACCCGTCTGTGGGCCTCCCCTGTGAGCCCGGACACGCAGAATGCAGGGACGCTCCTGCCCACCCTCTGTTAACCTCGGGGACGCAGGTTTAGAGCTGGCTGCTCATTTCTACACACCGTCTAGGAAATGCCCCCCCCACTGAGCTCTGAGGTGGTTTCCAAATATTCAAGTCAATGATCGGGAGAAACACCGAAAGCAAGCATGCTCCGGGCCCGAGGTCCTCGGGCAGCGGGGTCTACGTGGATTTGTAATTCCTAACGGCATTTCTCAGGCGTTTAACTCACCGGCAGTGTCACCCACTGGCCGCTGAAGTGTTGTTCCCTGGACGCTGGGCAGAGCCGAACTGCGTCCCTCCTTCCTCACTGAGGGTGTGCAGCCTGGGGCTAAGAGAGACTTTGGAGTGAGACTTCCTGGGTCGGGATCCCAGCTCCACCAGCTACTAGCTACACGGCCTGGGGCAAGCCGCTCTGTGCCTCTGTTTCCCCCTCTGAAAATGGGTATAGTAGTAACACCTACCGCACAGAGCTCGCTGCAAGCTGAGCGCGTCACAGCTCTGCAAGCGCCTCTGAGGGTATCGGGCACAGGACAAGGGCTTGGCACCCATTCCCGCAGTTAGAGCTGCCGCTGCTCCCACCAGGCGAGCCCTTTCCGGCCTCTGAGCCTCAGTTTCTCCGCCTGGAAGACAGGGGTGCGGCTGCGTGTCTGTCTGTCTCCCGAGGGTGGTTGTGAGAATCAGGAGAAATAAAGTGGGTGACAGCGCTTTTTGCAAAACAGTGAAGCATTCCCCGTTTGGAAAGATGGTCAGAGAGAAGGCAGGGCAAATGCACTGGCAGCGAGGTGAGCGACGAGCTGTGGCATTCAAATGAGAGTTCCGGAGCTCCCTGCAAGCCTTGTGTTCCCTGTCCCCAAACACTCGCTGTATTGGAGCATCGCGAGGCTTTCTGTGCTCCACCTGGGAAACTGATTTGCTTGAAATTGGCTGGGGGAAGGCGAGCTATTAGGGGCAGGCCATGAAAGGAGTGGGGCTTACACGTCTTCCCTCAACAGAGAGTTGCCAGAGGACTGGGAATCGGATTGCAGGGCCTCAGTCTCTGGCTTTCTCTCTCTGCATCATTCCCGCCCCACCTTAGAACTCCTGGGGAACAAGCCGGATGCCATCTGTCTCAAAGCCGAGTACTTGGAAGTCATCCTCCACCTGTCTGCTCACTCTCTGAGGCCTTGTGAAGATCCCTGCCCTCCATCACTTGGAGCTGCCCCCTGCTGTCCCCTCCTTAGGTGTGGGGCCCAACATCTCTCCCCCTGTATGTTTTCAGTTGCATCCTAGCCAGGTCCATTTCTTCCTTCTTGTCTTCTTAGAATCTGTTCTCAGAGTAGCAACTACTTAGGGTCTTGAAAAAATATTAACCCAGGGGACTCCCTGGCGGCCCGGTAGTTAACATTCCGCACCGTCAATGCAGCGAGCGTGGGTTCGATTGCCGGGTGGGGAACTAAGATCCCACTTGCCGCACAGCACAGCCAAAAGATAAAAAATATCCCTCGTGACTCAGACGGTAAGGAATCTGCCTGCAACACTGGAGCCCTGGGTGCGATCCCTGGGTTGAGAAGATCCCCTGCGGGAGGGCGTGGCAACCCACTCCAGTATTCTTGCCTAGAGAATTCCCTGGGCAGAGGAGCCTGGCGGGCTACAGTCCACGGGGTCTAGGAGTCAGACACGACTGAGCGACGAGCACTCAGCACTTTCATGTGTCCGTTAATCTAATCCTTCCTCAGGTCTCTCGGTAGCTTTCTTTTGCTTACAGGAAAAGTCAGCATCCTCTGAAGCAGCTGCTCTTATTATTCTCGTTTAAAAACTGAAGTGTAGTTGATTTATAATTGTGTATTAGTTTCAGGTATCAAATATTTTTATAGAGTATGCACTATTATTCCATTCTACAGATGAAGACGCTGAGGCTCTGGCCCTAGGTTCCCCAGCTCAGAAGTGTCAGGACTGGGGTCATGACCCCAGCAGCCTGGGCTCACCCCCCTCTCCAGCCTCCTCTTGGCCGCTGGTCTCTCTGTCCTCTGATTGAGCAGGTTCCGTACAGTCTCAGGGTCTTTGCATACGCCCTTTCCGCCACCTAGGATGCTCTTCCCTCCTCTCCCTGCCTTCCAGCCTCCACCTCAGGTCACCCGGGCAGCCCTGCCCCTCCTCCAGATCTCTGCAGGCCTCCTCAGCTGACAGGGAATGGACACTCGCAGCCTCCTCCCTTCTTCACTGCGTGGACCCTAATTGCAACCATCCCCTCTCTCGTGACTCTTTGCTGGATGTCTGTCTCTCCCAAAAGAGCAACGTCAGGATGGCAAGGGCCGTGTCTCAGCGCGCGGTGTTATAATAAAATGCCACCGACATCCATTTCTCACAGTTCTGGAGGCTTGGCATCCAAGACCAAGGTGTCACAGGCTCGATGATGCCCAGCGAGGCCCCTCTTCCTGGCTCTCATTCACTCACTTTCTCGCCGTGTGCCCACACGCAGTGAGAGAGGGGGAGAGAGAGGGAGAGCTGGTCTTTTTCTTCTCGGAAGGGCACTGAGCCCATGTGGGAGGCCCTCACGTGTGTGTGCTGAGTCGCTTCAGTCGTGTCCGACTCTTTGTGACCCCACGGACTGTAGCCCGCCAGGCTCCTCTGTCCGTGGGATTTTCCAGGCAAGGATACTGGAGTGGGTTCCCATTCCCTTCTCCAGGGGATCTTCCCGACCCAAGGATCGAACCCGCATCTCCTGCGGCTCCTGCATTGCAGGCGAATTCTTCAGGACTCAGCCACCAGGGAAGCCAACCACCCTCACAACCTCATCTAACCTAATGACTTTCCAAAGACCTGCCTCCAAATATGATACATTAGGGGGTTGAAGCTTCAACATATGAATTTGAGGGTTCGCAAGCATTTAATTCAGAAGCTCTGGATTTCAAGCACCGTTCGCAAGCATTTAATTCAGAAGCTCTGGATTTCAAGCACCATTCTTGGCGCTAAGCAGGCACTCAGAGCACTTGAGGAAAGAAGGAAGGAATGGGGGCAGGTGGGGAAGGAGACAGGGAGGGAGGGAATGAGGGGAGAATGAGGAAGTATAGGGCTCCTTGGACGCTGCATCTGGAGGCCCCACCTGGATTTGAGGGGAACCCACTCCAGTCCTCTTGCCTGGAAAATCCCATGGGTGGAGGAGCCTGGAGGGCCGCAGTCCATGGGGTCGCTGAGAGTCCGACACGACTGAGCGACTTCACTTTCACTTTTCACTTTCATGCATTGGAGAAGGAAATGGCAACCCATTCCAGTGCTCTTGCCTGGAGAATCCCAGGGACCAGGGAGCCTGGTGGGCTGCCGTCTATGGGGTGGCGCAGAGTCAGACACGACTGAAGCGACTTAGCAGCAGCAGCAGCAGCAGCAGCTACAAACCCAGTCATGTCTCAAAAAGTTTCTGTGACACCAGAGAGAAGTGGATGAATCACCGTTTAGTAAAGGCTGCTTTTTATTAAGAGTGACCTAAGCGTTGGCAAAGTTGCGACTGGCTACGACACTTTCAACTTGAAACATAAAAATAAATTTAAAAGAAAGAGGAAGCAAAAGTCATGTTGAGCTTCTCTGATCTCCCAAGTAAGAAATATCCCCTTGGGATTAGATCCCTGCTATGAAATATTGCCCCATGATTAGATCTCAAGCCATGAAATATACCCATGAATTTAGATCCCCACCTTGGAAATGCAGTTTGCTGATTAGATCGCCCCCATGAAATATGGTCTTTGGGTTAGCGCATGCCGGTAAAATATGGCCTTTGATTAGATCACTGCGGAGAAGGCTGAGTCGCTGGCTGGGAGTGGGGACTTTCGCGACGTCCTCGCGGGGTAGAATATAAATGTGCGCAGAGGAAGTGAAAGCGGCGGAGGTAAATTCATAGCGGTGACGTTTTGGAGCCTGGGCTTCCTTGGAGGTTGTCAGCAGGAGGGGCGGGGACGGGGACGGGGCCAGGCTTGGAGACTCACCTCTGAGCTGGCTGCACCCCCAGGTGGCGACGGGGGTGGAAGGCACAGCTGGTGAGCGGGGCTTCCTGCGTGCCGGGCGCCAGGCTCAGTCCTCAATGCCAGTCAGCTCCCCCAGTTCCCAGGAGGGAGGTGACATTATTACCATCCCTGTTTACCGCTGGGGACGGAAGTGCAGAAAAATGAACTCATGAGCCCAGGGACACAGAGCTGGAACCTGTCAGAGCTTGGGTTTGAACCTGGGGCATCTCGCCCTCGAGACGGACCCTAGCCTTCGGTGGGGCCACTGCTGCCAGTCCTGGGCTCACCTGTAAGCGAGGGGCCGGTGACCCCTGTGGGCTAGTCCTGTGGCAGGGCTGAGAGGAGAGGACCCTGCAAGACGCAGCAGTGAGCTGGGTCACCCCGGCTCGCTCCAGGTGAGGATCAGAACCAGAGTGCGAGGCCAGAGTCCAGAGGAACATGGGGTCCAGCTGGGTTCATCCCGCAGTGTGACCAGAGCTGGCAGCACCTGGGCCAGGCCTGACAGCAAGGCCTTCCAACTCTGAGGCTACCATCTCCTACTGAAGGCTTCTCTGGTGGCTCAGACGCCTACAATGCAGGAGACCCAGGTTTGATACCTGGGTTGGGAAGATCCTCTGGAGAAGGAAATGGCACTAAGTCTCTCTCTCTCTCTCTCTGAAAGGAGCAGAAAGCTAAATTTGGAGGCTGAGATCATTCAGCAAGATGGTCTAGAGTTACCCTTCAGAGGGTGGGGAGGGCAGGCAGACCTGGGTTGATGCCCGGCTCACAGCTGGTAGCCATGTGACTGGGCATTCTCGGCCCCAGGCCTCTCGCAGCCCAGCCTCTGCGGGTCATTGCCCTTGAAGACCACCAGCTAACCCCAGGCCATGCCTCCCCAAAGGCTAGCCTATCCGATGGCCCCCTGATGGATGCAAGGGCCTTGTGCTCAGGCCTCAATTCAGAGCAAAGCTGAAGGCTCGTTTCCGCTCCCGAGGCCCCACGGGGTCTGGCTGAGGCGTGTGGCCCGGCTGCCCTCTGCCTGCCCCTCCTGCCTCCCTCCACGGGTGCCGGCTCTGACGCCCCGAGAAGTCGCCCTGCGCATTACTTTCTGTCTCCTGGTCCGGTCCCCAGAGGCCAACCTACCGCAGACCCCGGTCCTCACCTCTTCCAGCTTTTTCTTTACAGCACGGGGGTGTGAGTGCACTGACCCCTGGGCTGCTGGAGGCAGGCGTGCGGGGGTGCGTGTGTACTTGGCCAGGTCCTGGGGCACAGACAGTGTCTGGTTAAGGCTCATCAGAATCCCGGAGGGGCACTGCCCAGCTGAGGGCCTTCCCAAGGAGCAGCTCTCTTGGCCTCCCTCCGTCTGTCTGCTCCGTGGCGCCGGGAAGCCTGTCCCGTGGGTTGTGGTGATGTCCGTTTGTCCGGGGCAGTGAGGGGTCCCTGCAGGTCAGAGCGGTTCTCGTCAGATGCCGGTTCGGGCCGTCTTTCTTCCCTGGCACGGGTGAGGGCCGAGGGAGGGAGCTGAGGGCATGTCCTTATCTTGCTGGTGCCAGCTGAGCGGCCGGCTCTTATCGGGGATTTGTGAGCTTGTAAAACATGGCCGGCTATCACCCCATTTCCCTGGGGTGAGGTGCTCCAGCTGGGCCTTATCGTGGGGTGGCCTCTGCCTGTGATGGAGGGGAGAGCAGGGTCATCCTGGGCGGATGGCAGCCGAGTCGGAAGCTGGGCTGGGGGCATCAGAGTGGACCACCATGTCCCTTCTCTCCTCTCTTCCCTGCAGAGGGATTTCAGGCTGGGATGGCCTTCAGAGGTTCCAGGAGCCCACAGGGAGGAAATTCTGGGGGTGGGGGAGAAAAGGAAGGTCGCGTCCACCTCAGGGGCCCGCCTGATTCGCTCATTTCCTGTTAAGCGCTCACTGGGTGCCAGGCCCTGGCCAGTGTGCTGAGCTGAGAGTGAAGTCTCACACTTCCGGTTCTGCCTCTTGTGGTTTCTAGCAGTGTGACCTCAGACCGGTCACCTGTCCGCTCTGAGCCTCGTGCGTCCAATGGGAAAAGTTCCCATTCCCCCAGGTTGTTCTCAGGGTCCCTGGAGACAGTGGATGGGAAAGACTGCCTTACAAGCCATGGGGTCCTGTGCCCACAGGAAGGGGGGGCTCGAGCAGTCAGCCTGGGGGCAGATGGCATCCCTGGAAGAATAGCAAAGAGAGGGCTGAGGGGATTCCCAGAGTCAGAGCAGGACTCGGGAGGTGGAGCGGGTTCCACTAGCGCCTGCTGAGGACTCTGGGGAGGGCCTGGGGCAGAGTGGAGACGGGGTTCCAGGCAAGGGGAGTGGCGTCCGCAGTCGGGGCGGCCCTTGCCAGTGTGCAGGAGTGGGCGGCCTGAGCCGCGCGGGCCTGTGGTGGCCTGCCTGGCCGGGGAGGCCAGTCCATCTGGTTGTTTTCTCCTGTCATTTGGATGCTTTTGTGCTGAGTCCCGCATTTGTCACTGTGTCCCTGAGATCCTCTTTTGAACTTGGCATCTGCGTGGGGCTCCATCCGCTCTCCGCCTCCCGTGTTCTGAGGCTCGGATCTGTTTGCGACCTGGGCAGCTGGTCTTAGGGCCGTAGGTGGTTCCGGCGCCCTCGGCGGGTCTTGGAGATGGAGTGGGGGCTGGTGGGGCGAGCACAGAAGGCCTGTGCGGCAGGCGATGGCCCGAGCTGGATCGGGCATGTGGCGCCCGCCTCTCTGAGAGGCAGGGAGCCGCTCGCCGTCCTCCCCCTGCGCCCGGGGTGCCCCTTTCTCACGCTGCTGTGTCTCTCCCCTCCACCCGGTTTCATGGCAGAAGAGCCCAGCCATTTCCAGCACATGCTTTGGAACGAAACACTCTGACGTTGCCCCTTGGCTCGCTCGCTTACAGGCTGAGAATTCTCAGCCCGGGCTCCGGGAGCCCATTGGCCACCTCCGCAGATGAGGACAGCCCCGCCTGCCTGCCGCCCCGCCTGGGGTGGACACACACGCCCGAGCACAGCTCTGGGCTGGGCCTCCGGAGGCTGCGTCCTGATTCCCCAGGGCGTGTGAGTTAGCCTCTGTCTGTGCCTCAGTTTCCACATCTGCACAATGGGAGCAAGGCCTGCCTCACAGTGTTGACGGGAGGAACCGGCGAGTGTTTGCTTCTGTGCAGCACGTGGAGCCCTTCCTGGCAGGCAGCGCTGCTGACTCCAGCTCATCGCTGACATCACCATCGCCAGCATCCTTAGTGTCCAGCGGTGCTGCCTCGCGGCTGCCCTGGGACCACAGGACCACAGATGGAGACCACCACCAGGCCAGCAGCGGGGCACTCGGAGGACCAGTGAGCCCAGCGCCCAGCCAGGACCGTGCCTCTCAGGCAGGGCTTGAATCAGCGTGTGTGGTGGGGGGTGGGGATGACTTAGGCTGGGGATCAGAAGAGCTGGGTTTGAGTTTCTCCCCTTGCTACTGTCTGGGTAGACTCTGGCTGGTTACCTTGGTGCCAGATTCCAGTAAACCTTCAATTTTTGCCTATTTTTGCCGGAAAATCGGAATAATCTCCTTCCTAAAGCATTTGTGAAAATGAAGTGGGAAGATAAACTTGATTATTTCTTGAAAAACGAGATGCAGATGGATCCTCTTCACTCGTGTGATGATGATCTGTCCATGGAGCGTCTCCTGAGGGGCACTGCCCTGGAGCCTGGCCCCCTGGTCCTCACAGGACCCCCACTCTGCAGCAGTCCTCAGCTTCTCTGGCACCAGGGACAGTTTTCATGGAAGACAATTTTTCCAGGGCCCAGAGGGTAGGGGGTGGTTTGGGGCTGATTCAAGCCCATGACATTTATTGTGCACTCAATTTCTATTATTATTATATCAGCGTTATCTCAGGTCATCAGGCATTATTAGATCCCAGAGGTTGGGGACCCTTGCCCTAGGGGAAAAATCTCCCCGAGTTCATGGGGTTGAGATAAGTGTTCAACACAGGAGGGGCAGAGGGCTGTGTCTGTGAGGAGGTGACTTTTGACGTGGCAGCCGAATGAAGCGGTGACAAGCCTGCAGTCATGGGCAGGGGGATGACAGAAGGAAAGTGAAGGTGAAGTCGCTCATCCGTGTCCGACTCTGCGACCCCATGTTCTGTAGCCTGCCAGGCTCCTCCATCCGTGGGATTTTTCAGGCAAGAATACTGGAGTGGGTTGCTGTTTCTTCTCCAGGGGATCATCCTGACCCAGGGATGGAACCTGGGCCTCCCACACTGCACGCAGACTCTAGGTGGGGGAGTGGGGGTCTGCTTGGGTGGGGTGCGGAGTGCAGAGGGGACCGTGATCAGAGAGCAGCCACTGTGGGCCTTGTGGGCCAGCCTCGGGGTCTGGAATCTGCTCCAAGGGTGGTGGGAACCATGGTGGGGTCTGGATAGGGGAAGGGTGTGATCCGGCAAGATGTCTGTCTGTTTCACTCATGCGGTATAGAAATATTCATTAGCCTACAGTGGGACAAGCTGAAGGAAAGGAATTTTCCTGTGTGTGTCTGTGTAGGTTATTTATGGGGTTATATGTGTGTAGGTTATAAGTGCTGTGCTTTAGAAGATGATCAGGAATCAGAAATGGATTACAGAAGTGGCCTCCGAGATTTCTTTTGACCCACAGACTCTAATTTTATGAACAAACAGTCGCGTGGCTTGTCTTCCCAGTCCCCAGACCACAGGCGCGTTTAGGTGACAGGAATTTAGGATGACGCTGGATGTGGAAGATGCTGCACCAAATAGGGCAGCAGGGGAGGCCACAGGGATCTCTGCAGAATGAGAGGGCTGTTTCCAGGGGAGGGAAGAGAAAGCAGACACGCACACTGAATTAATAAAAAGCAATGAGCGCTAATGTGTTCTGAGCACCTACTGTGTGCAGGCTCCGTGCTAACCAGTTTACATGAGCTCCATCTTTTGGCTGTTACACTCACCATATTAGTTTTCTGGGGCTGCCCTAACAAATTACCACCACCTGGGTGGCTGAAAACAACAAGAATTTATTCTCTCACAGCTTCGAAGGCGAGAAGTCTGAAATCAAGGTGTCAGCGGGGCCAGGCTCCCTCCAAAGTCTCCAGGGAGGAATCTTTCTTTGTCTCTTATAACTTCTGGTTGCTGTCAGCAGCCCTCAGTGTCCCTTGGCTTATAGACCCGTCACTCCAACCTCCACCGTCATCAGGGCCGCGTGGCATTCCCCATGTGGGTGTCTGTCTCCAGCTCTCCTCTCCTTACGAGGATGTCTCATCTTAACTAACTGCATCGTCCTATTTCCAAATAAGATCTCATGCCCTGATGTTCCAGGTGGCCATGAATATGGAGGGCTTTCTTAAACCCAGTATGTCCACTCTTGTGAGGGGAGAAGCGGAAAGGGAGGGGCCTGAGTTCCAACCCAAGACCATCTTCCTGGAGGTCTGCTCCCGTTCTGTGCCACCCGACTGCCCCCCATGGAGCGCTTGGAGCGTCAGCCTGCAAGGAGGTGCAAGGCGGCCTGGGGCACCAGGCCTCCTCGGGTGGACGGGCGAGGCTGGACTGAGCCGTGGTGGGAGATCAACGAGATGGAGTTAGAATGAGGGTCCATGAGCCGCGCCTTCTCCATCGTGAACCTGCCGTGAAGCCCCTTCCTCTAAGTCCTCCGAGCGCCCATCCCGTTAGGACGCCAGCCCTTGCTCCGAGCCGCCTCAGCCCTGGCGCTCGTCTCTCCCTGGAACCAGTGCCATTCTCTCTGCACCTTCTCTTCTTCGACAATAGTCTCATTCTCCTCGGCGCTTAGCTTTGACTTCCTGCAGGCCAGGCATCCCGCTTCGCTCTTCTGTTCCCAGCGCCTAACACGGAGCATCGTAGATGCGCTGTGAATGCGTTCATTCCACAAATAGCTATCCTACGCGATCCTGCGCTGGAAACTGCACACGTAGCCTGGAATGAGAGACCGTCTGGTAGGTCGACAGACAGACACACAGATGGGTCATGGGAGAAGGGCAGGGATCACGGGAGTCCAGAGGCAGAGAAGGCTCTCCCCCCAGGGCGTGACGGGTGAGGGGCGCAGTGAAGGGAGGGGGAAGGTCCCTGTGCCTGAATCAAGCAGCAGGTGCGCAGCCCTGCGGGCAGGAGCGAGAGCTCGGAGGTTTGCAGAGCTGCAGGCGGCTGGGTGGGGCCCGGGCCGTGTCCAGAGAGCAGCAGGAAGGGGCAGGGTTGATGGAGGGACCCCAGTGAGGGAGCTGGGATACCCTCCCCTTCCTCCTTGAAACAGACACATCGGGGTGGGAGAAGGCACACAAGAGTTTTAAACAGGGGACTGAGTGTGGCAGAAAGCTGTTCCTGGTAGCAGGACGGAGCGAGGCTGGAGGCAGGGAGGCAGGAAGGAGGCCAGGCTGTGATCTAGCAGGCCGAATGGATTTGCTGGTGGCAAAGGGGGAAAGGGGGAACATATGAATCTCGCTAAATGCTCGATGAACTGGATTCCATACTGACCTGCAGGACTTAAGACAACCTCAGTGCAAGCAGGGAGAGCTGTGTCTTGGGGAACTTCTGAGTCCTTGCTGAGTGTGGAAGAGGGTCCTTCGTGCAGGGGGCAGGGACGTGAGGTGCAGGGGAGGGGAAGAGAAGCAGTCTCTCTCTGCCGCCGCTTAGTGACGGAGCTGGACTGCCCATTCCTCCGCGCGGTAGGTTCCAATCTGTGGTCAGAAGCCCCCAGCCGACAGGGGCCGGCCTGTCTGCAGAATCCACACGCACTGCATGACCGAGAGCTTACCAGCCGATACTCGTAGATGCCAGCAAGCGAGCCCAGGCTCTGCCTTCACAGCCAAAGCTCAGCAGGGGGCTCCAGGAGTCCTGCAGGTGCCACCCGAAACCTCCCATCACAGCCAAAGCTCAGCAGAGGGGATTTTAAGACAAACTATTCGGCTGTGTCCGGCCTTGCGTAGAGGCACATGGGTCCTCGCTGGGTCATGCGGGATGTTTTGCTGTGGCATAGAGGTGCCTTAGTTGTGGCGTGCAGGCTCCAGAGTGCACAGGCTGCGGCAGTGCTGTGTGCAGACACAGTTGCCCCGGGCATGTGGGATCTTACTTCCCCGACCAGGACTGAACCCGCATCCCCTGAACTGCAAGGCAGGTTTCTAACTCCTGGGCCACCAGGGAAGTCACAGGGCTGACGTATATTGACAGCTCACTGTTTACTTGATTCTGTGGCTCTATGCATTCTCTTATCTGAATCGCATCATGGCCCCTTGAGGGGGGCAGTCATACCCATTTGTCAGATACAGAAACTGAGGCTCCAACAGGGGAAGTGACCTGCCCAAGGTCACACATCTAGGAAGCAGCAGAGCTGGGAGTTGAATACTTGCTCTCCCGACTCCCAAGCCCAGACCTGTGCCTCCGACCTCTGGAAGATGCCCTTTACCCAGACTGCTAATCTCTCCAGAAGATAACCTTCTCCTTGAATAGCAGAACCAGGTGGGAAAGCACCCCACACCCCCATCCAAACAAGTGAAGGAAGGAAGACTGACGGGCCGGCTTCCTCTCTGTCCCTGGCTTCCCGTTACCAAGCATATATTTTTTCTAATCGGCCTCTCTGCTGATGGTTATCTGGCTTCGCGAGAGAGCGAAAGAGACTTTGTGTCAAATGCTGAAAAATGACTTTTCAGGGAGCCTCTCTGTCTCCTGAAAGAAGGTGACGTGCTCAGAGCATACAAATCACTCAGCGCTCGGGCTCCTCGAGGCGAAGAGCAAGTGTGTTTAGATTGCTAAAACCACTTCCGTCCCTTCCCAAGGTCACAGGTGGGCGACCCTGCCTTGTCAGCACCTGGAGGGTGGCAGGGCCCAGAGGGGAGAGCTGAGATGGCCCTGGACAGTGGGTAGGGGGTGGGGGCCCCAGGAGGGGCCCCTGGATGCAAAGGTGTGAAACTCTAGAAGGCTGGCCTGGGATTCCAGGTCTCCGTCTGCCCATAACGAGCTGTGTGACTGTGAAGAAGTTACTTAGCCTTTCTAGACCTTCGGATGCCCCACTGTATACACTCCCACAAACTCTGTGGTTAGCCTTGCCATGCATCCAGGCGGATGTCCTAATAACTGGTACTCAGTTCAGTTCAGTTCAATTCAGTTGCTCAGTCACGTCTGACTCTTTGTGACCCCATGGACTGCAGCCTGCCAGGCTTCCCTGTCTATCGCCAACTCCCGGAGCTTGCTCAAATTCATGTCCACTGCGTCGATGATGCCATCCAACCATCTTATCCTCTGTTGTCCCCTTCTCCTCCTGCCCTCAGTCTTTCCCAGCATCAGGGTCTTTTTCGATCAGTCAGTTCTTCACATCAGGTGGCCAAAGGATTGAAGCTTCAGCTTCAGCATCAGTCCCTCCAGTGAATATTCAGGACTGATTTCCTTTAGGATGGACTGGTTGGATCTCCTTGCAGTCCAAGGGACTCTCAAGAGTCTTCCCCAACACCACAGTTCAAAAGCATCAATTCTTCTGCATTAAGCTTTTTTAATAGTCCAACTCACATCCATACAATGACCCCTGGAAAAACCATAGCTTTCACTGGACGGACCTCAGTTGGTAAAGTAATGTCTTTGTTTTTTAATGTGCTCTCTAGGTTGGTCAGAGCTTTTCTCCCAAGGAGTAAGCATCTTTTAATTTCATGGCTATGATCACCATCTGCAGGGATTTTGGAGCCTCCCAAAATAAAGTCTCTCACTGTTTCCACTGTTTCCCCATCTATTTGCCTTGAAATGATGGGACCAGATGCCATGATCTTAGTTTTCTGAATGTTGAGCTTTAAGACAACTTTTTCACTCTCCTCTTTCACTTTCAACAAGAGGCTCTTTAGTTCTTCACTTTCTGCCATGAGAGTGGTATCAACTGCATATCTAAGGTTATTGATTTTTCTCCCGGCAATCTTGATTCCACTTTGTGCTTCTTCCAGCCCAGCGTTTCTCATGATGTACTCTGCATATAAATTAAATAAGCAGGATGACAATATACAGCCTTGACGTACTCCTTTTCCTATTTGGAACCAGTCTGTTGTTCCATGTCCAGTTCTAACTGTTGTTTTTTGACCTGTATGCAGATTTCTCAGGAGATAGGTCAGGTGGTCTGGTATTTCCATCTCTTTCAGAATTTTCCAGTTTGTTTCCACAGTTTACACACAGTCAAAGGCTTTGGCATAATCAGTAAAGCAGAAGTAGATGTTTTTCTGGAACTTTCTTGCTTTTTCTATGACCCAACGGATGTTGGCAATTTGATCTCTGGTTTCTCTTCTTTTTCTAAATCCAGCTTGAACATCTGCAAATTCATGGTTCACATTCTCCAAGCCTGGCTTAGAGAATTTTGAGCATTACTTTGCTAGCGTGTGAGAAGAGTGCAATTGTGTGGTAGTTTGAACATTCTTTGGCATTGCCTTTTGGGGGGATTGGGATGAAAACTGACCTTTTCCAGTCCTGTGGCCACTGCTGAGCTTTCCAAATTTGCTGGCATATTGGGTGCAACACTTTCACAGCATCACCTTTCAGGATTTAAAATAGCTCAACTGGAATTGTATCACCTCCACTAGCTTTGTTCATATTGATGCTTCTTAAGGCCCACTTGACTTCTCATTCCAAGATGTCTGGTACGAGGTGAGTGGTCACACCATCGTGATTATCTGGGTCGTGAAGCTCTTTTTTGTACAGTTCTTCTGTGTATTCTTGCCCCCTCTTCTTAACATCTTCTGCTTCTGTTGGGTCCATACCACTTCTGTCCTTTACTGAGCCCTCCTTTGCATGAAATGTTCCCTTGGCGTCTCTAGTTTTCTTGAAGAGCTCTCTGGTCTTTCCCGTTCTGTTGTTTGCCTCTATTTCTTTGCGCTGATCACTGGTACTGGAGCTCAACAATTCCCAGGGGGCAGAAATTACTGAGCATCGCTGGGTGTAGGGAAGAGAATGGATTCCGGGACACACCAGAGAGGGCTTGGGTTCAGGCTCTGGACCGGGTCCCAGTCCTGGTCCTACTGCTTCAGCAGTGTGACCCTGGGTTTGGGTCTCTCCAGCTCTGAACCCGCTTCCTCATCTGTCGAGACGCCTCACCAGGGGCTGCGGCGGAACAGAGGGTTTGGAATGTCACCTGGCCGCGCTCAGTATCGATGCTGTCGCGGTGGCTGCTTTTTAGCTGTGCTGACTGCGCGGGCCTCCTAACCTCTCCAAGCCCTGCTTTCTTCATCTGTGAAAAAGGGGACAAGGATTTAAAAATGCAAAGTACTTAGAATGCTTGACACATATCAGGACCTTTGTTGTTGCTCAGTCGCTAAGTCCTATCTGACTCTTTTCAACCCCATGGGCCACAGCACACGAGGCCTCCCTGTCCATCACCATCTCCCGGAGCTGCTCAAACTCACGCCCATCCTCTGTCGTCCCCTTCTCCTCCTGCCCTCAGTCTTTCCCAGCTTCAGGGCCTTTTCCAATGAGCTGGCTCTTCACATCAGGTGGCCAAAGGACTGAAGCTTCAGCATCGGTCCTTCCAATGAGTATTCAGGACTGATCTCCTTTAGGATGGACTGGTTCGATCTCCTTGCAGTCGAAGGGACTCTCAAGAGTCTTCCAGCACCACAGTTTGAATGCATCAGTTCTTCGGTGCTCAGCCTTCTTTATAGTCTCACATCCATACATGACCTCTGGAAAAGCCATAACTTTGATGAGATGGACCTTTGTCAACAAAGTGATGTTTCTGTTTTTTAATACTCTGTCTAGGTTTGTCATAGTATTTTTCCAAGGAGCAAGCGTCTTTTAAATTCATGGCTGCAGTCACCATCTGCAGTGATTTTGGAGCCCGAGAAAATAAAGTCTGTCACTGTTTCCATTAGGGTCTTAATCACGCATAGATGTTATTCTGGCTCTTTACAGAAAAATAGCTTGTTTTTACAATTATTTTTTATTGAAGTAGAGTTGGTTTGCAATGCTGTGTTAGTTTCTGCTGCACATCAACACAATTCGGATAGATAGATATATATTTGCTGTTGTTTAGTCGCTAAGTCTTGCGCAACTCTTTGCAACCCCGTGGACTGCAGCACACCAGGCTTCCCTGTCCTTCACTGTCTCCTGGGGTTTGCTCAGATTCATGTCCATTGAGTCGATGATGCTATCTAACATATATACGCCCTTTAAAAAGAGTTGGGATTTGGGATTGACATGCATACACTATTCATACTGTGCATAAAATAGAGAGCTGATGAGAACCTGGCATACAGCACAGGGGGCTCTACTCAGTGTTCTGAGCTGTGGTTGGAGAAGACTCCTGAGAGCCCCTTGGACTGCAAGGAGATCCAACCAGTCCATCCTAAAGGAGATCAGCCCTGGGCGCTCACTGGAAGGACTGATGCTGAGGCTGAAACTCCAATACTCTGGCCACCTCATGTGAAGAGCTGACTCACTGGAAAAGACCCTGATGCTGGAAAAGACTGAAGGCGGGAGGAGAAGGGGATGCCAGAGGATGGGATGGCTGGATGATGTCACTGACTCAATCAATGCACACGAGTTTGAGAAAGCTGTAGGAGATGGTGATGGACAGGAGGCCTGGCGTGCTGCAGTCCATGGGGTCACCAAGAGTCGGATGTGACTGAGCAGCTGAACAACAACTAAATACATAAGTAAAGAAAAAAGTTCCCTCCCACTGTGGCTCATCACAGGGTCACAATGTCCGTGTTTGTGGGTAGGTGATGCTGGGCGGTCCTTCAAACGCTCACCATGAGGAAGTGGCTAGTGGATCTGTCTCAGTATCGACAATGGACTGATGAGAAATCCCTCTTTTCCAAGTGCCCGTGATGAGGGTCCACTCGGTGGCAGAGGCTCCCTGAGAACAAGGGCTCTGTGGGGTTCAGGGCTCCGGGAGAGTGCCCAGAGCAGGCCCTACGAGACAGCACACGCCCTGGGCCCAGATACCAGCTCCAGGGCCCCCCAGGCAGAGGTCCTGCCTGCCCTGTTTCCTGGTATACCAGCGGGGTGGGCAGTGGCCCCCACCCACGCAGAGGGGAGTGGCCTCCGGAGCAACAGGCGAGAGAGCAGGGGCCCGGCTCCCAGCTGCAGAGGCGTCCATCACTGTTCACCCCCATTTTTACTTTCCTGGCTAAAGAGTCACAGAGAAACCGCATAGCTGTGCCTTAAAAAATACAGGCGAATTTGTGATGCTGGATGAGGCCTGCCAGGCCTGTGTTCATGCAATAGCAAAACAAACAGCCCTCCTGAGCCAGGAAAAACTCTAAAATTAGGGAGGAGGTGGGCAGAATAAGATGCCCAGGATCAGAAGAGAGAGCAGAGTATTAAAGTATGAGTCCAAGAATGGGCGCCAGGCAGGACAGGGCCTGGGCATCACTTGACAGCTGGGTGGCCCTGGGTCCGCTACCCCTTGCCTGGCCTCACTTAAGTCCTTGGGTGCTGCAAGGATCTAATGAAATCATGGAGGGAAAAGATTTGCTATTTGCCAAGAAGCAGTATGAAGTGATGACAGGAAGGCGTCTCCCCACC
>SJYF01001022.1:1165896-1190782 GCA_006410515.1 Procapra przewalskii
ATCCATCATTCATCCACCCATCCATCTACCTATTCATCCATTCATCCACCCATCATCCATCCACCTATCCATCCATTTATCTATCCATCCATTGGCCCACACATTCATCCATCCACTCATTCATACATTCACCCATCCATCCACCCATCCATCCACCTATCCATCATCCATCCATCCATCATCCATCCACCCATCCATCTACCTATTCATCCATCCATCCACCTATCCATCTACCTATTCATCCATCCATCCACCCATCCATCCACCTATCCATCCATCCATCCATCTATCCATCCATTCATCCATCTATCCATCATCCATCCACCCATCCATCTACCTATTCATCCATTCATCCACCCATCATCCATCCACCTATCCATCCATTTGCCCACACATTCATCCAGCATCTATTTTGAGCCAGTGGCCTTGTCCTCTTTATGCTGGGCACTCAGTACTGTAGGCTGGAATTTTCTGGAAAATGGAAAAGTTAGTTTATCCAACCCAGCTCCTTTTAGGCTTTGTCAAATGATAGATGCTCTGAATCCACAAAGTGAAATATACTAATCTCAGGACAAGTGACAGGCCTGACCCTGCCCAGACCCATTCCTCCAGCCTCCAGCCCCTTCCGCTGTGGAGGAGTGGGTGGAGAAACAATCCAGCATCTGAATTATAGGGTGAGAGACTGCGGCTTAGAGGAAGGGGCTGAGCCTCCTCAGGAACATTAGCAGTGAAGAGCCAAACCCTCCTCCCACTTCACTGGCTGTTGGCTCAGGGCCCGCCCACCTGGTGACCCTGCTAGGCTCGTCAGGATTTCCTCATCCGTCTAAGCAGAGTGATCGCCGTGGCTCACAGTCCTGTGCAGGCCTGATGCAAGTCTGGGATTATGGACAGACGCTGACACTCTGGCCGGACACGCAGGGGAAGGAGTGAAGACTTGAATTCCTCACGCTGAGCATTCTATCGCGTTCCTCACTTCTCAGGCCTCCCTTCCCTACAGCCCTCGCCCTCATTTCTGTGATGCTGCTGCCTCTGCTCTTGGTCACTCCCTCTCCCTTCCTCTCTAATTCCTCTTGATTCCACCCTCCATTCCTTTTCTTCTTCCTGGCTTCTCAGATGTCAAGAGTCATCCTTAAGCCCTCCCTGCTCCTCACTCCCCGTCCCCACGCAGTCTCCGTCTAAATCCTGCCAATTCCATTTCCTAAATCTCTCTCAGACGTGTCCGCTGCTCCGCACCCTGAGGCCCCCACCTGTTAGCCCACTTCATCATCACCCTATTCAGGATGTCTTTCGCCGCCTGACCTGCCCAGTAGTGTGGGTTTGCCTGGCCCCAAGGCAGCCTCCATCTTGAAGCTAGAGGAAATATTCAGGATGCAATTATAATCAAGTTGTTTCACTACATAAAACCCTGAAGCAACTGGCTGTTGGCCTCAGAATGGAGTTTTACTCTGTTCCATGCCCTACGGGGTCTGGGCCCTGCCCACCTCTCCACCTCATTTTTCAACAACCCTCTCCCAGACGCTCCCACCTGACACTCGGGCCACACAAAGAAGTCTTCCAGCTCATCCCAATAAGCCACAGCCTCCTTTCCCCTAGGACCTCCCTGGTGGCTCAGATGGTAAAGCGTCTGCCTACAGTGCGGGAGACCTGGGTTCGATCCCTGGGTCAGGAAGTTCCTATGGAGAAGGAAATGGCAACCCACTCCAGTACTCTTGCCTGGAAAATCCCATGGACAGAGGAGCGTAGTAGGCTACAGTCCATGGGGTCGCAAAGAGTCGGACACGACTGAGCGACTTCACTTCACTTCCCTTCCCTGGGGCCCGTTGCCTATGCTGGTTTCTCTTCCCCAATAAGATTCACTCTCCTCTCTCACCAGGGCTATTCTGGCTCCTCCGCCAGCTTGGAAGTCTTCTCTCTGCTCCTAAGTCTGAATCAGACGCCTCTGCTCCGAGTTGCCGTGCTCCCGTCCACGCCTCTAAAGCACAGCATTTATCAAAGTGCGTCTGAACCGCCTGTTTAACTGTCTGCCTTCGCTGCAGGAGCCCCAGGGGCTCAGAGGGCAATCGGTTTCCAGCTTCCCAAAAGAAAGCCTAAGGCTGGATCCCTAAGTCGCAGTCCCAGGCCACCACGCCACTGGGAGCTGTCCATGGTGCTCCTGGCTCCCAACTTTTGTTGACGGGATTCCTTGATCAGACACCACTTTGGAGGTGGCCTACGCTCTCGGATATTCCCCTAGGGGGAGGGCAAGGCCAGTCTGGCCTCGTAAATCCACAGTATGCGCTACCTGGGGGATTTGAATCTGCCTTTATGTGGAAAGCTCAGTGGGAAAGCTTCAAGTCTTCTGATACCAAACCTACCTCTTGGCGTTTGGCCACACTTCTGAGAATGAGAAGGGGCCATTCCAGCAGCGAATAATTTAATAAGGAGTTTCTCTGTCCACTGGCCTAATCACCTCTCCTTGCCTCTCTGAGTATCAGGGAAACGGAGACCAGGTCACCTTTCTGACAGCCCTGGGTCAGGTGCCAGCGAGCCCTCCTCGCTCCATACAGCACACCAGGCACCAGATCACTGTCTGTGGCTCACGCATCTCGGTTGCTTTCCCTTTTCTCTCCAATTTGGCCCTTTTGATAATTTTGGATTAGCCCACTTTCTTGAAAGCTGATTTCTCTTTGCATAATCCTCGCCTCTTGGAGTTGCTAGGCCCTCAGTGATAAGCTGATGGGCCAGTGCAGTCAAGCAAATTATACTCTTTGCTCTGAACAGCCGTTGGAAGTGGAGGAAGTTATTTTTTGAAGAAGACATGCGCTTTATGTTTTATCTCTCTATTTCTTTGACCAGTGGTGTCATCTCAGTTTGGGGTGTGCTGGCTAAAGTTTCCTGGAATACATGGATCTTTACCAAAACACAACAGGCAGGATGAAGATTAGGCCTAAGGGGGACTTCGTAGAGGGTCAGTGGAGAAAAGGTGTGGGAAAGCTGCTTGTAATGGCGATGCATTACGCTGTGTCGACGAAGCATAGTTCCATCTGTCAGCTGATTATTTTCCCATGAAGGACTGTAGCCAGGACAGGCGTCTTCCCCAAGTGAGAGTCGAGGCGGCTGGAGGTTGGCGAGGTCATATGTCAAGTCACGGAGGGCACTGGAAGTAACGCCCCTGACTCCAGCTGCTGTGGTGCCCAGCCTACTGAGCTCCATCCAGTCCAGACACGCGCCACCTGCTGTGTGGCGGAAGCCCTCGTCCTGCAGAGCAGCACGCCTTTTGCCGAGGGCCCGGTGCGTGTCAGCCCACAAGCCGCATCCTGGGGTGCGTGGCACAGGCCACACTCCTAGGCAGAAAAGGGGTGAAAGAATAGTCGAGAGGGAAGCGTCTCCTCCCTCTGCAGCCGCTTCCCTGTGCCCAGTGCCAGGATGGGTGCCAGGACATGGGGGCTCCCCTGCCCACTGTGAGCCTTTCTCCCGGGGGTCTTCTGAGGAGCCCTGGGCCAGGAGTCCCCACCCCACGCCTGCAGTCCGGGCTGGCTCACACGCGCGCCTGTGAAACCCAAGGACCGCTTGCACGGGGAGTCAGTTAGTGGCCTCCGTGGGTCTGTCCCAGTCCCCCGGGACAGCTGCGTTCCTGGACGTTACTGAAGGCCCCAGCTTCTGAGGCGACCCTGGCACCTAAGACACAGCCAGATGGGGGAGTGTCTGGTAAAGCTCATGGCGTCTCAGCTCAGTTCAGTGGCTCAGTCGTGTCCGACTCTTTGCGACCCCAAGGCCTGCTGCATGCCAGGCCTCCTGTCCATCACCAACCCCAGAGCGTGCTCAGACTCATGTCCATCGAGTCAGTGGTGCCACCGCCCATCAGTCTGGGGCGGGCAGACTTGCGGAGAGCTCTAACCCGCTGTTGTTGTCGGCTCCGGCATGGACACCAGGCCTTTGAATTGAGGGTGGGGGAGGCAGCGCGGAGAAAAGGATCCCGTGGAGACGGGCGACCAGGAGCGGGCCCTGGAGGGACTAAGGGGGCGGGCAGGACCGGGCAGCCACATTGCACTGAAGCTTCTCCAGCTGATGGTGAGGCTGGGGCTCTGACACCTTCTGTGGGCTGGGGCTCAGGGCCTTCCTTGGGGGTGACCTTTAATGCCCAGGAAACCTTGCCGTCTCAGTGTTCGTCTGTCTTCACCGTGGGCAAGGCGAGGTGAGAAGGAAGAGATGGGGTCTCCACTTGCCCTGGCATCTCTGCTCGGCATCGTGGGGTAAGGGCGCCAGTTTTGGACTGAGCATCTCGGTTCTGGGCCCGGCTCTGCCTCTTAGTAGCTGTAGGACCTCTGAGGTCTGGTTTCTGCCATCCTTTGAGTTTATCAGTTTATCTCTGAGATCTCTTCCTGTCCAGTCTCTGTTTGGCAGGAGTATATCAGAACCCCTGGCGACTCTGGCGGTAAAGAATCTGCCTGCCACGTGTAGGAGACCCAGGTTTGATCCCTAGGTCAGGAAGATTCCCTGGAGAAGAGAATGGTTACCCACTTCAGTATTCTTGCCTGGAGAATCCCATGGACAGAGGAGCCTGGCGGGCTACAGTCCCTAAGAGTCGGACACGACTGAGTGACTAACACTTTAACAACATTTTCATTTCAGAACCGTACACGTCCCCAGCCCAGCAGGCTTAGGCAGAATGTAGAGCAGGCTTCTCAAAAGAGGCAGCCAGAAAACCCCAGGGGGTTTGTAAAATGCAGATTCCAAGCCCGCCAAGGGCCCTGAGCAGCCTGGGAATCTGTCTTTCTCTGCCTGCCCGTCCCCCAAGGACTCACACAAATTGCATTTGGGGAAGTCCCAGTGAAAAGACTGGAGAATGTTCTCTTCCCTTTTCTCTGTAACCAGTTAAACAAAGCCACCCAGCCGGGCCAGGTCGCCTGATACTGGTGCATGTAATTTCTAAGTGGGAACAACAACTCATCAAATGGAACGGTTTACAATTGCCTAGGATAAAACTATTTTCTTTTCAATCTTCCCCGGGAAGTGACAGATAATAACCAGCCTGGAGACTGTAATATTATTAGGGCCAAAATAAAATAAAACCCCTTAACTGCTTCCTCTTACAGAGTGAAGCCAGATATTTTTCAATTCATTTAAATAAAGTAATTGTTTTCCTTGCTCGTTATGTTAAATTCCCAGCAACCTGCGTTCCCCTCCCTCCCTCGAATAAGGGGATTGTCCTTTCTTTCTTATCTCCTGTTGTCTCCCAGTGGGTCTCGAATCTTTGATGCCTCTTCCACCTTACAAGCTTCCTGTTGAAACCCACCAGCAAGAAACCCAGCATCTATGAACCACCTTTTGCAAGCTTGCTCCAGCCCAAGCCCCCACCCCTTAACTTAAATGAGACAATACACACAAGCCATACAGAATGAGGCCTGGCATACAGCAAGTGCCCAACTAATGCTTAGAGCCATGAATAACATTGAATAGGGTGCACTTGAATCCCAAGAGTTTTTATTTTGGCCTTGCCACACGGCTTGCTAGATCTCAGCCCCCCAGGCTGGGATTGAAGCCGGGCCCCAGCAGCGGAAGCCCAGATTTCTGACCACTAGGCCACCAGGGAACTCTCAGAATCACTCCATGATTCTTGTCACACTACAAGTGCGAACGGGAATCTGAGCCCTCAGGCACATCACTGGGCCCTGAGCCTCAGTTTCTCCAGCTGTGAAATGGGGAGAGAGAGTGTGGATAGAGGGAGCCCAGAGCAGGGGTCAGGAGGCTGGCATCCCTTTGCAGAACATCATGACAGGCCCTGAGCAAAGAGTCAGAGGCCTTGAGGCTCCGTCTTGCCCGCATTATTTCTACGACAGAAACATACAGATGAGTGGGGAAAATTCACCTGAAGGGCCATTTGATTTAAATGAACCTCTCTGTTCCTGGGCGTTTTATTTCAGGAGTTTCGCTGAGTGCGATTTGCCTCTCATACGCTCCTGTCTCCTCTCACCAACGGTGTTGACTTAGGTGCCCCCTTAACCTGCCTTTCCCTTCACCTCCAAATAGAAAGGCACGCCCACTTTTAAGGTCCGTGGTGAATTGTCCAGCTGACCTGCCATGCGGTGGGCAACCCACAGAAGCTAGTGCAGCTGCCACTGGGCACCGTCGCGATTCTTACTCTGTTTTCACACAAGCTTACAACCCTTCACCTGCAACCCAGCAATCCAAAAAGATCCGAAAGTTAAAAGGCTGTTTTGGTGAGCCAGTTGTGGCCAAACTGGACTGACCTGAGCTGACTTGGTGGCAAAACCCAACCTGAGCCAAGGGGAGCTGATTACGGTCTCTATCTCATTAATGCTGCCGTCCAGACATTTCGCTGCAGAAATTGATGCGGGTGATAATGGAGTGATTACTTGGCCCCCTGGGCAGGCTAGCTAACATACTGAGCATGCCGCGCACCAGCTTTTCAGGAGGAGGATGAGGCCTGAGCTCCAGAGCGCGTCTGGCCTCAGGGCCCGGACCTGGGCTGTGGGACCAGCGTCCCCGGCAGGCGCAGAGCTGCACCCCGTGCAACATCCGGCTGCCTCCTGCCAGCTCCCACTCCTGGGGCGGGGGTCACAGTTTATGGGCCGTCCTCTGACTCACAGGCGCACAAAGCCAGTTCAAGCCCGTTCCCTCAGGCACGCTTTCCTGCCATGCCTGTCCCTGGCCCCCCACACACACTTTCTCCCAGTACCCCCTTGCCCCGTCCGCCCCTCCTTTGGGGTGCTGAGTCTCCGTTTCACGTGCCGCATCATCACCCGTTTCCAGGCAGATGTCTGTGCCCACCTGCCCCCACGCTGCGCTGCCGCCTGAAGTCTCCGCTCTTCACGCAGCTTCTTGGCACGGGTTCACACAGCCGAGGATCTCAAAGCACAAGCGCGTGGTTCCCAGTCTCGTCTGCTCCTTCCTGGAGCTCCTGGACAGAAGGGCAGGCAGAGGCCCAGCCAGTCACTTCTTTCCAAGGTCCAGGATCTTCCGCGGGCATTTTCTTTAATAGGCTTTTCTTCTGAGCCTCAGAGATTAAGAGCTTGGAAGAGACCGCTGAAGAAAGAGTTTTCAGCTATTTAGTGTAACCATGGTGAAGCCAGAAGTGACTGAGGGTGGGGGCTTCTCCTTACCAGCCTGTGAGCAGGTGAGAATGACCCAGAAATGGATCCTTGCAGGCCCTGCTAGCTCTGGAACACAATACTGAGTTCGTGTTTATTGACCCCTCGCAATGTGTCCAGCTCTGTTGTAAGCGCACTTTACAGGAAGCATCTCATTTAATCCTCACAGCTCCCTATGAGGCGACTTCTATTATTACCCCTGCGTTACAGATGAAGAGATGGAGGGTCAGAGAGACCAGGCTGCTTGCTCCAGATTGCGCAGTCCGTGCGTGGTGGAGCCAGGAACTGACCCCAGGCTGCTGGAACCCAGCTTCTTGGCGTGTGCGTGTCAGTCGCCTGCGGCTGTGGTGGTTCCGTGTGACTGGTGAGCACAGACTGGCCGCAGAGGCCGCAGCCGTCACTCTTGCTCACGTCATCTGCGAGTGATGAACCAGACAACTGCTTTCCTGGCTGAGCTCGTGTATGCGTGTGCAGGCTGGCTGACGCTCGGTCACCCCAGACACTGCTGGCACCCTAATGGGAGTGAGTCGCTTGATGGGTAACGTGGGGTGCCCATGGAATCAGAAAGCAAATGCCCCTGAACACCAAGGGCCAGGGATTTGGAGAGACACAGGGAAGGCCTGACCTCAGAGCGTGGGCCTGAGGGGACGCTCTGCAGGAGGTGAGGCTTGGCTGCCGTCGGGAAGGCAGAGGGAGCTCTCAGCTGGACCAGGATCAGAGCCTGAAAGATCAGGGGAGAAGGTGGGAAGGGGATTTCCTAGCTCCTTGGCCTTTTGTGAGTTTCCTGCCTACCCGGTCCTGGCCTCCCGCTCTGACCCGCTCTCTGAGGGTCTTCTGGAGTTCCTCTGCTGTCCACTCCCTAAGGCCATCCCTGTGGGGACAGGTGGCCCTGGGCTCAAAGGGCAAGTGCAGGGCGGGGTTGGAGAAGGAGGCCTTGTGCCCCTTGTCAATGTGAAGAAAGAAGGCGGGATTCCAGCTGATGAGTCCAACTGTGGACGAAGCGTCCTTTGCCCACCGCCGCTCTGCCCTTCTGTCCACTCGGCCTCATGGGCTCATTTTCCAGTTGAGGAGATGGAACTGACAGAGGTCAGAGGGAACGCCTGGGTCTTCCAGCCTCAGTAGCAGAGCCAGCGCTGAGACCCAGGTCTCCTGACCTGCAGGGCAGATTTCTTCCTAAAATGCTAAAACACACCCCATAGCTTCTCTCCCTGCGGGTTCCCTGACCCACCAGCATTGAGGTTTCCTTTTCTGGTGTTGCGTAGAAGGCTCCAGGTGGCATGGTGGATGGGGTATCAGGCACCCCTGGGCCCCCAGGGAGTGAGGCTGAAGCAGAGACGAGCCCGAAGGTGGGGCTCACCTGTGGCCCATCCTGAAGAGCACCTTCACCCAGGTGGGAGGCCCGAGGCTGGGGCGGGGGCTGGCTCGTCTCTGCACCAGCCCGGCTCAGGGTGGTCGCGCTCCCACACGGCTTGGAGTGGAGGAAATTCCTTATCGCCAACTTGTGAAACCAAAGCCAGTGAGCTCTTCCCAGGGCTGGAAGCAGAAAGAAGGACCGGAGCCTCAGACCTACAGCTGACCTCTGTTCTGGGGCCTCCAGGATGGGGACAGGGGAAGCAGCTGGCCAGCTGTGCCTCGGGCTTCTCTGGGTGGAAGATGGCCGCTTGTCACCCACGTGCCTCTCACGGCGGGAGTGCCCCTCGGCCCCGCGGACGGCAGGCTCCACAGGCTGAAACACAAACAGATGTGCCTTCCTCTGCAGTAGCTCGGGGCTTCTGCACAGAAAACCCTCCGCCGCTGTCAGTTCAGGGCAATCTGTTTTCCTGAGTGGGTCGATTGTTCCTGATGTCTCCGGCTCCTCCACCCAGCCTCTTCGTCCAGGAGCAAATGAGCTGTAAACAAACGTGTCAGGACATGAAAGGAGCGGCTATTTAAGGTGTGAGGCCAGAGCAGCGCTGTGAAGGTGGGGGGGGGCTCTGATGGAACCGGGGGCTCTTCATCTTCCGAGGGGCTCTGATGTCATTTTGGGGTGAGAGAGACTGCAGGCTGCTGATGGGGCGACAGGCCCGGGGTAGGTGGGATGCCCGGCAGGACCTCTTGGGCTTTTGCCTGAGGCTTTGGGACGACTGTCAGCCCCTCCCTAGTGGCTGAAGGAGGACCCACATGGCTACGATCCTGTGTTACAGGGCGGCGTGCTTGGGGAGGACTTCCTGAAGGAGCGAGAGGGGTGTCAGCAAGTTCACGGGGGAGAGTGGATTACGGGCTCATCTCAGCCAAGGAGCTGTCTGAGCAGAAGGTGCCCTCTCAGCTGGAAGCTCCCCAAGCCCAGAGGCTGCCCCTCTCCCCGTGGAGCTGTCTCCCCATCAGACGGGGAGCTCCGTCAGGGTTGGGGCTGTGTTCCCACCATCGGACTGGCAGCTCCCCGGCTCTAGGGAGTGCCTGGGCTTCCCCAGCGGCTCAGCAGCAAAGAACCCGCCCGCAGTGCAGGAGCCAGGGGAGACTCAGGTTCGATCCCTGGGCTGGAAAGTTCCCCTGGAGGATGGCATGGCAACACACCCCAGGATTCTTGCCTGGAGACTCTCGTGGACAGAGGAGCCTGGTGGGCTGCAGTCCATGGGGTCGCAAAGAGTCAGACACAACTGAGCGACTTAGCACGTGCAGGGAGTACTTGGCTGCCCTCGGACCGGCAGCTCCAGGAAGGCGGGCGCTGAAACAGCCCCGTCGGAGGACATGTCCCTCTACCACCCTAGTGTCAAGGAGGGGCCTTCCTTTCTCTCCACCGATGGCCCCAGGCCTTTACCGCCATGTACCGCAGCTTTGAGGAAGAACAGAGGCTTCCAGGAAGGCAAAGACAGCCACGGACTTAGTAACTCATCTGTGCGAGACCTCTGGCAAGTCCTCTCCCCACTCTGGGGCCCAGCTTCCCTCAACATACACCAAGAGGCTGTCCAGCCCTTCAGAAACGTGCTTCTGACGCTCTGAACTCCCTCCGCGCTCCTTCCAGAGGGAAGCTCCCCCCTTGAGCATCTCCTCTTCAAGGACTCCGCTCCTAAGCTGAGCCAGACGATGTCTCTGCACCGGGGCTGCCTGCTGGCAGCTTCATCTCCCACCTCTTTGAGCCTGGAGCATTCCTGGTGGCTGAATTACCAGCCCCGTGGGGAAGCAAAATTAAGAGATTCCACACCTTCTCTGTCCCCTCACCCTCGATTCCCAGGGAAGTGGCTCTTTGAAGATCTCAGTTCATACAAGAGAGATAATTAGGAGGCATCTGTCCTGCTGGCTTGGTCTTTCACATTTTTTCTCCAGCCCCAGATATTCTAGGAAGAGTGGACAGAGGACTGGGGGAGCCACCCTGGATGACCCACATCCCCCAGGGTTCTGCCAACGCTTGGCATCTCCTTCACCTCTCTCTGGGCAGCTGGGTGCCAGAGGGCGCCTTTTGGACCATAACTCGGATCGAGACGCGTGAGCACTCAGCTGGCTCCAGGCAGGTGGCCCCCGCAGGCTGCTCGGTGCCCTCCACTGCCCAGAGGCCAGGTTTCCGACCATAACCGTGGAGATGGCAGCGTCAGCCACCCTGGAAACAGACCAGGCTCACTGGTGACGGGCTTCCTGCCCTCCAGGCGGTCCCCACCAGGAGAGGAGGGACCTCAGGCTCCTTCACATCATGTCTATCAGAGGCTCCAACAGGAGGAAAAGCAGCCTGAAGCGGTGCTGCTGAAGCTGTCAGTCTCTGCTCACACGTGGCCATCTGTGTTATCGCTGCTCCGGTAGCGTTTCTGCAAATTACACGTCGCTCTCCCTCCAAAGCCGCACCTTTGACCGCTGTCACACTCACCTGGCCGTGCAGGTAACTTTCAGGCCTCACTCAGCGGGCCAGTGAGCTGTGGAGGCAAGCAGGCATGGAGTGCCCCTCGGACAGCAGGCCCAAGAGGAGGTCAAATGTGGGGAGAAGAGAGCTGAACAGCCCAGCTGAGCTGGGAGAGACGGCTCCTCTGCCTCACCTAAGAGTAAGGGACAGAGGATGGGCTCCCAGGGACTCTTCACCAAGCATCATCTAACAGTTGCTTGCATGCTTCTCATGACGGGGAGCTCACCACTCACTGCAGGCACGGCATTTCATCTCTGAGTTTCTCTGACAGTGTAAAGTGCTAATTTGACACAGATGGGGTCTGTCACCCTATAACCTCAGTCTGATCCGTGGGTGACAGGGTGGCCAGTTCATCCCCATTTACCCAGGACTTTCCTAGTTTCAGCGCTGTAAGTCCCACATCCAAGGCCTCCACTAAGGAAGACCAGCTTGTGGTTTGCTTGCCACTCTGGAGGCACAAAAACCAGAGGTTCTGCATCCTGATGGGCCTCTCCATCCCAAGCAAATCTGGACAGTTGGCCACCTTACGCAGAAAGAGCCTCTGTCCACTCTCCTGCTCCACTGGATCACCTTCTGGAGGCTCAAAGGCAGTCACAGTGCCCCCGGGCACCGTGGGAGATGGGGGTGACCGCCCAGGGATGACAGTGGCTGGTCCGGCCTCCAGAAGGAGCAGGATGGGGGAGGGACCAGGCTCAGCTCTTGGCTCAGGCCCACCTGTACTGCTTCCCAGCTGGGTGGGCGCGGCCTCTCTGGGCCACAGGAAGATTGCTGTCTCACGGCTCACGGATGTGGAGAGGTTTCAAGGAGATCAGCTCTGGGAAACTCCAACACCACGGCCGCCCCTGGCCGGCCCATCACTCAGTGGGCTGCTGCAGGGGGGGGCGGGCTCCTTGAGAAGCTGAGGGCTAAGGCTGACGGGTGCACTAAAACGCCCCCAGTGAGAAGTGGCTGGGGTTACACACGGCTCCCAAGCCTGGCCCTGCCACTCCCTGACCGTGTGACCTTGGGCCAGTTGATTCGGCTCTCGCGGCCTCGGTGTCCTCATCTGTAACACGGGGATGGTAAGAGCCCAGCTTCACAAGGTAGTTGGGAGGATTTGGGGCGAAAACGCCCGCAAGGCCCTCGGCACAGTGCCTGGGAAGCTCTCAGGAGCTGCTTATCGCCGCCACGGCCACGTCACTGCTGCGCTGGCGCTGTTCACCCGCCGCCTAGAGGACCATGACGGCCCCTTCTTGCATTTTCTGGCTTTGAAATGAGTGATTTGGAGGAAATTGGATCTCTGGCAGATTAAGCACGTCCCCTAGTTTCTTGCTAGGCTGCCCAGAAGTGGTGGGGGAGAGGGGACTTCCCCAGCCTTTCACAGCCTTGGCCACTGAATAAGAGGCATTCTAATTCAGAGCTGACCAAGGTCTGAAAATCCTTTAGAATTTTCTTCATCTGGCCTTTAGACATGCATTAAAACTCCTCTGATGACAGGGATATGTGAGAGGAAATGGATCGGGGGCCTAGCGTCTGTCTACCTCACGTCCTGATGGGAACCGCTGTCCTCCCCCCAAGACTAAAGAGCCTCCGGCCAGGTCTTCCTGACCCCGTGGGCCCTGCAATCCCTTCTCCATCAGCAGCCACAGGGATCTTTAAAACAGGTAAGTCAGGTCAGAGAAGTCCCCTGCTTAAGACCCTGCAACGTCTTTCCCTTGCAGCCAGAATACCATTCAGCCTCCTGGCACCAACCAGCCTTTAAGCCCTTGTGTGGTCTGGCTGCAGGTGGGTCTCCCAGCTGAGCCCGCAGCTCTCCAGCTTGCTAATTCCACTTCTGCCGCACCAGCCGCCGCGCTCTTCTCCTCTCCCAGCACAAGCTCACCCCATCTCAGGGCCCCACGGCGGCTCTGGCGTCTTCCTCCTGGAAAGCGCTTTTCCAAGCTGGTGCTTCACCATCTGGGGGGTGTGTGTGTGGGTGTGGGTGTGGTTTTCGTCATTGCTACTGGAGCGTAGCTGATCTGCAGGGCTGCGTTAGTCTCAGCTGTACCGCACAGCGCATCACTCACACACACAGCTGCCCTTTGCAGAGCCCTCTCCCACATGGGCCGGGACACAGTGCTGCGCAGAGCTCCCTCTGCTTTGCCGCTGTCATCGTTTAGCCCCTCAGTTTCGTGTCTGACTCTTTGTGACCCCGTGGATTGTAGCCCACCAGGCTCCTCTGTCCATGGGATTTCCCCAAGAGTTCCGGAGTGAGTTGCCATTCCCTTCTCCCGGGATCTTCCCGACCCAGCAATTAAGCTCCCGTCTCCCGCGTCGGCAGGCGGACTCTGCCACCAGGGAGGCCCCGTGCTGTGCAGCAGGCGCTTGTTAGCTGTCTGTTTTATGCAGAGCAGTGTGTACACATCGATCCCAACCTTGCAGTTTCCCCCTCCCTGCCTCTTATCCCCTGGTAACCAGGAGCTTGTTTCCTGCATCTGTGACTCTATTTCTGTTTTGCAAACAAGTTCATCTGTATCACGATTCTAGATTCCATACATAATCAATATCAACTGATATCAACATATCGTATGACATCGACATTTGTCTTTCTCTGGCTTACTTCACTCACCATGGAAATCTCCGGGCTCATCTTCATCTGAGTTTTAGAGAAGGCTCCTCTGGCCTTTTATTGAATCCCCAGATCCCTCTCCAGCCGCTCACACGCTGGTTTGTTTGCTTCATAGCAATGATCACTTCAAATTGTCTCTGTCTTTTGACTTTCTATTTGTGTGCAATCCGTCTTAGTACACTGCACGCTCCCTGAGAGCAGGGACCACGTCTGTCATAAAGGTGATCGACGTGGAGTAGTAACTGTTGGCAGCAGCGTCGTTTCATTTGTGCCACAGCCCTGGGAAGTGGCGGCGGCACCCGCACTTTGTCAGTGAGAGTCTGAGGCTCACAGAGCCAGTGGGGGCCTCCGTCTCTCAGTGGCCAGTGGTCCAGCGGGATTGGACCCAAGATCGTCTGACTCCAAAGCCCACTGTTCTCTTTTCCCTTCTTGTCATCACCCTGCCAGTGAAATCCTCACTCTCTGGGGACAAAAAAATAACAAAACACAACTCGATCTGTAATGAAAAGCAAATGGGATTTTTTTTCCTGTTGTAATAACACCAAACATTTGTTCAAAGCCAGGTAAAGATTTTTTTTTAATATACTGGGTGATTTTTATTGAACAGTTTCCTTGTAATAGGAGACCAACACTGAACTCTTCCATTTTGTCTCCCTCAGAGGAAATAAGCCAGCCACTCCTCCCCCGCCGACCCAGCATAGAGCGACTCCAGCTCCCCGTGGCATCCTTCCGGGCTCAGTTAGGAAGCCAGGGCTGAGTCCTCACTCCTGGGCGTGGCTGAAAAGGGCCTGGCCTGGGATTTTGCATGTAGCTCTCTCATTCATCTGCTGCTGTGTGTCTTGGGGCAAGTCACCCAAACTCTCAGTTAAAAACACCTACCAGGCCCATTTCAAAGATGACGGAGGGCTCACGTGGTAAAAGAAAAGAATTGTCAGCATAAGGCCTTGCATTTGTGAACTGTTCACTTGCATCTGTGTATCTTGTCACTCACTGCGCTGGGGATATACAGTGTCGAACAAAATGGTCCCAGCCCTCCCCTTCTGTAGGTTGTAACCTGGGACTCCCGCCTGGGTACGTAGCACGAAGCTCCATGAAGGCTGTAATCATGCCGTCTTCCTCACACTATAACCCCAGCACTCAGCGCAAACCTTGCCTTTTCGCTCAGGTTCAATGAACAAACATGTACAGGTGTGCTGTGGGGGAGGGCGAAAGAGGAGCAGCTAGGAAAAGCTTTTGCGCTGAATCATAAAAGAGTAAGCCAGAGAGGCTTCCCTGGAGGTCCAGTGGCTAAGACTCCACGTTCTATTGCAGAAGGTGCAGGTTTGATCCGGGAACTAAGAGTCGGCATGCCACAAAGTGCTGCTAAAAACAGAATGAGCCAGAGGCAGACAGGATAGGAGGGGCTTATATTCCAGACCAGCAGTTGGCGACTTATGGTCCAAAGGCCATGTCTAGCCCACCATCTTGTTTTTACAAATAAAGTTTTATTGGAACATGGCCATGTCCATTAATTTGTTTACAGATTACCTCTGACCGCTTTTACAGTCTAACAGCAGGGCCCCACTATAACAGCCGAGGCTGTAGAACCCGCAGATTCTAAAATATTTACTATCAGGGAAAGTTTGCTGAGTCCTGATTAAGGCACATGAATCAGAGCTTCCCCGGCGTCTTGGTGGTAAAGAATCTGCATGCCAGGGCAGGAGACACAGGTTTGATCCCTGGCCCGGGAAGATCCCACCTGCCACAGAAAAACTAAGCCGAGGGGCCACGACGACTGAGCCAACGCCCTGGAGCCTGCGCTCTGCAGCAGGAGGAGCCGCTGCCGCGAGAAGCCCACGCACCGCACTCAGAGTCCAGCGCCCGCTTGCTGCAACTCGAGGAAAGCCCACACTGCAGGGAAGACCCAGCACCGGCAAACATAGACCCGCAGACTTAAAAAATGTTAGAGACCGCAAAGGAATCAGACCTAGAGAACTCCTGCTTGCTTGGAAAGAGGATCGGCTACCTAATTTGCTTGGCCCAGTGCAGAATGAAAATATGGGGTCATTCCTTTGCAAATGATTACAGATTCCAAGATGGCAACAGCAGAGCATTCAACCAAGTGTGAGATCTTCTCAGAACAGAGCTCCACGCCACCGCATGGACGGCAGGCCATGGACGCCTCTCCCATGCTCTTTCTGGAGGAGCATCCTGGGAGCAGAGTTTTGCGGAGAAATCGTGGCCCAAGGCTCCATGCTGGGCCTCGGGGTCTCCAAATCCTAGGTTTTCCAGGAGCTCCTGCTCCACAGGCCATGAGGGTCAAGGACTGGCTTCCTCTCTCAGCTCCTCTGCACCCCTGTTTCATGGAGCCTGGCAGTGACGAAGAAGCAGAGATGGGCTCGGCTCCCTCTCCCCTGCCGGGTGCGTCCGGGTGATCAGACGTGAAGCAGCAGTGGAGAGAAACAGGACGGTTTAATGGGAGCCTCTCTGATGCTGGTTCCCACACACGCATCTGAATGGTCTGATGGGGTAGCAGCAGGGCTGGGGGATGGGACCTCAATTTACGCAGCTATGAGACAGCCAGACAAAGAACAGGATCTAGTGGAAACTTGCCAACCTGGGTAGCCACTCGAGTTCAGCTCCCTGGAGTCTTGGTCCATGGGACATCTTAGCCCACACCCCCCAGACCCATTCTCAGCTCCTCCATCCGCTGTGCCTGAAGGCTAACCCATACCGCTAGCACCGATGGGTGTTCTTGCCCACTGGTTAATGGGAGGCACCTGCAGGAGCTGGGGACGGCTGGCAGGTAGACGTGAGGACAAGGTCTTCATCCCCCAGCTCTTCCCTTCCGTGTCCCTCTGCCTGAGCTCTTGTTGGGTAGCCTTTTCCCTCATCTACCACTCTCTTGCTGCTGCTGAAGCTAAGTCACTTCAGTCATGTCAAACTCTGCAACCCCATAGATGGCAGCCCACCAGGCTCCCCCGTCCCTGGGATTCTCCAGGCAAGGACACTGGAGTGGGTTGCCATTTCCTTCTCCAGTGCATGAAAGTGGAAAGTTAAGTTGCTCAGTCGTGTCCGACTCTTAGCGAGGAGCAAGTAAAACCCCCATCCCTTTGCCCCTTTCCCTCTGCTATTGAATAACCAGCAGCTCTCGCTGGCCACTGACCCAGGTTCCAGGCATGCCTCACTGGGATCCCGCTGCTTGAATCTTTGTAAATAACTCTGAAGCTTCCTCATTTATGCTCTTTGCGTGTTTCCTGCCAGACCCCACCTGATACAACCTCTTGCCCTGCACACCCAAATGTGACTCCAACCTGAAGCTCTCGCAGCGCAATAGAGGTGGCCCTGGCAGGTGGAGGCTGGCACAGCGTCCTCCTTGACAACAGGAGGAGCACGCTGCCACGGTTATTGTTGCCGACAGATCACACCAAAATGTAGCATCTTAAAGCAACGGCTGTGTTATTGTATCACACAACTGTGTGGGTCTGGAATCAAGCATGGCTTGGCTGGGCAATTCCGGTGCTTGGGTGGCATCACCAGGGGTTACTGGTATTGTGTCCAGTTCGGCGGTCGGTCTAGTCTGCAGGGGTCAAGGCAGCTTTACTCTCGTGTAGGCAAGGCTGGGCTTGCAGGTCCCTCTCGCCTCTGATGCGGTCTCTCTATCACCATGGGCAAAGACAGAAAGTGGGTGCCTCCAGCCTGCTAAGGCTTGGATGTGGAAACTGGTACACTTTGGCACTTTTAGACTTTCCACTGATCAAAGCAGTCACAGAATGTGCCCGGTTCCGAGGGAGAGAGCACAGATGCCCCGTCTCTCAATAAGGGAATGTCAAAGAGTGTAATCCCACCTTTAATCCTCTACATAACAGTCATCTTTCCAGCAACTGGTGTCACACTCTCTGTCTGCTTAACACTGGGCCCACAAAACCATTGTCTGGGGCCAGATTCACCCCGAAGATTGTTCTAGCTTGATATACACTGGGGGTCTTGTTTTTTGATTAAATGACTTTGGACCTCCATAACCTCCTCATCTCATCACTGGGCCCACCACTTTTCCCTGTCTGCCAGACGCTCAAACTCAGGCTTCCACCTGATTCCTGGGGCCTATAACTCTGTGGCCCTAGATTAGCAGGCTCAGGGGACAAGTCTAGTCTGACGGGCTCATGCCCCGGGACACAGATGCACCCAGATAAGCCGGGCTCTTCTATAACTCAGCTCTCCCAGCCTTATTTCTAGGAGGGAATGCTGGTTCAATAGACACTGAGACCTTATCTGTTAAGACTCCCGAGGTGAAGCCAGCGTGGCGTTGGAAAGAGCGCTGCCCAGGGGGAACAGGAGCTCATGTTCCTGTCTCTGCGCTGCCGGTATGACCTTGAGGAGATCACCTAGCCTCCCCGGGTTGCCGCTTCAGCATCTTGCAGGACAAAGGAAAGAGAACAGTTGGCATCACCCCGAGTCTGCAGCCCAGCTGTGCCGCTTGTCTTGGACAGGTCACTCCATCATTCTGGCCTCAGTCGCCACCTCTGAAAACTGGGGTCACAAAGAGCATCCCACCGAGCTGCTGTGAGGATAAAACATGATGACCCGCGGGGCGCTTGTTTCCTGGCAGGCACTCCTGACATTCTTGCCCGCCTGGAGCCTCCAGAGCCCAAGGTCTGAGCCGGGATCACACACCTCCGTGTTTAGTGCCATGTCTGACATGCAGTAGGCACTCAGAAAACGCTTGATATGAACTGACTCTTGGCAAACAAAGCGGTAGCAAGAGAAATGAAAACACTCACCCGTTTCAAAACCCACGTATCAGCACATCCTTGGCAGCCGTATGCAGAGTAGACCCAATCAGGAACTACCCAGGTGCCTATTAACAAAAGAGCAATTGAACAAACCAGTCTCATCTTCCGATAAAACACTACTCGGTGATAAAAAGGGATTGGACATCGAGCAACTCGGGTGGATCCCAAAAATATGATGCTGGGAGAAAAAAGCCTTCTCTGAAAACTACCTACTGTATGACTGCACTCATATGACATTCCAGTTAAGTGTTAGTCACTCAGTTGGGTCCAACTCTTTGTGACCCCACCAGCCTCCTCCGTCCACGGGATTCTCCAGGCAAGAATATGGGAGTGGGTTGCCATGCCCTTCTCTGGGACATCTTTCCAACCCAGGGATCCTGGGTCTCCTGCATTGCAGGCAGATTCCTCACATCTGAACCGCCAGGGAAGCCCTATATGACATTCTAGAACAGTCAAGAGATGATGTGAGAAAAATCCAAATAGTTGTCACCCCTGGGGGCAAGGATTGGCTAAGCAGGAGAGGAGGGATGTTCTGGAGTGATGGTGGCGCCCTGCATCGTGAGAGAGGCTCGGGTTACACAGGTGGGTGCATTTGCCAGAACCCATTGCACTCTAGGTTTGTGCATTTCACTGTATGTAAATTTTACCAGAAGAGAATTGGGAATAAGTGTAACTCTAACGATACGCAGGCCGCAGGAGTAAAATTTGGAGGCATCTGCAACCGACTTCAGAAAGCACCGTGTGCCACTCGGGTGGATGGGTGGGTAAAGGGAGAGAAGCACACGAGAAAGCAAGCTTGGGCAAGTTCACGGTGGATGTTGGGGAGTAGGAATCCCGATGTTTGATTTAAAATTCTTTGCACTTTTCTGTATGTTTGAAAATGTTCACAGCCAAATGATAGGGAATAAAATATGATGCCTTAGGACCAGGCCAGGGCAGTGGCGGGGGGCGACGAGGGCAAGGCCACACAGCTGTGACAGGCATCAAGACTGGTGTTCAGGAAAGTGGAAGTTGGCTGTGAAGACGCAGCAGAAAAAGGACTGCATTCCCTGAGCTGAGTCTGGATGGTGGGCATGTCGGCAAACCCGATGACCTCTCCGTGACCCCATGTCCCCATCTGCAAAATGCAGACAGCTCTGCCCACAGGGGTGCTGCCGGGTGTAAACGAGAAGCCAGAGCAGCGAACAAACAGGGCTTCACGAGGAGCTGGCAGAAAGCAGCCTGGTTCTCTCCAAGCAAGCCCGACCCCACCTCCTACTTGGGATCTCAGCCTAAATACGAAATTATGCCCTAACACAGGTTTCCTTGGCTGCCTAATCTGCTGTGGCCGCCACCTTCTCCTGGAGGAGGAAATGGCCGTGGACACTCCAGTGTCCTTACCTGGAGAATCGCATGGACAGAGGAGTCTGATGGGGCACAGCCCACGGGGTCGCCCAGAGTCGGACACGCCTGAGCGCAGACAGCAGCAAGCGCCTGCCCCCGGCAGCTTTCCTGTGTCGGCGCCTGCCCCAGCCCGGCGTGCTTTGTCCACCTTCCTTACTGTGCTTTCTTAGCTGTCTCCTCCCACCTGCATCAGGCCCCCAGGAGAAGAGGGACTTGGACTTGTCCATGACTTCACCTTAAACGGTCTCTGGCACATAGTAGGGACGCAGTGATTCTTTGCTGGAGTAAGGAAGAGGTGAGCAGGGTTGGATAGGCTTTAGTCTCACCCCTCAGATCGCAGAATTCTGCCACCCAGAGTGCCACCTCCACGAAATAGCAGGAAGTGAGTTTAGAGATGGCCATCTCTGCCCCCATTTAACAGATGAGGAAACTGAGGTTCAGAGGAGAAGGCAAACATCCCAGCATCCACTGTCACTTAGTGGCTGAGCCAAGAGGGGCTCTCGCTCTTGCTTCTTCTCTCCAGCAGGCTTCTGTGGCTGGCCGGGGCGGCCGCAGACAGACAGACAGGCTCCACCGAGCCAGGCGGCCGGCGGTGCTGCGTGCTGCCCCCATGCAGGATGTGCGGTGTGCGCTGGTATGCCCCGCCCCTGGGTGGCAGGCGGGCAGGCTGGCGCAGGTGGCTGATGGGTCGTGTCCGCCCGTCTGCCAGGGTGCAGTCACGCCGACACAGGCCGGTCACGCGCAGCGCCTGCCGGGTGGGGGCGGCCAGCAGCCTGGCACAGGAGGGCCCTGCCCACACTGGCAGCCCCTCTGACCGTGCCAGCACTGTGCCCACGGTGACCCTGCTGCCTGTGCCCCATCCACACAGATGTGCTCACCAGCCGGCAGCACAGGGACGGCTTGGGGGCCAGGCGCTGAGCGGGAGCTGCAGGATGTTGGCAGGGTGTCGCCTGGGAGACCACACGCAGATACACGGATCCCGGGTCAAAGGCGGGGCAGCCGTGCCTCCACGCCCCACTCCCTGCCCGAGCAGCTCGTGGGATCCCACATCAGCCGCAGCCCTGAAAGGGGGCTGGAGAAATGATCTTCCTCTGCTCCAGAGGCCTCTCGCCAGCCCAGCCCCGCCGGGCCCAGCTGTGGTCGCCACACGCAGTCAGGAGGGCTGCTTTGGCCCTGGTGGGGCTGTCCCCGCCTGCTTGCGTCTCAGGGGCTCCCCACCTTCCTGCAACAAAGGTATAGCCACAATGATGTCTGCTAAGGAATATTTACCGTGCCAGGCATTTTACCACGAAGGCGAAAGGAGAAGGGGCGGCAGAGGATGAGACTCTTAGACACCATCGCTGACTCGACGGGCACGAGTCTGAGGAAGCTCCGGGAGGCAGTGAAGGACTCTGGGATGGGCTTTCAGGAAAATGGACACGTTCAAACCTCACTCCCACCTGGCCAGGGCGTGCTGCTGTGCACAGACGTGTGAGTCTCTAGCACCTATCCAGACCCTTCCTGTCCCTTGCAGCGAGGGATTTTAGGGTGACCTAGGAGATGGCAAGGGAGGACTCAGCATCCTGTCTGGTGGAGTTTGGGGGCTTTGGTGCTTGGGTCCTGACTGTGCTTTTTGCATTTGATTGGTTGAGCCGGGGTTGGGTGATGGCAAAGAGACAGCGTTGGCGTGATGGTGTTTCCTAGCGCGTTGGCGTGATGGTGTTTCCTAGCCTGGCATTTCTCAGGCACATGCTCCCCTCACACCCATCCCAGCTGACGTCCCCTGTCCCCAGCCCAGAGCAGGGAACATGGGGTGTAAACCGGGCTTCCGTCATGGGTGAGGCGCACAGAGGGGCACACACACTGTGAATCCACAACCCGACACGCAATCCTGAGCGTGCACACACAGTCTTAGACACCCACAAGCATCTAGACCCACATGAGACAGTCTCACCATAGCTTTGCTTTACACACACGTGTGCTTCCTTCCACCAACCCAGAAGCATGTAGATCCATCCACTCGCCCTTGCTGACACATGTCCATCCCCACACCCCCAAATACAGGCATTCTCACTTGCATTGGTGCTCACTCACAGGAGCTGGCCTCCAGCAGCCCTGGGCACCCCCTTGCGCCCACACCCGTTGCATACACACCTCCTCACACTCGCATAGGCTCCTGTCCACGTGCGTGAGGCCCAGAGAGCCAGCTGCCACCCCCCACTGCCTGCCATTCTCAGCTGCCTCCGGCCCGGGCCCGCCCCGCACCTCATCCCCAAGCTGCTGTCTGCCTTTGCACGGTAACCAGATGAGACAAGGCAATTTATGACACCAGCTGTCTCTGTCAAAACCGGATCTCCCACACACACGAGGGGAAGCCAATTACCCCGAGCCCAGCCCTGCCAGAAGCCGGGGCTCGCAGGTAGATACAGTGGGTGGGCCACCCAGAGGGGCATGGTGAGTGGCACCCGCGTTCCCTGGGAATCCGGTACCCTCCTCCCCCAGGCCCTGGGGGAGCCTGTCCCCTCCTCTCTGTGGCTGCTCCCAGCCCCCGCTCCTAGGGCAATGCTAGAGCAGACTCAGGGCAGAGAGCAGGTGGGCAGGGAGTCTAGAGGAAGAGTGGTCCAGGTCACCATGGCAACAGGGAAGGCTGAGCCCTGTGGCCTCCCCGCTACGCAGCAAGCCACAGGGAGGCCGCGTCGCTGCCCCCCTCGCTCCCCGCCTCTGCTCTCCCTGCTCCTCTCTGGGCAGGCGCCCAGGCCTGGCCCACGCTCCCCTCTGCCTAGAATCCCCACTCCTTTCCTTGTCCCACCCAGCCCTTCACCCAGCTCTCCCACTAGCTGGGCCACCTCCTCGTGGACCTCAGGATCGGACCCAGGTTCACGTCTTCACCCCTCCACTGACAGGCTGGGCAGCCTGGGCGAGCGGCAGCCCTTCGTGCAGCCAGTCTCTGCGTCTGTACAAGAGATTTCGCTTCTGCAGAAATATTGACCGAGAGCATCTCTGTCACCAGCTGTGCTCTGGGAAGGGAGATACAGCCCTGAACGAAATGAAGTCTCGCCCTCCTGGGCTTCAGGTTCTGCTGGAGGAGCTGGAAGACACCCACTGCAGACAGTTAAGTGAGATGACTCTTCACTGGCTCAGAAGCTGCGTCTGCGAAAGCTGTCCCAGAATCACGCATAGCTCTCGAGAGGAACTCAGTCAGTAGGCGAATGCCCGAATGCACAGACGGCTTGGCCCCAGTGCTGAGGCTGATTTGATGTCAGCCCTTCTCCAGCAGTGGCTGACCTGGCGTCGCCTTTGCACCGGTCCTCGGAGGGAACTTTCTCCGCATAGTTTCTGAGTGGTTGGATGGAGACATGTCTAAGTAGACTTCAGAACACTCCTGTGCTGACTCATTGATTCACTCCACAAATGTACATTAATTAAGGGCAGACCACGTGCCAAAACCCATGCTAGGCACTCGAGGTTGAGTGGGGTGGAGAAGAGACTTCCAGATGCCAATGGCATGGCAGAAGTTTCTAGATGTGCTCTTCCCATTTTACAAGATGCTTTCACATATAGGCGTTTCACAGGTTATTTTTAAGGCATTTTTAACAACTCAGTGTTCGTCGTTCAGTCATGCCCAACTCTTTGCAAACCCATGGACTGTAGCCTGCCAGGCTCCTCGGTACATACAATTATCCAGGCAAGAATACTGGAGTGGGTTGCCATTCCCTTGTCCAGGGGATCTTTCCGACCCAGGGATCAAACCCAGGTCTCCTGCGTCTCAGGCAGATGCTTTACCGGCTGAGCCGCCAGGGAAGCCTGGGTCTGATGAACTTTTTACAGATAAGGAAATTGAGGCTCCAAGACCATTGGTGACTTGCTGGAGAGCCCAGAGCCCGCAGTGACAGCCCCCACGGGTGAGCTGAGCCTCCTCACGTGTGGCCCAGAGTTCTGGCCACCATTAATCTCTTTCAGCGTCCCTTTCCCTCAGCGGCAGGCCGCTATGGCAGCCATGGCTCCTGCCCGGTCTAACAGCCTGGGAGCCTCCGGGAACCTGCTGGGATTTGAACCTGAGCCGGCCTGACTCCCGAGCCCAGGCGCCGTAGCTCTTCCATTCTAATCAGTTCATTAAAGCCCTCCTCGCAAACGCTCCCTCTCACTGCCCAGCCACAGAGACCTCAGCTGCACCATTTCCAGGAGAGCAAATTCCTTCCGCGCTGGAGAGGAGTTGGGATGATGTAGGCAGGCGATTTAAACAGCTCCGGCAAAAAATACACCAGTGGTTTTCACTCTCCGCCACTATTACACTTTCCAGCCGCGGCGGGATTGGCCCATAAGTGGGATATCAAGTTTATTACAGCCATTTCCAACCTGTAATTGGTTTTGTGGAGCAGAAAGAGGAGGAGGCTCAGGGAAGGGGGAGGCGATTCCCCTGACTCCTTTTTTCTTTTCTTCTCTGGATGATGGCACCCAGGGACATCGGGAGGAGGCTAGAGTTGGAGACTTATTTGTTTTTCAAATGGAAAACCCCCGTCAGCCCTGCAGGCTCTCTCGCTGCTGGCTGGATTCAGTCTGTTTGCCATGCTTTGGTGGCTGCACTTGCAAAATCGACCCAGCCTGGCTGAAGCCAGATGTGCTGGCCAGGGGCAGTGGGAGCCCTGGAACAGGGTCAGGCAGCCTTGGGACGCGGGGGCAGCTGCGGAGCCTCGGCTGAGCGGGCAGAGCACGTGGAGGTGTGGCCTGCAGGGCTAGCTGTTCCAGAAGCAGAGCATCCGAGTAGAAACGGCCTTCAGAGCTCTCCCTGCCCCATGGCTCTTCACCGAGCACTTCGGGAAACTGAGGCCTGGAGAGAGGAGAGATGCAGAGCGATTTAGAACCCAGGTCTCCGTCCGCTGTAGCTGACCATTCAGGGAACCAACCCCAGCCGGGGCCCTTTGTCTTTCCAGATCAATAGCAATTGAGTACAGGACAGACAAGAAACTCAGGCAAGGCGTCGCTGGGCCCCTGCTGCATCAGGAGGGGGAGAACAAGTCACAGGGGAAGGGGGTTGCTGGCGAGAACAGGTCCCTCACATGGGCTGAGGGCAGGGGTGTGTCTAGAGGGCTGGCTTGGGTGCCCCCTGTGGCTTGAGTGCACAGCGGCGGCATGTGGAGGGCCTGCCTTCGCTCCCAGCGCCAGATTTTTGCTCCCAGTTCTTTAGAAGTGGCAGCTGGTTTGGGGG
>SJYF01001022.1:1193561-1206360 GCA_006410515.1 Procapra przewalskii
CGTCTCCCAGTTCAGGGCTCTGGTTTAAAGGCACTTTGCTCCTCTCCCTCCACCGTCTTGATTCCCCGTTTGGGAAGCTGGTGAGAGGCGAGGGGAGAGACCAGAGGATGGGACAGCCCGCCTCCCGACTCACTGCGTGCTAGTCGCTCAGTCCTGTCTGACTCCTCGTGGCCCCATGGACTGCGGCCCGCCAGGCTCCTCTGCCCATGGGATTCTCCAGGCAGGAAGACTGGAAGGGGTTGCCATGCCCTCCTCCAGGGGATCTTTCCGACCCAGGGATCGAACCCACGTCTCCATGTCTCCTGCACTGGCAGGCGGGCTCTTTACCACTAGCGCCACCTGGGAAGCCCTGCCCTGCAAGCGCGGCCAAAAAAAGCAACCTCCCAGAGAGGAAGCAAGTGAAAAGCGTGAGCTGTGGATGAGCCTGCAGGGGCGCAGAGGTGTGAGCTCAGCAAGGAGAAGCCCTGTAGTGGCAAGTCTCACTGCCGCCCCTCTCAGGGTCCCGGAGCTCGCGAGTGTGTTGCCGTGACTCTGAACCTCGCCAGCCAGGGCTCCCTGGAGACCCCGGCTCTGGCAGAGGACTCCTACTCTCACGAACTTGCAGTCTCAGGAGGGTGATCCGTACTGGCATTGCCTGTGGCTGACACACAGCTGGCACTCAATAAATGCTGGCTGTATTGAACTGAATCTCTGTTCTCTAAAGTGTTAGCTGCTCAGTCGTGTCTGACTCTCTGCAACTCCATGGGCTGTAGCCCACCAGGCTCCTCTGTCCGTGGGGATTCTCCAGGCAAGAATACTGGGGTGGGTTGCCCTGCCCTCCTGCAGGGGATCTTCCCGGCCCAGGGATCGAACCAGGTCTCCTGCATTACAGGCAGATTCTTTACTGTCTGAGCCGCAGGGAAGCCCCAAAACCAGCAGCAAAACCACCTTGGCCAGACAGATGTGGTCCAAGTCAGCTGGGATCCAGCTGTGCCCGGGGTGGCCCAGCTGTGCTGAGGCCGGTCCTCCCAGGGAGGCGGAGGAGCCAGTGCTGCCTTGCCCAGGCTGGGCAGCGGCTTTCAGCACCTCCCGCATCCCTGAGGCCCCTTGGAGAAACCCCCTCCCTGGCCGCCACCCTCCCAGCCCCCTCTCCTGCCTCCAGCACACACAGCCACAGGGAGTTAATTCCACTTCTCCAGGACCAGGCATGAGGCCTCCCCGTCGCAGGCTGTTAGCGCGGAGCCCAGCTGAGTGGTGAGAGGCTGCAAGCTCCCGGTCTATAATAGAGTTGCTGAGACAAGCGGAAAACTGCAGCCGGGTAAACAGATAAATAATTGAAACAGTGACAACACATACCTTGCTGCGTTGTGGAGTAACACTTTCATTAGCGGGGAGCAGCCCGGTCCTGGGAGTGGGGGTGCGGGTANNGCGGGCGGTGGGATCAGGGCACACTAGGGTCCGGCTTTTAATCAGCTGTGAGCAGCTGGGCACTCGAGCAGCCTCTGTCTTCCCACGGGGGCTTTATTGCCACCTCCCGGGAGCCCCTGCCTTCTGCGGCCTCCATGTCGCTGTGTGAAATGAGGACCTCGTGCCCGCCCTCCTCGCCTGTGCCAAGGGCAGCCAGAGGCAGGCAAGCCCCCCACCATGTTGTCTTCTCTGCAACCCCCGCGTTAGTCGACTGGGTTCCTCCCAGGCTCCCCTGGGGTTCCTCGGTCTCCAGACAAGTCTGTTCAATCAGAAGGAGCTTGTAAACAGAAGCTGAAACTCTGTGCCTCCTCGGCCCTCGGGAGCGCTGAGTTCTTTTGCCTACCAGGCCCTCCCTAATGACGCTCTCATTTCACTGACTTCACTTACTCTCCACCCCAGGTACTCAGAATAGGCTCCTTTTACTGAGCACACGTCGCTCTTTCCCACACCAGGGCCTTTGCTGCTGCTGTCCTTTCTGCCTCGACAGCCCTCCCTCCAGGTGCCAGCCTGACTCCCACTCTTGCTTTGGAAGACGACTGAGATACTGCTTCCTCCAGGAAGCCCTCCAGGATTACTCCGTCTCCAGGCTGGGTGCTGCCCCGCCTCTGGACTCCCTTGCTATTCTGGCCCTCCCCTTTGTAGGATTTATCAGAAATTGTTGCCATTTAGCATTTTGAAATCATACGAGATCTCAGCCCAGGGGGACTGCTCCCTGACCCCAGTTCCTCTTCTCTCTCCCTGTTCAGCCTGTTCCCCTTTTCCTCTCTCTTTGGGCAAGGATGGCTTTGGGCCAAACACATTTACGGTCTGTGCCCCAGGTGGGGCAGCTCCCCAAGCTTTGGTCATTGTCTTGGCAAGGCCAATCAGTGTGATCACGGAAGTGGCCTCACCTGGTGCCCTGGGACGAGCCCAAGAGAAGGGTGGCCCTGCTCCTGCTGAACTGTCAGGCCTCGGGGGGGACCTGAGTTCAGAGCCTCAGCCCACACACCGTCAAGTGCGGACGGACGACTGGGAGGGTGAGAGCGATGCTCACAGCACCTCCCCCAGAGAGCCCTCCCGGGGCTGCCTGCCTCTCCGCAGCGTCTGGGGAGCTCACCCTCCGCCTCGGGAAAGGCAGGGCTGGCTGAGCGCTCACCCCGCTCCTCTGCGCTGCATTGCAGGTGACGGATGGCGGCGCCATCAAGCAGAAGATCTTCACCTTCGACGCCATGTTCTCCACCAACTTCTCCCACATGGAGAGCTACCGCCGGCGTGAGGACTTGGTGTACCAGTCCACGGTCAGGTAAGGGCCGTGACTGCCTCTCCAGCCTTCTCACGCCCACCCGCAGCGCCTGCGGGCTTGGGGAGCGGTGTCTCGGGAGGACCCTCCATGGGCTCGGAAGGCAGAGCGGGGGCTCTGCTGCAGAAGGGGGGCCCCTTCCCTAGGGGGGTCATCCCCTGGAGAAGGGTGAAGGGCAGGTGTCAGGGGGCCACTCTGCCACAGAGAGCGGACCCTTCACGTTGGCCCCCCGGGCGCTCCTCCAACAGTCCTGCGAGGTGGGGTTATCCAAACCCCGTTTCCAGGTGAAGACACTGAGGTCCAGAGAGGGTGAGTGAATGACCAAAGGCCACACAGTCAGGAATGCCAGAGACAGGAGCTGGACCTGCTCCACCCGGTTCAGAAGCCCGTGGAACACACTCTGTGGTTTCCCAGGGCTTCAAACTTGGGAAGGAAAACAGACCCTGAACAACCAGACCCGAGGGCCGAGGCAGCACCAGGATGGGAAGGAAGAGCCCTTGGGGGTGGAGACACTCAGTATTTCTGCGCCTGCCCCCCTTTCCAGAAGACTTTAAGGCAGCGGATCCTAGTCCAGGCCCTGCCGCGTTCCAGGAGGGTGGGCCGCACTCCCCTCCCGTCTCTCCCGTCTCTCCCTCAAAAGCCCCGTTCCTGTTTTGGCGCTCTGATGCTTTATAGTCACCGGCCCGTTCCCCTTGATCACGTGGTAAACTCATCAGCCTTCAGAGCCCAAGCGAGCAGGTCCTCGGGTGTGACCCCTTCTTTAGACAGCCCCTTGCTCCAGCTAGAGCTGACCTTCCCCAAAGTCCACGACCGCGGCTCCGCCAGTCCCCCCCTGCCACTGCCAGAGGGGGTCTCGCTGCACTGATGAAGGGTAGCTTCAGACCCGGACATGCACGTTTTGCACACACGCGTGCACGCTTTCTCACACTACATAGCCGAATGCTTTGCCTGGCTGTTGTTTGGGCACTGAATTTGTGTCCAGCTCTTGGCAACCCCATGGACGGCAGGCAGCACACCAGGCTTCCCTGTCCTTCACTGTCTCCCAGAGCTTGCTCAGACTCATGTCGGTTGAGTCGGCTCTTCCAGGCAGGAAGCGGCAGTCTGCTCCCTAGCTAGAGGACAAGCTTGCCCCGTCAGGCCTGGCAGGAGCTGCTGCCTGCTGACCTGCATGCTGCAAGCTGACGCGTGCTATGCTTTGTGGGGTACCTGCCACATCCTTGCTTAGTGTCTTATTCCTCACCCACCAGGAGGATAAGGCCCCACTCTCCTCACCCAGGTTTTTCAGAAGAAGAAGAGGGCTCCCCACCACCTTGTATCCTCAGCTCTCAACACGAGGCCCTACACACAGCAGGTGTGCAGAGAAATTTGCAAACTGAGTGGATGACCCTAGTACCCTCCTTGGCCCTTTGGGCCTCAGTTTCCCTGTGGGTGAAATCAGAAAGTGCGACAAGAAGGTTGCCAAGGGCAGAGCCAGCCTGCAGAGAGACTCTGGCCTGCGGTCCTCCCGTGCCCGCTTAGGTAAGAACGGAAGGGGGGCGTGCTCCCCTGGAGGCCCTTTCTGGCTGCTTCTCTCTGGGCTTCGTGTCAGGAGAAACACTGAGCGTTTATTGGGGGAATCTGCTGAGAATGTGGACTCCGGAAAGACGCACAGGCCACCACACAGATGCCTTCATCTATCTATTTATGATTTCTCCTGCACTCACCTCCAGAAAGAACTTGGGGTCTCTCTAAGCACACCCAAGACAAGCAGGCTAGGCTTCCCAGGCGGCGCTAGTGGTAAAGAACCCACCTATCGAGGCAGGAGTTGTAAGAAACGTGGGCTCGATCCCTGGATTGGGAAGGTCTAAATCCTAAAGCATGGCAACACACTCCAGTATTCTTTCCTGGAGAATTCCTTGGACAGAGGAACCTGGTGGGGTACAGTCCATGGGGTCGTAAAGAGTTGGACACGACTGAAGCAACTTGGCACGCATACAGGCAAGACAAGCAGGTTCCCATCATAATGCAAAGAAAAAGGTGAAAACTCATTTTGTAGAAGAAAATATTCTGGGAGGCACAAATGTCTGTACTAGTGGACGTCTGGGTCTCTTCCAGGCCTCCCAGAAAGCAGCCCCATCTGCCACCCCCTGCCTGGCCACCACAGTCCCTGAAAACAACAGCCCTGCGTCCCTTCACTGTCAGCCCCCCCCACTCCTCCCCACGTGGCTCAGCGGCAACGAACCCACCTGCCAGTGCAGCTGACGTGGAGACACCAGTTCTATCCCTGGGTTAGGAAGAGCCTCTGGAGGAGGAAATGGCAACCCACTCCAGTATTCTCGTCTGGGAAATTCCATAGACAGAGGAACCTGGCGGGCTATAATCCATGGGGTCACAGAGCTGGACACAACTGAGCATGCACACACGCACACACACACACACACACACGCGTGCGTGCGCGCATGCACATGCACACGTGCATGCACCTGCTCCTGGAAGTGTGGGCTCCAGAGTAACCCCTTGCCTCTGGTTTCTGAGCCAGGAAGGAAACTAAGAGACTGTCCAAACATCCCTGATGCGCTCCATCTCATGCATCTAGATTGCAGCCCTGGCACCCAAAGGCCTGGTTCAAACCCAGCTCAGCTACTCCCTGCTGAGCTCCCTTTGACCACAAGGACCTCGACCTCTCTCGGCCTTGGTGTCCTCACCTGCTAAACAGGCTTAGTATGGTTGGTGTTGACTTAAAAACGATGCGCAGTGTGCAAGCTGCAAGGTAAGTCTTCCTCGGGGCAGCGTGGGGGCTGCAGCCCAGCGTCTCAGGCAGCTCTGGGAGACTGCGCCAGAGTGGAGGGGGAGGGGATTCTGGTGAAGGCGGTGTTCGTGCAATCAAGCACTTATCTTACTGAAGGTTCTCTGCTTGTCACGAGGGGCTGACGCAGCCATGAAGAGATTTAGTGCTTTTCTAGACATGAGGAGGTTCAAGGACTGGACTCATGAAATCAGTTCCTGAAAATATCTAACTATTTAAAGGTCTGTTCCACACCCTGGAACACGCGTGTGCTGTGTGTGTGTGAGAGTGCACGAACGTGCAAGTGCTCAGTTGCATCCGACTCTTTACGACCCCGTGGACTGTAGCCCACCAGGCTCCTCTGTCCAAGGGGATTCTCCAGGCAAGAACACTAGAGAGGGTCATCACTTCCTCCTCCAGCGGATCTTTCCAACCCAGGGACGGAACCCACGCCCCTCGCGCCTCCTGCTCTGGCAGGCGGATTCTTCCCCTGCAGCACAAAGTGGCTCACTCCTCCTACGCACCCTGAACTCCCCTGAAGGTCAAAGGTCAGCAGCTGCAGCTGCACAGGGTTCCGTCCCCACAGAGGCAGATGGCAAGTGCCCGTGGCAAGCGCCAAGCTGGCACTGACATTGCCTTAAACAGTTGTCGTGGGGTTTTGGTGAGACTCAAGTCTGATGGCCTGAGTTCTAATCCCGGCTCCTCCAGCCCCTTGCTGTGGTGTAATCTCTCGGAGTGGTAACTCTGTGCCCGAGTTTCCTGATCTCTGAAAGGGGACGACGACAGGAGGAAGCTCCCAGCAGCCCCGCGAGGCTCTCACGAGCTAGTAATCCCTGCAAGTGCAGCCCCAGCCCCTGAGCCGCGCCCATCTGCTGTTGGTGCCTAGAAAAAAGCCTCTGCCTCACCATTAGAATGAAAAGCTGTCGTCTTTTTCCTAACCTCATGAAGCCTCCTCACTCGCACTCTTTCCTTTTTCATCACACGCGACTCCTTGGACGCAGGCAGGTATTGTCGCTATTATTATTTCCTATGGTCCTGATTTTACAGATGAGGTCGAAATTCAGCTCAGGACTCACCCAAGGGTCCCCAACTGGAGCAACATCAACCTGGTCAGGCCCCGACCCGTGCCAACCTAGCCCTCCACCATGCAGCCTTCCCTGTTTTACAAATGAGGGGACTGAGGCCCAGAGGGGAGGAGACTCGTCCAGGGTCACAGACACAGCACAGTCATGGCCAGGGCTTGCTTCTTCCCCAGGCTTCTCCCAGGACCTCAGGCCCCAGGGGGGTCTCCCAGGCCGGGAGCAGCAGGGCAGGGGGCCACAGGGGAGGGAAGGAAGGAGCAGACTCTCCCGGGCCTGGTCTGACCGTGGCATCGAGGCCACAGAGCAGCTGTGCTGTTGAATCTGCTCCTCAGTCCGCAGGGCTCGCTGGGGCTGGCAAGGGGCAGGGGACTCCACATTCACATATAAATGAAGATATTTGCAAATTAATGCATCTCATCTAGAGAGAGTCCCAGCTGCACAGCTGTCTGGGCCGCTTCCTCTCCAGCAGGGAGAGCAGGGTCAGAAGAGGCTGAGAAGATGAACCAGAGTTGGCAGAGCAGTTCCTGGGCAGCCAGGGGAGCCCTAGGGACTCCCAGAGCTTCTTGCCACTGATGGGGGGCCCCGAGGGGTGGGAGTTGGGTGGGGTGCCAGGGCTTCTGTCCCAGGCGGGGGTGCAGGTATAGGACCCCAGTTCATGATCTCTTGGGCATGTCACCACCCTTCCCAGGACCACCCCCCAACCGCAAGATTCCATCTATCACATGCCTTTCTGGTTCAAAGCCTCAGAGCCCAGAACTTCCAGCTTGGAATTGATAGCAATTTATCCCTTCAAAGAAAACAAAGAAAGAAAGTGAAGTCACTCAGTCATGTCCTGCTCTTTGTGACCCCATGGACTGTAGCCTATCAGCCTCCTCCATCCATGGGATTCTCTGGACAGGAATACTGGAGTATGTTGCCATTTCCTTCTCCAGGAGATCTTCCCAACCCAGCGATTGAACCTGGGTCTCCCGCATTGTAGGCAGACACTTTACCATCTGAACCACCAGGGAAGGCCAAGGGATATTTAATTGAGCAGCTGCTAAGAGCTGGCATGATGCAAGGTGCTGGGGATCCAGCGAGGAACGAGAAAGATTGGCCCCACTCTCATGGGGAAGACAGAGCGGAAGCAAGAGAAGCAAGACGACTATAAATGTATCGTGACAAGCTCTACAAAGACATGGAGCCGCCTGAGGGGTCAGGAAGAGTAAGGTGCTGGGGTGCCAGGCAGAGCCTCCCAGGATGGGGGCCCTGGGCTGAGACCCGTGGGCAGGGCAGGAGATGTCGGCGGTGGGAAGAGGCGGGTGTGCAGACGCTGGAGCCCAAGTGCCAGGGCGTCTGGGGACAGCCTGGCCGATGACCGACGGGCGGTGTTGCACACAGCACCACCCCCCTTGCACCTCAGGGCGGCTATTCCGACGCGTCTTTCCCGCTGTCCACGCGCTCCCCAGCTGGACCGGGGCTCAGCTTCCCCCTGGAATAAGCTCCAAGAGGCATCTATGTCACCCCCCTTCCCCCTCCATCCCCACTCTAGGTCCAGCCTCCCAAATAAGCCATCAGCTCCCAGTCAACTCCTTGATTCCGGTTCTGCCTCTCAGGGGCCGCTAAGTGGGGACAGAGGATGTGGGCGACAGTCCCACCTGCTGGCCTCCTCCCCGCCTGTCCTCCTCGGCCCAGCCTCAGGCCCCGCTCACCTGCTCCATCAGCCGGGCCCAGGCGGACAGATGGGCGGCTTCCCTGCCAGCAGGGAGACTGTGTGGGCAGAGCACACTAATCCGTGCAGCACATGGCGTCCCCAGGTGGCAGTCGTGACCTCCTTGGAGGTCCGGGTGAAGCCCAGCGAGCCTTCCCGGCCCATGCTCCCCCCTCCACAGGGTGCCCCTCCATTTCCCAAAGCCCTCTGCGGTCCCTGTCCCATGCCATCAGCCTGGGGCGTCTCCAAGAACACTGAGCAGGCTTCACGAGCCCTCTTTTGTCCATGAGGGAAATCTAGACTTGAGGGGTCAAGAGTGTGCCCTTCCCATTCCTGGCCCACCTCCCTTTGCCAAGGCCCTCCTCATCCTTCAGTTTCAGCTGAAATGCTGCTTCCTCCAGGAAGCCCTTCCTGACTGCTCAGGCTGGGGCAGCTCCCCAGTGCCTTTCCACCCTCACCCCACGCGCCCCACTCCCTGTCCCCACACTGGGTATTCAAAGTGCCTCCTGCACTTGACTGGCAGTCCCAGGACTGGGGTTGGGGGTGGTGTTTTCACGGCCGTCTCCCCAGCCCCCAGCCCAGCATTCTCTGCACAATCTGTGGAAGATTGTGGAGTGGATGAGTGAGTGGTGGAAGGCAGGGTGGGCGTCTCCCACTGATGCTCCCTGCTCTGGAATAAACTCGGGAAGATGGAACTCAGGCTTCCGCACCTTTCCCCAACACGGGCATCATTTATTTATCACCAAGGAATCGAGCAATTGCTGCATGTCAGGGATGCTGCTGGGGATAAGATGGTGAGTGAGACGTAATCAGATCTGCTCTGCTGAGCCTTGCGATACGGGGAGTGAGAAGAGACAGATGGTAAAAATGTGTTTGAAAGAATAAGGAAAAATATCTACAGTTGGCGGTGCCTGTGTGAAGGCAAGAAGGGAAGGTGATGGAGATGATGAGAGCCAGGAAACAGTGAGGCGGGAGCGTGCGACAGGGTTTCTCACGGGAGACGGCACCCGAGCAGGGATCTGTAGGGTGAAAGGAAGCCAGACAGACGGGGCGGAGGTCGGGAGGGCATCTCAGGTCAAAGGCATGGCAAGTGCAAAGGTCCTGAGGTGAGAAAGAGCTTGGCCAGCTGCCAGAGGACCAGCGTGGCCAGAGTTCAGGAGCGGAGACACCCCGGCCTTTCTTCTCCGCTTCCTGGAAGCCAGCGGAGGTTAGGGTCCCACGTGGTGTGTGTCGTGTGAAGCTCACCCTGGTTGCCAGGCGGAGGGTGAGTTGGAGGTTCCAGGAGAGGAAGACAGCGCCTTCTGTGGAGGAGTCTGGGGAGGGGGAGCATCGTTTCTTCTGAGCTCTCAGGACTGAAATTCCAAATCCGAGCTAAGTTAGGAGAGGGAGCGGGACCCCCGCCTCCGGCTGGCCGGGCCAGGAGGCAGAGGTGGGGCTGGGAGCCAGCCCTCTCCCTGGGGTCTGGTGTCCGTTCCCGGTGCACACGTTGCTGTGCGCTGGTCCCAGAGCTGCCCCCCCTCAGCCCTTCAAAGCCGCAGGAGGTTGAGAACAGCTGGGAAGGTGGAGCGGAGCTGGGGGCTTGGCGCTGAATGTGAGAGCACAGCTACACCTCCTAATTCATATTTATCGGGGCCAGGGGGACGGGAGGCGTGGGAGACATTGGGTAAGAGCAAGAAGAGCTGGGAGGACTGAGGATGCGGGAAGAAATGCCACTTCCTTTATTACTCGGAGAGGCGCGTGTTCACGTAGCCCCTCCGATCGCTCCTATTGAGCATTTGCGGTGTTCCCGCACGGCCGCGGGGGCGCGGTGCTCAGCGGGGGCACAGGCAGCCTTCGCCTCCGAGCTTAAAGCCTGCTCCCCCCCCTCACCCCCACGAGCCTGTAATCTCCTCAAGGCTCTGCTCCCTCCTTTTCATCTCAGCGACCCCGGAGCCTACTTGGCATTTAGAGAGGGCCTATAAATATTTGTGGGATGAAAGGAAAGAGGAGATAAAACATGGAGATAAACAGCGAGCACTTCAGGTGGTCAGGTGACGGCCGTCGGGAGGCAGTTGTGATGTGGTGACGAATAGAGACGGGGAGACTGGGCGGACCTCGGAGAGGGTGGCCCTCAAGGGGCCCTTGAAGCCTAGGTAGGTTTTCTGGACAAAGGAGCCCAGGGTGCCCCAGGTGGAGGCCGCGGCGCGTGCAAAGGCCCGGAGGCAGGGAGGGGAGGGCTGATGTCGTCATGAGGCTTCTCCAGGTGGGCAGATGGAGGTTCCAGGTTCCAAAGTCTCAGCTGTCTGGAATCAGCTCAAAGGGAAAAACGGAGCTGGTTTTCAAACAGACACAGTCGCTGCTGAGCCCACAGAGAGGAGGGGTCGCTTCCCTCTGAAGTTCGGGCCCCTCCTGAGCGGCTGCTGTCAGCGGGCTGGGCCAGCCCCTCCTCCACTGTCGGCGCCGAGAAAGGTGCGCGTTGCCGCTTGGTGATTCGCAAGAGTGAATTCCGCAGCTCGCCTCCCTCTGAGCATTATCGGGGACCACACGTCATTGTCCCGAGGACATTCAGAACCCACGCTGCTTGTTCAGGAGATGGTCCTTCATTTCTTCATTCATCTAATCACTCAGCAAACACACGCTGGATCCCTGTTATGTGGCAGGCTGCCCTACTGTGCACTGGGAGAGTGGGTGAACTCAGACCCTGCCCATTCAGAGTCATCAAGGTCACGTCCAGTCCTTGACCTGCAGACCCACGTCTCCCTCCCCCCACCCCGAAATCTCCCATCCAGGAATTCGAATGAGCCAGAGTGATTTTTCAAGGAGAACCTTGAGCCTTTTCAACACTCTTTTCGTAACAGCTGCCTCTGAGCCTCATCAGAATAGAACAGCCCAGGTCTCCAGCCCCAAGGAGCAGCCAGGTCCCCAAATCAAACCCGGGGATTATTTTAGGAGTGGGGGCTGCAGCCCGCCTCCCAGGGAATTTTCAGCCGAGCCCACTCCTCTCAGCCCAGCCCAAGGAGAGGCTGCCGGTTGCCTCGCCTGAGTGCAGCAAACCCTCGGTAGTGGGGGCGGCGTCTACAGCACGGCCGATCGGCACTCCACCTGCACTAGGGTCGCCTCGGGAGCTGCTTAAAAATATCAGTTCCTGGGCCCCACCAAGATGGAATTCGATCCAAACAGCCTGGAGCAAGGCCTTGGGAAGCAGTCTTTTAAAAAGTCTTCCAGGTAAAAGACGTTGGCAGCGAGGCTGGAAAGCTCTGATGCACACAGCTCCTCCCACCTGCTCCGATGTGCAGACAAGGCCAAAGAATTCCAGGGGAAGCAGGTTTAGAATTAGCTGGTGCAGATAATTGTAGTTGCTGCCGGCAGCCTTGGGTGACAATGTCCTAAAGCCCTCAGGGGCAAGACTTGCTTGGATTAAAGATGACACAATAGCTGGAGCAGCCTGGGATCTCCCAGTCCAGGGTGTCCTCCCAGGCACCAGCCATTTCCAGAGCCTCAGGGGTCCTCACCCCCAAATACCACGAGCTGTCCATCGGAAGACTGAAGACAGTTTCTCAGGCAGTGGGGCCTTGACTGGGGGTGGGGCCCAGGAACAAGATATTCTTGCTATAGTTTCCTGGGATTTACCCAAAGGTGGAGGAAACCCATGTTTCCTGAGCCAGAGCTTTCACTGGACCCCGTCCCAGACCTCCCACCCTCAGAGCAGCTGTCAGAGCAGAGTTCTGGCCCTGCCCTCTGTGTCAGGCCCACGGGAATTGCTCTTCAGAGGTGCCCGCTCTCAGCCACCCCTCCCGGGTCCCGTCTCTTAGAGCTGGCCGCTCCCTTCTTCGTCTCTAGATCCTCAGCGCCTGACACAGGGGCTGGGACGAGAGCCCAGGGCCTCAATAAACGTTTCCTGAATCAATAGGCTGACAGGTTATCCAGATATGGAATTATCATTTTAGACAGTCAGCAAAAACTTTTTTCCCATCCATCATCATGTTTAACCCCTGCAACCATCTCATGGAGTGCAGGCTTACCAGATCCTGTTTGTATAGATGATGACACCAAAGAACAGAGAGTGGCGGTCACTTGTCCAAGGACACACAGGTGTGCATGGGGAAGCTTGAGTTCCCACCCAAGCTGTGGCATTTAGAGGGGCCCTGGAGCCACAGTAGGCCTCTGGCCATCAAGCACAGGCTCAGTTATGAGTGACCAGCCCGTGCCAGGCCCCCTGGCAGGTGTTGGGGATTCAAGCGACTTAGTGAGGGTGGGTGGCCTGTGCCTTCACCCCGACACACACGCATGAGGTCACACACGCATGCTGGCACACAGTGGGTCTGCGGTCCCAGCTGCTTGGTGCCTCCAGGTAGGAAACTGCCAGGGTTAGTCGTCACCTTGAAAATAGACGCTGCCTGGCAGTTCCTGGCCCCTCGACACCCTGGCCAAGGAGACCAACTGATGCCCGATCCTGGCCCCAGAAGTGCAACTTCCAGTTCTCCTCGGCTGCCTCCGCCAGCGGCATCAGCTCCGTCGAGCTGCTGGGAAATCCATTTAGGCGAACACGCTTCTGCCGC
>SJYF01001022.1:1225120-1247231 GCA_006410515.1 Procapra przewalskii
CAGGGCAGCAGCTGAGCAGGGTGGGAAGGGCCAGGATGGACAGCACAGTGACCCCCACCTTCCGTCACCCAGGCGTCGACAAGGCCAGAGCCGCAGGGACCAGTGATTCTCAGTGTCGCCACCCTGCATCCCGGCTGCTAACTTCCTGGGCGTCCCAGGCTAGGGTCCCTCCATCCAGAAGGTTCCTTGGGAATTCACCTTTGGAAGATAAAATTTGGTTTCCCACGGGCTTTTTCCCACCTTGGAAACAGGTCAGCTCCCGTTGGCCTACTGAGAATCCCCAGCTGCCCTCTCTGGAGCACCCCTCTGGGCAGGAATGAGGGGCTTCCACGGTGATCTTGTTCCAGCCTCAGAACAAAAGGCTCGCTATGGCGGTGATGCAGAAGCCACGGACCAGGGAGGCAGGCAGGGCGCCGGCCTGAGGACCCGCAGCCCGCGGAGGACGAGCTGTGTTTGGATAAGCATCCCGCCGCCCCCACACCTTCCTGTCCAGCACACAGGGTCCCTTCTGGGTGAAATGCTTGAGCCGAGCAGGGTGCGGCTCAGGGGTGAGCCAGCAGGAGGCAAGCCGCTTCCCTGGGAAAGTCAGCGGAGGGGCAGGGTGGGGTCTCGTGGGTCCTCACCCTCAGCGTAGGGAGGGGCTGTCCCTCTGCACACTTGGACCCTAATTAATGCCTTAATGCTCACGGGGAGGAGTTGCTCATCCACAAATCTGGGCCGGGAGCAGGGCCCAAGGTGGGTCTGGGTCCCTGGATGGGTCGGGGGTGGAGACCAAGGCGGGAGGGGTTGGGAAGGGCACGCGTCTGTTCTGGAACTTCTCCCCCGGCCCCCTCCTCTGTTTCCCCCTCCAATGGCCAGGCCTGCACTTGATCAGAAGCCACAGACAGTTTCATCCCCACTGAGAGGTTTTATGACAGAAACCATTTTCAGGTTGGAAAGGGGGATGGAAACTGCGCTAATGGCTTTTTAAAGGTTCTGGGGGAAAAAAAAAGAGTTCAGGCATCTTCTGGAAAGAAGGAGAAAACACACACAAAAAATGGGAATAAAGCTCTCAGCGCTGAGGGAGGGGCTTCTGGGACTCTCGCTCCAACTCGAGACAGCCTGCTCGCCTCTACCTGGGGCTGCTCACGCGCCCCCAGGTGCGCCCGCCACTTTCAGAATGGCCAGACCCTCGACTGGCTCCTCGGCCCGAGCAGCTGTCTGGAAGCCGGGTCCCCAGCTGTGGGCTTCCAGCCCCTTCAAGCAATTCTGATGCGTCCCTCTCCGACTTGGCTCAGGGGCGAAGTTGGACCCACACTCTCCAGCTCTGTGTTGTAAAATAGCCCCAGATTTTTCCGGCTCTCTGAGACCCTGACTCACAGAGCCTCTAGCTTGTGGCGATCATAGCAGCAGCTCCGTGAAAACCTATTCTGTTGCCCCCGCCCCCATGCTGTGGGGGCTCCGAAACCCATCACCGACCTCAGACCGCCTGCAGGGGGCCGTCTGGGTCTGTTCCCCAGGGCCCAGTCTGGGTCAGCTGGCGCCGGGCGCCTGCCCTCTCCAGCCGGGACCTGCTGCTCACTGCTGTCTGGCCCAAGTCAAGCCACTCTCTCCAGTGTGCTCATCTGTTACATGGAAGGTGACCGACTTCCTGATTCGCCTGAAACTGAAGGGTTCCTGGGACACGGGATCTTCAATGCTAAAACCAGAAAAGTCTTGGACAAACCAGAACTTGCTAGCCGGTTAAGACCAAGTCTGGGAACTTCCCTATGGTCCAGTGGCTGAGACTCCGTGCTCCCAATGCTGAGGGCCCAGGTTCAGTCCCTGGTCAGGGAACTAGCTCGCACGTGCCGCAACAAAGATTCCGTGTGTTGCTGTGAAGACAGAGGATCCCGTGTGCTGCACCTAAGACCCAGGGCAGCCAAATAAATTAAAATTAAAAAAAAAAAAGACCAGGCTGGACTAGGAGATCTGATACTAAGGAGGAAAACTCCCAGGCTCATCACGTCCAACCTGTCCCCGTAGGACAGATCCGTTCACTGAGGGGAAAGCTTTCTCCTCCACCAGCCTCCCTGCCTGGCACAGCCCCCGTGGCTACACACCTGTCCTGGGGAACGTCTGCCCAGTCTGCCCCTGGAAAGGGCTTACCAGAGGAGAAAATCCAGAATTTGGTCCAAAGGAGGTGAAGGAATGTTTCTGACTCACTGAGTCACAGGCAGCTTCCCCAAGAGGGCATTAACCGAGGGACTCAGGTCTTACCACTTCAGGTGACTTTTAGCCAAGTTCACGCCAAATGGGATGAGACCCTTTGCCCTGGACCCTGTAGGCCCTGGGTCCCACCTTCTTGGCTGACCTTGAAAGTAGACTCACCTCCAGAAGGCAGACTGAGATTCAGCATCAGGTCAGCGTAAAAGGAGAGTGTTGGAGGCCACCTGGCCCCTGGTGGTCTCAAGGACCCATGCAGAGCTGCAAAATCCATCCATCCCAAGCAAAGTCCATTCAACCGTACCGTCAATGCCTTCCAGGCTCCAGGTTCTGTCAGTTTGGTGAAGCCAGTGAAGGGTGACTCCCCAGCGTGTCTAGTGCGAGAGGGCAAGTTTAAACAGATGGACGTATGCAAGGCAGAGGGAGGAGGGCTGAGGACCCGAGACCTGCCTGGAGCTTTCTAGAAACTCCTGAGCCCCGGCCCAGAAACCTGCTCGAAACTTCATTTGAACCAGACCCCCAGGGGATTTTCCAGCACATTCAGGTTGGAGCCCAGTACCCCAGGGCCTCCTCAGGGCCTCCTGTAGAGAGAGGATCACATCCCAAGATAAGACCTAGGTGTGGACAAGCCCTTTCTTTCCTGTCCACAGCTGCTTTCTCAGACCTGCCAGCCGCAACAAATGCTACCTCCAGCAGCCAGTCCATTTCTGACTGCGTGGGGAAGTGTGTGTGTGTGTGTGTGCGTGTGTGTGTGTGTGTGTGCGCGCGTGCTTGCACGTGGTGGCGTGGTGATTGCAGCCATCCAAGCCCCATGGAGGGAAAATTAGACGTGATGAGGGCGGCTGGTGGGGGGCGGGGAAAGCAGCTGGGGCTGGCCCAGCAGGTGCACCCTGGGGCCACTGGACCGAACCGACAGATCTGGGCCGTCCATGGGCTCCCACCAAGGCTCCGTAAACTGCACAGCTGTGCGGGAGGGTCACGTGACTCGACCCACACCCCACCCTTTATCGGAGAGCAGTGTCTCGTTAGCAGACAGCCCAGCAGCACCCAAGGCTGCCAGGCCTCGCGGCCGTTTCTGTTAGCTCTGCCTCAGAGCCCTGCAGAGAGGCGTCGCATCTAGATGACCCGCATCCTGGGGTCACAGGGCCGCGACATTTAAACCTGGGGAGGAGGCTGGTGTTGCAGGGAGGGAGAAGCCAGGTCTGGGCCTCGGGGAGTGTGCAGCCAGTCAGAGAAGCCTGGCAGGCGCAGGAACAGTGAAACTTCGTTCCTTTCCACTGCAGATCTTTCCAGCAAGCATCATGCACAGCAGCGCAGGCACCCACCTAATAGGATTGCGGGGGGTGTGCTTAACCTACTTGTAAGAACGAACTATTTCCAGGCTCCTTAGAAGCTCCGTTTCTATGCAAACAATGGTTATACAAATGAAAGGCTCTCTCATCTCTTCATTAAAGCAGAGCCTCAAAGGACCAATCCCTACCTGAATCTTTTCCATTAGCCTGGAATGAGGTACTGTCTACATGAACGAAGACCCCTGCGTGACAAAATGCTTTTGAAACGGGGTAGACTATCAAAGTCCGGTTCTGACGAGTCTTCTTATTCCACTGCTGAATTTTGGCAAGAGATGTGAGGCCACACACCCCTTTCTTCCCTCCATCCCACCATCCCCTGCTCCTCTCTGGGTCCAGGGCCTAATCAAGGAGGGTCCCACAGTCAGACTGGGTTTGGGCTCGATCATCCAGTGGCTGGAAGCCACGGGGAGGTTTTAAATCGAGAGAGCCAGAGCCTCACTGTGATAAGGCCACTCTGGCAGCAGGGAGGGGACTCGGGCAGGGTGAGAGGGCGAGAATGAGGACGGAAGTGGAGCGGGTCCAGGCGGAGCGGAATCCGCAGGGGAGAGGGAAGGCGCTGACCGCGGGTCACCTGTCCCGCGAGTGCCTGTCCCCTGAAAGAAGACGAGAAGAAAAGGGAAATGTCAGCCGCCTTTTCCTCATAGGGAGGTCCCGCAGCCCCCACCCTCCTTCCCTGGCCTTTTTATCCATGCGGCCACACAATGCCAACAGGACTGCTGTTTAGGCTTACAGCAGCATCTCAAAAGTAGAGACAAAGTAATGTAGGAGCTGCTTCTGAGCGAGCACCCCAGGTAGAGTGTGCAGAGGCAGAAAGCTGTAAAAAGCCCAGAGGCCCTCACTGTCTCTGTGAAAGCAGGCAGGCTGCGCCCTCACCCTAAAACGCACCCAGCCGCGCCTCCCAGTGACCGCCCCGGAGAGGTGAGCGCTCACACAGAGGCCTGTCCCCGGAGGCTCGCGGCAGCTGTATTTCTCGTGGCCAGAGAGCGGCCCAAGCACGCATCAACAGGTCAGCGGATAGATCGGAGGGGGTGTATCTGCCACGGAGGCCGCTCAGCCTTGAAAAGGGACAGACTGGTGATAAAGGTGGCGTGCAGTTATCTCAGCAATGGCGAGTGAAAGAACCCCGGCAGGAAGCAGTGCGTGTTCTACGGTTCAGTTTATATGAATCCCTGGAGAGCGTGAGGCTGGTGCACAACGGCACAGTGGACCGGTGGGTGCCTGGGGTCAGGGGCAGAGCAGGGGCACAAGGAAGCTTTGGGGCGATACGTTTACTATCTTCACTGTGGTGTGGCTTCGGAGGTGTGTATGCACGGCGTGGTGTGTGTGCTCAACCACGTCAGTCGTGTCCGATTCTTTGAGACCCCGTGGACTATAGCCCACCAAACTCCTCTGTCCATGGGATTCTCCAGGCAAGAACACTGCAGTGGGCTGCCATTTCCTTCTCCAGGGGATCTTCCCGACCCAGGGGTCTGAACCCTGGTCTCCTACATTGCGGGCAGATTCTTGACCATCTGAACCACTGGGGATGTTCAATACTTTATTGTAAGATAGACTTTATGTTAGTTGGTTTTGACCAACGGTTAGCTAATGGTAGTGTCCTAAGCACATTTAAGACAAGGCTAAGCTATGATATCCAGTGGGTTAGGTGTACTAAATGCATTTTTAGCTTGATATCTCCAACTTTTAATGGGTTTATCAGGATGTGACCTCATTGCAAGTCGAGGAAGATCTCTATTTCTCTGTCTCCTTCCGTGCTGTGCACTCAACACTGCAAACACAGTAGACGCTTAAGAGTTTATTCCACAATTTTAATCCATTAACGGAGTAGGGGAAGATCTGACAAGCGCCAGGCTCTTCTCTAAGCGCATATGCATTTCATTAATTTAGGTTTCAGGTCTCAGCAAAAGTCACTTGCTGGGTCATCTGATTCACCAACAATACGGGAAGAGTAACTCCAAATTCTGCGGCCTGTTTTCTCAAAGCCCCACCCTCTGCTCCCAAGTCCATGATCTCCAGTCTGGGAAAATCTAGAACTCTTCCCAGTGGAGAGACAAAGTTAGGAAAGAAAGGATGATCGGAGGTTGTAAAGTCACGGAGTGTGGAGAATGTGACTGCAAAGGGCTCTGCAATTAAAGGGCCGCCGCAAGGTGGGAGAAGGGAATTTAGGAAAATAAAAGACCATCCCATTTCTCCTGGCAGGGAGGAAGCAGATGGCTCTTATTACCTGGAGAGGCGAGGCTCAGAATAGAAAATATGCTGAAGAGCAGCAGAGGCGAATTCCAGTCCCCAGGAGCTCAAATTAATTTCTTGGGGAAGGAATACCTGAGAAGCAGTATGGGGATGGGACTGGAGCTTCCAAAGACCTCTCTTGGGTCTTGGCATCCATCAGACTTGGTTTTGAATCACAGCTCCCACCTACATCCTCTGTGACCTCCTCACAGGCCCTCTTCTCTGGATGCCTCAGTTTCCTCATCTGTACAATGGGGATAATATTATTGCTATATAATACATACCAGAGCTGGTTTTAGACACTGCATTATAACAGGGTGGTGTCAAGGATCCAAGGAGATATGGTATCACAATGCCGCTCACTGTAGATCTCTGTAAATATCAGCTCCTCCCAAAGGCTACAATGTCATAAGGCAGGTATTGTAACACTCATTTATGAGCTGGAGAAACCTAAGCTCGAAGAAGCCAAAGAACTTTATCCAACTTCATGCAGCTAGTCAGGTGCAGAGCCCAGACCAGAGCCGAGGGGGCTAGCTCCTGGCTCTGGTAACTTCTGCCAGCCTCATTCATGCAGTGGCTGTTCCCGGAGAACTACCGCGTGGCCAGGCTCACCTTTAAGGAGCTTCTCTGCTTCCCCGGGAAGGAAGACACAGGGGTGCCAGTGTAGCAGGATATGGACAGGGCAGCCGCTCCGGGCACACACAGCCCTGGGAGGTGGAGGGGGACTCTGTCTGCACCCGGCGCGGGTAGTCAGGGCAGCCTGCCTGGCAGAGGCAGCGCCTGAATGTGAAGCCTGAGGCCACTAGGTCCCTGGTGATTCTGGTCCGTTGGGCTCTCAAGCCACATCAGCTCTGAGTTAAGCCCTTGAATTATCCCATGTAATCTTCTCAACTGTCTGATGGAGAGGGGTCATGATGGGGAAAGCGAGACTCGACTGCCAGGCTTTGAAAGAGGGCTGGAGGCTTGTTGTGGGAGCGAGAAAGGAAGAGTGGCCAAGCCGAGGGAACAGGCTGGACAAAGAATCACAGATGCAGGAAAACGTCCTTGGCATCTCTGTGTGCACCTGCCCAGGCCCCGAGCCCTAAGCTTAGCGCGGGGCATAGTGCACAGCAGGTGTGAATACCCGTGCTCGACATGGATTGCCTACGGCCCTGGCCCTGGACCTACGGGAGCCCCGGTAACCAAGCTGTGCCTGGCCTCGCCTGAGCCCCGGGCGGCCGTGGGGACAGCCGGGGGGGCCCTGGCCGTCTCTGTGCCCAGCTTTCAAACACACAGTTACTCGCCCTTCAGAACCACTGTCAATGTTAGTAAACTCTAGCTGCTGAAGTGTATTACCCTGAACTCGCCAGAAACCTTTGCCGTTATTAATGGTTTATTGATTGCAGCCCACGGATGATGAGAGTAGGTTTCCTCACCCCCAGGCCCCTCGGGGCCCTGCTATCTGCGGAAGGCCTTCTAGCCGGCATGCAGATCAATGCCACTCAAATCTGGAGAGAAAGGGGGTCTCCCGGCCACTTAACCCACTTTAGGACGATAACGCTGATGGCAGAGGCTCAGAGGAGGCGCTGAGAAGAGCTGGGTCGTCCGGATCACGGCTGAGTGGGAGCTGCTGAATCTGCAGACGGATGCGCATCTGCCTTCGCGCGGGGGAGGGGATGGCGGTACCACATGGTTCGCAGCAGAGAGAGACTCACGCCACGGCTTTCTGGAAGGTCTCACCGTCCACTCTTTTTGCAACTGTTGTCTGAGTACCTACCACGATGACAAGCACGGGGCGAGGCCCTGAGACACACTGGCAAGCCAGCTGGATGCAGACCTGGCCTTTGTGGATTCTTACTGTGTGTAGTGGGTGAGGAGGCTGTTTGCGAGTCACTCAGTTCAGTTCAGTTCAGTCGCTCAGTCATGTCCGACTCTCTGTGACCCCATGAATCGCAGCACGCCAGGCCTCCCTGTCCATCACCAACTCTCGGAGTTCACTCAGACTCTCGGAGTTCACTCAGACTCACGTCCATCAAGTCCGTGATGCCATCCAGCCATCTCATCCTTGGTCGTCCCCTTCTCCTCCTGCCCGCAATCCCTCCCAGCATCAGTGTCTTTTCCAGTGAGTCAGTTCTTTGCATGAAGTGGCTGAAGTACTGAAATTTCAGCTTCAGCATCATTTCTTCCAAAGAAATCCCAGGGCTGATCTCCTTCAGAATGGACTGGTTGGACCTCCTTGCAGTCCAAGGGACTCTCAAGAATCCTCTCCAACACCACAGTTCAAAAGCATCAATTCTTCAGCACTCAGCCTTCTTCACAGTCCAACTCTCACATCCATACATGACCGCAGGATGGAAGTCAATAAGTTACAATGCAGACAAGGACTGCTGAGGAGAAGTATCCAGAGACCTGCTGTGAGAGTTAGCTATTGCTACATAAGCAGCAGCCCCAAGTCGGGACGGTTTACAGCACCAGCCACGCATTCTTGCTCAGGAGGCCAAGAGTTGGCCAGGTTTATTCCCGACTGTGGCCTTGCCTGGACCAACTGAGAAAGTGGGGCCTCCTTCCACTGACTCTCAGCCTCGATCAGAGGCTTGTCCTCAGGATAGAGGCAGAGGATGGAGAGAGAGAGGGAGGTGGAGAGGGAGAGACAGAGATCATTCTTTTGAAACTTAAACTTGGAATTTGCACGCCATCACGTTCACCACTATTAGCTGAAGCAAGTCATCGGGCCAAGAATGGGGAAATAGATTCCTCCTCTAGGTAGGAGGACTTCCCTGGCTCAGGTACAAGTAAAGAATCTGCCTGCACTGTGGGAGACCTGGGCTCCATCCCTGGGTGGGGAAGATCCCCTGGAGGAGGGCATGGCAACCCACTCCAGTGTTCTTGCTGGGAGAATCCCATGGACAGAGGAGCCTGGTGGGCTTCAGTGAAGAAGACTCCGCTTCTAGGTGGGAAGAGCTATGAAGGCATTTTGCAAGATACAGGAAGGCTGTTAATCCAGGTGATCAAAGTCATCAGTCCTCCATGGCCACCTCTAGGTGGTCATGTTCTAAGTAACTGTGTGACCTGAAGCCTGTAGCCGGAGGAAGAAGATGCAACATTTGCAGGAAAACAGACTGTTGCAATCGAAAGTGGTAACTCAGAAAACAAGCTTGGATCAACACACCTGTGAGTGTTACCGATAAGGGATCCTGCATGGGATTTTTTAAATGGAAAAGAGGCATTAGTGGAAAAACTGGTGCAATTTGGGTAGAGTCTGGAGCTGAATAAATAATGACTCATTGATGCCGGTTCTTAAGTCTGACAACTGTACTGTGATCGTGTGAGAGTTAACCAAAGGGGACATGTGAGGGGTGTTAGGGAACCCTGTTCTCTGGGCAACTTTTCTGTAAACCTAAAATAATTCCAAAATCAAAAGTCTATTTTTTAAAAAGGAGCTTGGCACATGGGCGGAATGGAAGCAACGCCACCGTCGCTGGAGGAAGGGGGAGCTGAGGCGTGGCGGGAGCCAACCGTGCTGAGCCTTCTTGGCCCAGATAAGAATCCTGGTCTTCAGTTGCGGAGCAGAAAGAAGCCTTTGAAGGGCTTTCGGTAGGAGACCGCCATTATTCCTATTTGCATTTGAAAAGATCTGGGTTCTACCTGGAGAAGGATCAAGAGGGAGGTTAGCATGGCAGAGAAGCTGGTGAACTGTTCCTGCTGTACTCCAGGAGAGAGACATGTTGACTGTGGAGATACAGGGAAGAGAATGCTTCAGGATATGTCTAAGAGGTAGACCACCCAGCACTTGGTCGCTGACTGTGTTTGGGGGAGCAGAGAAATGGGAGATACCAAGGATGGTGCCTGGAGTGTCACCTGGATCCCTGGTGGAAGGCATGTCCGCTCACCGAGCCAGGGGACTTGGCAGAAGGATGCAGAGATGGTCCCCAGGCGAGAAGCTGCCGCCTCTGTAAAGCGCCCGTCAGCTGGCCCCGGCGCGTCTGCTCTACGGCCTGTGTGCGTGCCCTGAGCACGAGCGACGCGGCTGCCCCAGCAGCCCCACCGTGTCCCGGCCGCAGCAACGCGCCGGCTGCATAGCTCGCCCGTGTGGCCGCTGCCTGTGCGCTCCCACCCGCGTGTCAGCCGGCTCCTTATTATTTTGTTACGCCGCTTGCGTAGCTGCCAGCTCCACGTGTCCCTGGAGCCTGCGTCTTCACAGAGACGTCACCTGTGCACCCGTCTCCTGCGCCTCAAGTTGCCTCCATAACAGGCCCCTGTGAGCATCAGCCAAACGTGTCACTCCAGGCGACTGTCACTCCACAGCCCTGCCCGGCAGAGCCAGGCTGGCTGAGTTACAAACAGAGAAAACAGTTCCCAGAGGAAAACAGTTCCCCGCTGTTTCCGCTGCCACCACGCTCTTTTCTTTCGAGACGGGAGACAGCACCTTCCCCACCGAGCTTCCCTGATGAAAAGCTCCCCGTTCTTGAAGTCCTTTCATGACAAGCTGGGAGACCAGGTTTCAGCCTCTGTGTAGTCTGTGGAAATGAAGATGTTTGCTTATGCTAACGTGAGCTGGGCAGTGGGCAGCAAGGAGCATGGTTAGATGGGTTGGCTTCCTTTGTGAGACCCCTGGATGGGCAGAGAGGCTGGGAGCCCAGGGCTGTGTGTGAGTGTGGGCACAGAGGTGTGGCTGGGGACCCTGAGTCCCCAGCTGGAAGACAAAGGTGGGGGTGGGGTCAGCTGAAGAGAGAGGGGAAAGGCATGGCCCGAGGCGCGACTGCTTGGAAGCAGCAGGTGTAAGAGAGGCGGGCTGACCGGAGAGCGGAGAGCGGCCTGAGTTGGCGCGGGGCTGGGTGTGAAGGCGGAACTGAAGGACACACCTTGGCTCCAGCAGGACTAGGACAGGCGTGCGGGCCTCGGAGCCCCTGCCTGCCCTTAGCCACCACCCTCTCCCCCTCCAGGCCTCTGGTAGGACTGCAGGGCTGGCATTACGGGTAGGGCCCTGTGCTTGGCGCTTCTTGGGGTTCTCTGAGCACCAGCTTCTTCTTGGAGCTTTCTGCGGCTGCATGAGAACCCCCAAGACGCGAACGCAGAGACCTTCCTTTTGTCGTGGCCAGAACAGGCCCCTTGTTGGGCTTCCATGAGGCCCAGAGAAGGCCGGAACTTGCTCGAGGATGCATGGGTTTCCCTGTCACAGCTGCATAGCGTCTGAGCTCCAGGTCAAAGCTCCTCCCCTTCCGAGTGTCCAGATCTCACTTGCCAGAAGCCCCTCTCCCTGACAGGCATCAAGCATCCGGGAACCATGGTCGGGCAGTGGTCCCCCGACCACCTTAATGCGGTGCTCCTGCTTCCAGAGGCCTTGAGGCCACATAGTCACATGTAATCTTCACTGCAGGCCACCCCTTCACCCTCCAGAGCCCAGGGCGCAGGGCCTGGGTGCCGTTGATGTTCCATGAGTCGCTCCCGCTCCCAGCACGGCGCGCGGGTGTGCGCTGGAGGGTCCAGGGGCGTTGCTGAGAGACGCTGGACGGTGGGGCTCTGGGAGGTTGGTCTCCTGGCTGCTGTGACTTCCGGCCCCAGACGATGGGTCCCCATTCTGCTCCTCTGTGCCCCCCACAGGCTGCCCGAAGTCCGCGTCTCCGACAATGGCCCCTACGAGTGCCACGTGGGCATCTACGACCGTGCCACGAGGGAGAAGGTGGTCCTGGCTTCGGGCAACATCTTCCTGAACGTCATGGGTGAGTGCGGGGCTGTGGGCCTGGTGTCGCCGTGAGTGCTCGTGTGCTTGCCCAGGCACGCGGAGGGGCTGGTCTGGGCTTGTCTGGGAACAACCTGCCCAGACACCCACCGTACTGGCAGGAGACCCTCTTCTCGCCTCGGCTTGCCCTTGAGGGTAGGAGGCTGGCCATGCCCAGCTGTGACCTGTGGCCTCTCAGGAACCCCTTCTCCTTCCAGCACTGACACCTGGGCCTCAGGGAGGCGGGGCTCATCCTCATCCCTGGAGCCCTGTTGACTCGCACTTTGGCGGGCGAGAATCTTACCAGGGAACCCCCCATGCACCCAGACTCGGAGCTTTGAAGAGGCTCTGATACATTGATTAGGATGAAAGAGGACCTGAAAGGGCTCTGGGACTTCCCGGGAGGCAGTAGCCTGCAGTGGCCTCTGGGCCTCAGTTTCCCCTTCTGTAAGATGGGAGTGAGATGCAGGCCAAGTGGGACGTTCATGGACCTCCCAGCTCCAGGCTCTGTGACCTGCTGAGGTCACAGGGAGGAGACGCTGAGCTGTGTGGACAGCTTTTCCAGGTGGAAGCCAGGAGCCATGTTCCTGGAAACTCTGTGAGCCAAGTGCAGTGGGGGTGGACCCTCCCCAGGGGGATGGGACTCTAGGAGCCTCCGGGGCGGGGGAGAGGGTTGAGACAGCATCTCAGGGAGGCTGCACATCCGCTGCAGAGAGATGGCTCCTCTGTGTGCTTCCTGAGGCCTTTCGCAGAACACAGACACGTCGGAGGACTGTTAGAAAGCGTGCTAGACTGGATGTCAGTATTGCTGGGTTTCCACTCTGCGTCTGTGCCTCCATCTCTCCATCTGTAAAATGGGGACAAGCATACTAGTGTCTGTCTCTGGTTGGTGTGCCCCCATACCAGCCTCGGTTTCCCAGCTTATAAGACACAGATTTTCCCAAGTGGTCTCAGAAGCCCCTGCCGGCACTGGTGGTCTTACCAGGTACACTCTTGGGTTCTGGGTCAGCCCTGCGGCCGGGGTTTCAGGCATGTGGTCTTGACTCCAGTCTCTGCGTTCCCTGGTTTCCTTATCCAATGATATATATCAGGGAAACAAAGCTTGCTGTTCTCGGGCCAGCAGTGAAAGCACAGAGGCCCCGTGGAAAGTCACTGCTTCTGAGGAAATGGAAAACCTCCGAAGGCCTGGCCTCCAGAGGGACATGAAACCCCGCAGAGTGGCAGACTGCGTGTTCTGGCTTCTGGGGGTCGGGCCTCGCTGGGAGCGGCTACACCAGGGACGTCTCCCCTCTTGCAGTCACCCACCCATGGAACAGCTCCTGTGCACTTCAGTAAGAAAAGTTCTCAGCGTCTGGCCCCGAGCTGGTCACATCAAGGAGGCCAGTGAGGGAAGAAACTCTTCGTCCCCTCGAGGGCTCCCAGTCTGACAAGGGCCACATTCTCAATTGTCTTCTCAGCAGATGTTTGTTGGGAACCTACTGTGTGCCAGGTAATGGCCACACGCTTCCAGCAGGAGCATCCCTGTCCTTGGGGAATGTGAATCTGTGCACACTGTTTAGGAGCTAAGTGGCTGCATGAGACGAGTCTAAAGCATAAGCATAGACAGGTGAGTGAGATGACTGTGGGCTCATTCTCAGTCGCTCAGTGTCTGACCCTTTAAAACCCCCTGGACTGTAGCCACCAGGCCCCTCCGTCCACGGGGTTTCCCAGGCCAGAATACCAGAGTGGGTTGTCATTTCCTTCTCCTGGGGAGCTTCCCGACCCAGGGGTCAAACGTGCGTCTCCCGCACTGCAGGCGTATTCTCTACCACTGAGCCACAGGGGACTCTTATGAGATGACTGTGGACAGTGATGAATATTGAGAAGAAAATCATGCAGGGCTACGGGATCAGGAGTCACTACAAGTGGAGTGGTGGCTCGTTTAGAAAGGGGCTCAGGGAGGCTCCCGGAGGCCATGCGCTTCAGTGCTTCCCAGACCTTGCGCCATTTAGACCTCAGGTCAGCCCGAGGCAGGGGCTCATCACCCCTGTTTTGCAGACACAGGCATGGACAGGCACGAGAGAGCTGGCAGCTTGCGTGAAGGCACACAGCAAGGACCACAAAGCCTTCCTGTGACATCAGCCACTTTGTGCTGGGGTTGGGACCCAGGCCTCTTGACTCCCAGGCCAGCTGGGTTGCACAGATGGAGGCAGTGTGGATGGTCTAGGAGGCAGTGTAGACAGATGGAGGCGGTGTAGACAGATGGAGGCGGTGTGGACAGATGGAGGCGGTGTAGACAGATGGGAGGCAGTGTGGACAGTCCGGCTAAGGCAGTGTAGACAGATAGAGGCAGTGTAGACAGATGGAGGCAGTGTAGATGGTCCAGCTGAGGCAGTGTAGACAGATGGAGGTGGTGTGGACAGATGGAGGCATTGTGGACAGATGGGAGGCAGTGTGGACAGATGGAGGCGGTGTAGACAGATGGGAGGCGGTGTAGACAGATGGAGGTGGTGTGGTGTAGACAGATGGAGGCGGTGTAGACAGATGGAGGCAGTGTAGACAGATGGAGGTGGTGTAGACAGATGGGAGGCAGTGTGGACGGTCTGGCTGAGGCAGTGTAGACAGATAGAGTCAGTGTAGACAGTCCAGCTGAGGCAGTGTAGATGGTTCAGCTGAGGCAGTGAGACAGATGGAGGCAGTGTAGACGGTCTAGCTGAAGCAGTGTAGACAGATGGAAGCAGTGTAGACAGATGGAGGCAGTGTAGACGGTCAGGCTGAGACAGTGTAGACAGTCCAGGAGGCACATGGTCTCACCAGCTCACTGAAGGATCCTGAGCCGGTTCCTACCCCCGTGGGCTTGATGCCCTTCTTCGCAGTGAGGAAGTGGAGGGAGGTAGGCCTACGCCTCCCCCGCCAGCTCCCGTGGAGGCAGAGAGGTCTCGGGGCCCAGCCCGGGGTGCCCAGCCGGCCCGGTGGGGTGCTCCCCTCAGGCTCTGGGGCGGGGGCTCTGAGCCTCTGGGCCCCTCCCAGGGTGGTGGCGGTCAAAGCAGGGATGGGCAGACAGCTCGTAGGACCCCAGTTACCAGGCAGGAGGCTGAGCTGCCAGGAGGGACCAGAGAGGGCCAGGCGAGAGATGCCACCCTCCCCACCCCCAGAGCCCCAGGAAGGCTCTGACCCCTGGACGTTCAGGGCGTCCCGGGTGGGGCTCTCCCTGGAATAGCCGCCTCCCCCATCTCGGTCAGCCCTCTGACTGTCCTCGTGCTCAGAGACCACCATGCTTGTCACCAGTCTCTCCAGCCCCGTTACCCCCGATGGGTCGGTTCACCAGTGCCTGCTGTGCCCAAAGGATGGACACCTCGTCCCACCCTGGCACGTGCCCGACAGTGGGTGACCCTTCTGCCTCATGCATGTTCTCCTACGGAATCCTAGGGACAGCGCTGGGTCCAGGAGATGTTGTGACCCCTGTTACAAGAGGAGACCGAGGCGCAAGGAGGGGAGACGATTTATCTAGGGTTGTAACAGCCGTCTGAGGCCGAAGCCCACGGTCTAAACTAGTGGTTCTCAGCCTTGAATGAACGTTAGAAGTGCCGGGAGGGCTTATGCAGATACAGCCCCTGACTCAGCAGATCTGGGCAGGACCTGGGAATCTGCATTTCTTACAGGTTCCCTGATGATGTGGGTCCCAGGACCATATTCTAGAACCGCTGGCCTAAGCCTCTAAGTCTTCCAAAAAGACTCACTCTGTAACATCTCGGTTGGTATCATCTCTACATGTATCAGCAGCTACTCTTATTTATAGGCAAATATATTTCTCCTTCCTCCTTCTGACTCTCACCTCCCCCCAGACACGGGAGAATGCCCCATCCCTTCCACATATAAGATAAGGACACGCGGGTTTGGATCTGAATCCCAGATCCACCAGGTGACCTCGGATTCATTAGCCTCCCTGGGCCTCAGTCTCTCCATCTGTAAAATGGGGGTAAGGATGCCTCCTTCCTAGGGTGATTCTGAGGTTTAAATCAGAAAAGGTTTGCAAGCACCTGGCCCAGCTCGAGGTGGCCGGGAGGCCCGGGAGGCCTGCTCTCACCGTCTTCGCGTGCACCGTCTTGGCTCGCCTGCGCTCAGGCGCGGCTGCGGCTGCCCCCTCCTGGTCCCTGGTTTCAGCCCTGGCACAGAGAAGTCTCGTCCACCATTTCTTATTCCAAGGAGCTTTAAGCCAGTCTGAGAACTGAGCGCGCACAGCTTTGTACACCATGGTCCTTGGAAAGGGGCTCCAGGTCCTGGGAGTCAGGGCGGCCCCACTCTGTCTATCCATTTTCCTGTAGGCCTGCCCATCCTGGGAGGAGCCAGGACACTTCCCTACTGTGAAAAGGACATCCACACCTCACCCTTGACCAGTTTGTGCCAATTCCATGGTACGTCCAGGGGAGCCTTTCACCCAATTCTCACAACAGTCCCTAAGAGGCAGGGTTGCTAGTATCCCCAATTCACAGATGAGAAGACTGAGGCTCAGAGAGAGGAAAGACCCCACTGGTGGCTACCCCAGCACTGGAGCGGCTTGGCTTCTGAGGCTCACCAAGCTCCAGACTGGTGAGGGAAAGGCTGGAGAGACTGAGGTGCTGAGTATAGGGCTGAGTATAGGGGATCCTACGTATCCCCTCCTGTGACCCAGCGGCCGCATCAGACCAGAGGCAGAGCCTGCCCTGTGGGCCCAGGTGCAGAGAAGCAAGTGGCTTGCTCAGCCAAGACCAAGGATTAAACGACATAATCCACAGTATAGAAGGTGCTGGGCCCTGATGCAGTCTGAGTGTTCCATAAACAGCACCTCTCTGCCAACTGCTATATATAAGAGACAGACAACAGCCTTCCTGCTGCAGAGCGCAGGGAGCTAGGCTCGGCATCTTGCAATAAACCCTAATGGAGAAGAGCAGAAATAGAAAGCGTATATATGCGTCCATATACATACGTGTGTACATCTGTACCCACAAGAGCGGCTGTGTGTATATGCGTAACTGACGCACTTCGCCGTACACCAGAAATTAACATGACCCAATGATTTGTAAACCAAATCATTCCTTGGTTCGGTCCAAAGGTTAGGCCTCTGTGCTTTCACTGCCAAGGGCCTGGGTTCAGTCCCTAGTGAGGAACTAAGATCCCATAAGCTGTGCAGTGTGCCCAATAATAATGATAATTTCTTGAAAACCAGTGTGTGTGTGTGTGTGTGTGTGTGTGTGTGTGTGTGTGTGTGTGTGTTAGTCCCTCAGTCTGTCAGACTGTGCGATCTCATGGACTATAGCCCACCAGGGTCCTCTGTCCGTGAAATTCTCCAGGCAAGAGTCCTGGAGTGGATTGCCATTTCCTTCTCTGGGGCTCCTGTAGAGGAAATGAGAATTAGATGCCTCAAGTCCAAGGGAGCCCCCCCGCCGGACTGTCTCAGTGTAAATCGACTGTACTTCAATATACACAAATACATGAATAAATAAAAATAGTATCTGTGACCATAAATAGGTCCGTGTCAGTTAAAAATCAGGCACATTTAGAAAGGTTTAAATTTTGTGTCTCCCTCCTCCTGCACGACCTCTTCTTTAAACAGGCAGGCTTCAGAAATTAAAGTCGACTCACGGTTTTGACCCGTCCGTGGCGTGATGGAGAAAGATCCCAATCTGTCTCACGCACGCACACAGTGACCTCCGAGCGAGTGGAGGTCATTGGAAGCTGGGGTCTCCTTTGGGCCACCAGGGACCCTAAGGGCCGTGGCAGCCAACAGCAGGGCAAGAGAGATCCTGCCCCATTTGGGGGACTGTGGCGGGGGCACCAAGGAGCTGGGCAGTGCCCACCCCCACCCGCACGAGACTTACAAGCCCGGAGGAGGTCCACAGGAGAGGCAGGCGTCCTGGTCTGCCACCACCAAGACGGCATCCGTCTGGAGCATTCTAACGCGCTGTTTCCAGAGGCCTCGGGGTAGAGATCAAAATGCAAGCGCGGCTGTAATTTCACGCCTATAACATCCCCGCTCTGTGGTGGGGAAAGACATTTGGGAGCCCCGTGGGTGACACCGAGGGTTTGCGCCGCACACAGCCATTAAAATGTTTTTATCCGAGCCGCAGATAAATTGTAAGCCAATTTGAAAGTTGCGTGCTGGGCCCCGGGAACGCATTATACACAGTCACGGAAGGCTCGCCGAGGCTCTTCTTGGGGGTGTAGGTCACGCAGGGGAGCGTGTTCAGCCTGGGATGTTACAATCAATTAAATGTTGAAGGGCCCAGACACCCCCACCCGCCGAAGCGGAAAAGGCTGTTCTTCTGGTTCTGCCGCAAGACTGAGGCACAGGGCTTCTGGGCCGCCCTCCGCGGGCAGAGCTGCCTCCGAGGGGCCTCAAACCCAGAGCCAGGAATCAAGGCCCCTAGCAGGCAAGCCCTTTGTGCCCTTCCCTGCGCGCTGAGTATTCGAGCTGTGGTTCATCGCATGACTCTCACGAGTGCCTCTCAGAGTCATCCCCATTCCCCAGATGAGGAAGGGGAGGCTCTGGGAGGTTAAGGGGCTCATCCATGTGAGTGCCAGAGCTGAAGACCCCCGCAGGTCTGCCCGAGACCAGAGCTGAGGTTCCTAACAGCTTCTCTGAGCCACCGACCTTGGCACAAAGACTTGGTGAGGCAAGTGCAAGCGAGCACAGGGGGTGGGGGGTGGGGGCAGAAAGAAGAGCGGGGGCCCTGGGGAGCCCGCCCCCTGGCTGGGAGCACCTAGCATTCAGAACCCAGTGGGGCTCTCGGAACCCATTCAGGGGCCTGCAGGAGTGGAGGGGGAGAGCAAGTCCATCAGCGCCCCTACCCTGCCCGCTTCTCCATTCCTGCACCCAAGCCCCCGAAGCCATTCTCCCGTCCGCTACTACCCAGGGCCCCCTCACTACTCAGGCCCTCTGAACGGAGCACTGGACTTCGAGTCCAGCCAACCTGGGTCCAAATCCAGGTCAGTGTCCACGCATGACATGGACAGTCCGGTGTTGAACTTCCTGTCTGGGAAGCACAGTGCCAGAATGTCTTCTTTTGCTCAAATATATTCAGTTCAGTTCAGTCGCTCAGTCGTGTCTGACTCTGCAATCCCATGGACTGTAGCACGCCAGCCTCCTGTCCATCATTAGCTCCCAGGGTTTACCCAAACCCATGTCCATTGAGTTGGGGACGCCATCCAAACATCTCATCCTCTGTCATCTCCTCCTCCTGCCCTCAATCTTTCCCAGCATCAGGGTCTTTTCAAATGAGTCAGCTCTTCACATCAGGTGGCCAAAGTACTGGAATTTCAGCTTCATATTCAGGACTGATCTCCTTTAGGATGGACTGGTTGGATCTCCTTGCAGTCCAAGGGACTCTCAAGAGTCTTCTCCAACACCATAGTTCAAAAGCATCATTCTTCAGCGCTCAGCTTTCTTCATAGTCCAACTCTCACATCCATACACGACCACTGGAAAAACCATAGCTTTGATTAGATGGGACTCTGTTGGCAAAGTAATGTCTCTGCTTTTGAATATGCTGTCTAGGTTGGTCATAGCTTTCCTTCCAAGGAGTAAGCGTCTTTCAATTTTATGGCTGCAATCACCATCTGCAGTGATTTTGGAGCCCAAGAAAATTAAAATCTGACACTGTTTCCACTGCTTCCCCATCTATTTCCCATGAAGTGATGGGACCAGATGCTATGATCTTCGTTTTCTGAATGTTGAGTTTTAAGCCAGTCTTTTCACTCTCCTCTTTCACTTTCATCAAGAGGCTTTTTAGCTCCTCTTCACTTTCTGCCATAAGGGTGGTGTCATCTGCATATCTGAGGTTATTGATATTTCTCCTAGCAATCTTGATTCCAGCTTGTGCTTCTTCCAGTCCAGCGTTTCTCATGATGTACTCTGCATAGAAGTTGAATAAGTAGGGTGACAATATACAGCCTTGACGTACTCCTTTCCCTATTTGGAACCAGTCTGTTGTTCCATGTCCAGTTCTAACTGTTGTTCCCTGACGTGCATATAGGTTTCTCAAGAGACAGGTCAGGTGGTCTGGTATTCCCATCTCTTTTAGAATTTTCCACACTTTGTGGTGATCCACACAGTCAAAGGCTTTGGCATAGTCAATAAAGCAGAAATAGATGTTTTTCTGTACCTCTCTTGCTTTTTCGACGATCCATTGGATGTTGGCAATATGATCTCTGATTGCTCTGCCTTTTCTAAATCCAGCTTGAACATCTGGAAGTTCACGGTTCATGTATTGCTGAGGCCTGGCTTGGAGAATTTTGAACATTACTTTGCTAGTGTGTGAGATGAGTGCAACTGTGCCCTAGTTTGAGCATTCTTTGGCATTGCCTTTCTTTGGCATTGGAATGACAACTGACTGTTTCCAGTCCTAGTATATTAGAAGGTGATTTGGCTGTCCAGACAGACAGACATTTTAAATATCAATTCTTCATTCATTCATTTATATACTAAATATTTATTGACACCGGGTACATTCCAGGTGCTATCGGCTGTATGGGAACTCAGCTTCGGCAGCTGGACAGAAAAAATTCCAAGTCCTCCGGGAACAGACGGTGCCAGGAGGGAAGCAGACAGGAACAAGTAGACAGCCAGGACTGCGAAGTGTGAGAGGGCAGCCAAGCAAAGCAGAGGGAAGCGGGGCTGTTGTGAACAGTGAACAGCAAGGCCTCTAAGAAGCTTCGGAGATGCCCCTCCGAGAAGGCGGGGCCGGAGCCATGTGGGTGTCACGCCTTCATGCGACCAATTGTACAGCCCCTGGTTTGCTCAGCATCTCCCGGGTGCCGAGCAGAGTTCTAGGCGATGAAGACACAGCTCGCGGAGGGAGGGAGCTCAAGGCATAGAGGCAGAAGCAGGGCCTGGGGGCCTTGCTGAGTCCCCGGGGCTACCGGTAGAGCAAAGCCTAACCTGGGTGGCTTCAAACAACAAGAATGTATCCTCTTGCAGTTCTGGAGGCTAGAAGTCCAAGGTCAAGGTGTAGGCAGAGCTGTGCTCCCTCTGACAGCTCCAGGGAAGAGTCCTTGCTTGCCTCTTCCAGCTGCTGGTGGCTGCCGGCAATTCTCAGCATCCTTGGCTTGTCGTCACATCACCCCCACGTCTGCCTTCATCCTCACCTGGCGTCTTCCCTCGGCACATCTGTGTCTCTGGGTCCTAACTTCCCTCGTCTTCTAAGGACACAAGGTGTTGGATGAGGAAATACCCTCATCTATTATGACCTCGTTTTAACTTGGTTACATCTGCCAAGATCCTATTTTGAGATAAGGTCCCGTTCACAAGTCCCGGGGAGTAAGGGCTACAGCACCTTCTGTGAACAGGTGAAAGTGTCAGTTGCTCAGTTGTGTCCAGCTCTTTGTGACCCCACGGGCTATAGCCTGCCAGGCTCCTCTGTCCATGGGATTCACTAGGCAAAAATACTGGAGTGGGTTGCTCTCTTCTCCAGGGGACCGTCCTGACCTAGGGATCTAACCAGGGTCTCCTGCGTCGCAGGAGGACTCTTTACTGTCTGAGTCACCAGGGAAGCCTTATCTTTTGGGAGGGGGGAGACGCAATTAAGGCCGCAAGTAGCCGAGCCAGGAGGGAGAAGAACAGCTGATTTCAAAGCCAAACTCTGGGCTCCCAACCGCGTGAGTCCCTGTTCACGGTGCGCTTGCTCACCTGCCAGGCACTGTGCTCAGCTTTTCACAAGTTAATTTACTGAACAGTCACGAGAGCTCTGGAAGGCAGGTACAGCTGCTTCCCTTTCGACAGGTAAAGAAGCTGAGCGGTTACGCCTCCACCCAGGCCACCCAGCCCGGTAGCACGAGAGCTGGGTAAGCACATCCCCGACTCTTAGCCACTCCACTCTGCTGGCAGGCAGAGTATTGATGAGTATTACTAACATGTTCTGTCTTAGGATCCCTGTGTCTCTTCTAGAGGCTTCCAAGTGCGATTGGCAGAAGTCTACAACCCAAGGCCGCAGTGGCCCCAAACCCACTAAAAGCTTTACCAGACCTGGGGCCGGGGACACGGCTTCCACCCCAGAGAAAGGCTGTTAGTGAACTTTGCAGAGCTTGTCTTTTTCATCAGTTATGTTTTACTGAATTTTTGTTAAGCACATCTGGTGCTTTTTTCCCCTTGTTTTTTTTTTTTTAATTTCAATTGATTTGTATTGTGATAGAATTCACATAATCTATAATTCACTCATTCAAAGTCCATGAGTCAGCGGTTTCCTGGCCAGGCCTCCTGGACGCAGGCTCAGGCTCCGCCGCCCTCCCCGCCCCAACCTGCCGACAGCCCTCTCCTGGCCCAGAGTGAATTTCTTCCAATGGAGTGAAATAATCAGAGTCCAGAAAGAAACCCTCACATCTGTAGTCAACTGATTCTCAACAAGGATGCCAAGACAATTCTGTGGGGAAGGAAGAGTCTGTTCCAGACAACGGTGCTGAAACAACCGGAGAGCCGCGTGCAAATAATAAAGGTGGACGTTCCCTCACGCCGTGTGCAAAATCAACTTGGAATCCATCATCAGTCTAAATGTAAGAGTTGAAACTATAAAACTCTCAGAAGAAACGCATAGGAGAAGACTGTGACTGTGGTTCCATTGATCTGATGTCTCTCTCCAGTGTGACTCTGTTGCCCCTCTGAGATGTGACTTGAGGCCACAAGTCCCCCAGAAGCCTC
>SJYF01001022.1:1247282-1260001 GCA_006410515.1 Procapra przewalskii
CCTATGGCCATTTCCTTGAGTTTTCCCAGTAGGAGGCACTCACCCGGGGCTGGGAGGGCTACAGGCCTGCCTGGAGGGGAACGGAAGCTGAGCCCACTTCCACGAGGCCAGGCCAGAACGTAGGATTTCTGGAGAGAGCTGGAACTCTGCTTTGTAAAACCAGATTCTTTTATTTTTTGAAGGTCATACTCCATTTATAGTTACTATGAAAATGTGGCTATGTTCCCCCTGTTGTACGATGTCTCCTTGTAGCTTATTTCTCCTTGGTTTTGATTTGCTTTCTGCTGGAGTGCAGTTGATTCACAATGCTGTGTTATTCCGGGTGTTCAGGAAGTGGCTCAGTGACGCACATCTGTGTATCCGTTCTTCCTCAAGGCATCTCCCCGTTTAGGCTGTCACGGAACGCTGGGCAGAGCTCCCTGCGCTGCTCAGGGGTCCTCGTCACCTGTTTCATATACAGTCGTGTGCATACTGGGCTCCCTGGTGGCTCCGCTGGTAAAGAATCCGCCTGCAATGCAGGAGACCTGGGTTCCATCCCTGGGTTGAGAAGGGAAAGGCTGACCCACTGCAGCATTCTGGCCTGGAGAATCCCATGGACTGTACAGTCCACGGGGTCGCAAAGAGTCAGACGCGACTCAGTGACTTTCACTTTCTTTTCTGTAGTGTGTGTATATTAATCCCAGACTCCCAATTTCTCTCTCCCCAACCCCTTGTGCTTGTTTTATGCCCAGTAATTTGCACCTCTCCCTCCCCTACTCATATATTGCTCCTCCCCCCCCCTCTCCCCGGTGGTGACCACCAGTTTGTTCTCCACAGATATGAGTCTGCTTCCTTTTGTCATATTCACGCTTGTTGGGTTTTTCAGATTCCACATATAAGTTATATTACACAGCATTTGTCTGTCTGACTTGAGTATTTAGCATATTTAGGTGTTTAGCCTAATACCCTCCAAGTCCATCCATGTGGCTGCAAATGGCAAAGTTTCGTTCTTTCTGATGGCTGAGTAGTATTCCACTGCGTGCCAAAACTACTTTATCCATTCATCTGTTGATGGACACTGAGGTTGCTGCCATATCTTAGCATTGTTGTGAATGATGCTTCTATAAACATAGAGTTGGAGAAGGCAATGGCCCCCCACTCCAGTGCTCTTGCCTGGAAAATCCCATGGGCAGAGGAGCCTGGTGGGCTGCAGTCCATGGGGTCGCGAAGAGTCGGACACGACTGAGCGACTTCCCTTTCATTTTTCACTTTCATGCATTGGAGAAGGAAATGGCTACCCACTCCAGTATTCTTGCCTGGAGAATCCCAGGGATGGGGGAGCCTGGTGGGCTGCCGTCTATGGAGTCACACAGAGTCGGACACGACTGAAGCGACTCAGCAGCCGCAGACATAGGGTGCGTGTATCTTTTTTAATTTGTGTTTTCAGATATATACCCAGGAGTGAAATCGCCGGGTCCTACGGTTGCTCTGTTTTAGCTTTGTGTAAATGGGCGCAGCTATTCTTGGAAACAGTAAGGCCAGATTCTGGAACTTTAGTCTGGATTCCCAGCCCCGTGCTCCTCTCTAAAAACAGGAGCACCTCCCCGGGTCAGTCACTGGAGTGTCAGGAATCTCTCTTGACTTGACCAGGAGGAATGCCTCCGGCTCCAAGTAGGATGCGGGGAAGTGAGGGCCTGGGCAGACCCGGCACCCCTCAGAGACCCACCACTGCTCCCCAGGCCTGAGCAGAGCCGGAGAAGAGCAGCCCTGCCTCTCTACAGGCTGCCTGCAGAAAGCAGCTGCCGTTGGTAGGATACAAAGCCTGCCCGTGGGGCAGGCCGGCTGGGGGCCCCGGCGGCTCTCTGCAGACCAGTGTGCAGCTGGGGCACACGGTGGTCCAAGGGCAGGTCAGTCAGCAGAGGGAGGTGGCTGGTCTGAGAATCCCTGGAGGTCCCCAGGCAGGGGAGCTGGGAGCCATCCCTGCAGCCCCCACCATAGTCCAGGCCACCCACTGGGTGAGAAATGATCAGCTCATTCATCCCCCTGTCTTGGAACTGGAGGGGACGGGCCACCTGCCTGGCTTGAACTAATTACAAGAACCAGCCCCAGGCGACTGCAGTGGCCCCGGGCTCCAGAGAGCACAGGCTGCTGTCAGGAGGAGACAGTGGGGGGCGAGTTGGGAATCTGGCCAGAGCTGCAGAGGTGTCCTGGGGTGCGGAGGGGAAGAGGGTGCGAACCCAAACCTCCACCTCCCTCCCCAGATGCCCCCAGGGTCCTGACCCGGGCGCTTCTGTCCACCAGGCAAACGCCTGGGCTCCTCCAAGCCCTCTCCCTGCCCCCCCCACTTCCCCTCCCCCGGGTGAATGACAGTAAATGTGTGTGCGTGCACGAGTGTGCTCATTCGTGCCTGGCTCTCTGGGACCCCGTGGACTGTAGCCTGCCAGGCCCCTCTGTCCATGGAATTCAGGCCTGAATACTGGAGTGAGTTGACATTTCCTAATCCGGGAAATCTTCCTGACCCAGGGGTCGAAACTGCCTCTCTTGCGTCTCCTGCGTTAGCAGGCTGACTCTTTACTAACCGTGCCCAAACTGGGAATAGGCGAAGGCTGAGAAGCCCCAATTGACGAACAGCTCCTCTGCTCCATAAGCTGACCTGAAACAGTGCTCACCTCCCAGGCGAGCCTATGGGTGGTTACAGGTACGGGCCTTGGACTGAGCCATGAATTTGAAACCCAGCTCTGCGGCTATGAGTAACAGGAGCGGGAACTGTTTATTGAGCATGTACTACATACACTCCAATATTCTTCCCTGGAAATCCTGTGAACGGCGGAGCCTGCTAGGCTATAGCCTCTGGGGGCGCCAAAGAGTCAGACAAGCCTAGTGACTGAACAGCAGCGGCGAGACGCCAGGCAAGACCCTGCTTTACAGCTGCGCAGGCGTCTCTCAGGGCAGCCCTCCCGGGGAGGGGCTTCTGCTTTCTCCCTGTTTGACACACGTGAAAATGGAGAAGATAAAAATCGTCCCAGGGCACAGGTCCAGCAAGGCTGCAACTGGGACTCAAGTCCGAGGCTGGCTCCAGGAGCAGTGGGTTAGAGGACTAACCGCTCTCTGCACCGACGGGCTGTTTGGTCTCCTCGAGCCTCAGTTTTCCTATCGGCTAAATGGGGGCGGCAGTAGCACCTTCCCTGTTGGGCTATGGCACGTAAAGGCTTGTGTCCCAAGCTCATAGTGAGCATTTGTGGAAAGAGCAGTCATTCTTCTCACCCATTTTGCCTTAACCTTCACCCCGGAAATGTCAGTGGGGCCAGGGAACAGGGTCAGAGATGTGGGAAGTGACATCAGCCCAGTGGGAGCTCTATAAGCCCGGCAGTGACGACCGCGGCCTCTGACCCTGGGCCCTTGTGAAGGAGATCGGGGAGGGACTGACCCAGCAGCCCGAGTCCAGTCCCACCCGTCACGCAATCCTGCCATGACTTCTCCTCTCCCAGCCTCAGTTTCCCCATCTGGGAACTGGAGTGACGAAGGTTCCTGTTGGGGAGAATGAAAGTTCCCCCTTCCTAGGGCTGTTGTGGGGTGTAAGGACGATGACGCGAGGCCTGACCAGCTGGTAGGTTCTGGAGGCGGGGAGGGCAGTTTGGAGGGGAGATTTGGCAAAAGCCAGCCCAGGGCTCAGGCAGAAAAGGCTGGACATGCCAGGCATCTTTAGACAGAAGCTGCAGGTCATGGAACCAATTGGAAAGCTGGGAGCAGATGTGGAGGACGCGGCAAGCCCTGGCCTGGGCTGGAGGTGCTCCCCGGAGAAGGCGCCAGTGAAACCGCGCGCCCGCACTCGGCAGACAGCGGCTGTGGGAAATGGGCCACTGGAGTGGCGGGGACAGGGCTGCTGTCCTCGGGGCCTCTGCAGGCCTTCTCCCCACCAGTAGGAGCTTCTGGACAGGCAGCAGGCAGGCTGAGGCAGCTGGCTGGGCTTGGCTGCCAGAGGGAGTGTGCAGCCCAGAGGACCGAGGCTGGAGCGGCCAGGACCGTCCAGAATGGACACAGAGGCTGTTCAGGGACTGAGCGCTGCCGTCGTGAGTGCCTGGACCTGGCCGGGGACTGGGAGAGAGGCTGCTCACTCTGCACACCTGCCCACCCACGGGCCCCCAGCCAGCTGAGGTCACCGGCTGAGAGCTCGTTCAGAGCGGGGCCGAACAGATGGGTCTGGGGCTCAGAGGAGCACTTTGGAGTTAACTGGGCTGGGTCACGCATCAAGGATGGTCACTTCCCAGCCCCAGCCTCGAAGGCCAGAGCCTGCTGACTGATTCCTGGACGGGCTTCCAGAATCCTCTGTCCCTGCCTCTCTGAGCGCGGCCCTGCTGACCGCAGCCCACTGTGAACTCGGCGGCAGGCCCAGCACAGCCGTTAGCTCCGCAGTCCTCCCCTAGTCTATGCATCGTCAGATGATGCCATGCTCAGTTAGGGGGGGCAAACTACAGCCGGATCAGAGAGGGCAGGGCATTTGCCTGACGTCACACAACTGTGAGTGGGCTGGGATCTGAGCTCAGGTCTGCTGAAAGGCAGAACCCCGATTTTTCCATGCACAAGGCTGCCGGGAAGACGGGGTGACATTGTTCCTCTCTGATGTCGGGCAATGTGGCAGCCATCCGGGCCTCGGCCAGATTCCAGGGCTCCTCTCGATAAGACGGTGTGGGATACTTGGGCTGCTCTCTCAGCCGCTCCTCCTAGGCATCTGGGAATTCAGCAAGTTCAGTGCCCCCATTTTACAGCAGAGAAAACCGAGTCTGCGCATAAAGGGAAGCCTAGAAGAGGAACCCGAAGCTTCTCTGATCAGCACACCCCCTCCGTGGGGACGGGAGGCCCTGAGCTGGGGATGGAGACAAGGCCTTTTGAGGCACAAAGGGACGGCTGCTTGACCCTCTGACCACGATCACGGCTGGAAGGAGCAGGCGGCTTAGCCGAGCAGCAGGCACTGGTTTGTGCGTCTTGTTCCTGGGACTACAGGGCTGATGTCACCAGCCCTTCTCTGAGGGAAACGCACAGGCCATTTGCTCATTCATTCTTCACACTTACAGGTCCTCGATTCAACCAATATTTATAAGCCCCTGATATGTGCCTGCTGTGGAGGCAGGACCAAGAGCCGTCTTAATATGGGACGGCCAGGACACACGCTGCTGCTGCGGGTCCCTCAGTCGCGTCCAGCTTTTTGCGACCCCATGGTCTATAGCGCACAAGGCTCCTCTGTCCATGGAATTCTCCAGGCAAGAGTACTGGAGTGGGTTACCTTGCCCTCCTCTAGAGGATCTTCCTGGCCCAGGGATCAAACCCAGGTCTCCCTCATTTCAGGCAGATCCGTGACTGTCTGAGCCAGCAGGTAGCCCTGGGACGTGCGATATTACCGATGATTTTGCAGTTACAAGGAGGCAACTATGGTTTCAAACACTTTATAAATTGATTTACTCTCACAGCTCTAGGAGGTAGGCACTTCCAGCACTCTCATCTTAATAAACGAGGCAACTGCAGCCCAGAGAGGTTAAGTGACTCACCCACGGTCACACAGCAAGTGAGTGGCAGTGCTGGGCTTCCAAACCCAGGCTGCCTGGCTAGGGAGCATCTTTATAGCCTCGCACAGACTAGCCTGTCAGGCCCTGCTAAGCTGAGCTAGAGATTCATCTGCTCCCTGAAATTGCCAAGCAGGTGGCTGCAGTCCCCCAAGGCTCTCACCAGCTCCCCGGACCTTCTGCATCTCACAGATCTGGCCTCTCTCCACCTACTGTCCACCCAGCTCGACTCTAGCCTCGTGACCCAGATCTGGCCTCTCTCCACCTACTGTCCACCCAGCTCGACTCTAGCCTCGTGACCCCACCAGAGCAGGCCTGCAGGTGTGTCATTAAACCTTGACAAGTGTGAGGTCCACGCGATGCTCTATCCTTTCCACCCCTGGGAGCTGGATTTAGTGTCTCTGGCAGAAGGTAGACCTCCCCTGCCTGGGACAGGCCCCTTAATTACAAGTGATATGCGGCCGGTGAAATGGTAGTGCCTCAGGCCCGGTGATTTAAGGAACAAGTGCAGGGCTGAAGTTACAGGTGTTCGCAGAGCTGTAGCAGGAGCTGGGGGAGCGGGCCGGGGTGGCCTGGGAGGTGGTGAGCCAGCCATGGATGTGTCTGCTGCCTGTTGAGCTTCCTGGGGTGAGGGAGGCGATCCCACCGCCTCGCTTACGGAGGGGAATACAGACCAGGACCACACTGCACGTGAGCCTGGCCGGGGAGTCCGCACTCCCGCAGCGAGACCCTGGGCTCAGTACCCCCGTCTGTGCACAAGGAGGCGGGGCTGCCTCACTCGCTCTCCAGGAATGAAAGTCTTCACAGCAGATCATCTCAGTGACAAACGCTAACACAGACGGACAGCTTGTTTTGCGCCAGGATTGTGCTAAGTTCCTTATGAGCGTTTTCTTGTTTAATCATCAGTGGGTGAGAGAGTGGTTGTGGTTATTCCCATTGTACAGAAAAGGAAACTGAGGCTCAGAGAGTTGAAGCAAATGGCCCAAGACTGCACGACTAGCAAGTGACCAGATGGAGGAGATTCTCAGCCCTTCCCTCTCACTCCAGAGCCCGACCTGACCTCTAGGCTCTGGGGATAATGAGAAGGACATAAGGCCCAGTGTTTGCTCTGAAGGAGCCCCCGAATGATGGGGGAGACAGAGAAGTCACAGGTTTCCAAGATTCCAGCAGATGGGGAATAAGAATGAGAGGGGAGGAGTAGTTTGCAAGGTGAGGCGTGCGGGGGGCCCCCAGGAAGGGGGCGTTCCTCCAGGGGGTGGCGTCTGGAAGGCCTCGTGGACGAGGCGGTGTGGAGCTAGGGCAGACAGGCCAGGGGCATTTCAGGCTGCAGGAGCCCTGGAAGCAGTGGTGTGGCAGCAGGGGCGCCTGGCAAGCAAGGGGCACCCCCGTGAGGCCAGACCCCAAGGAAGGAGCCGGGAGTAGGACGCGGTAAAGACGGCCACAGTGACAGCGCAGCCGGCATCTGCTCAGCACTCGCGGCGCCAGCCCAGGGTCTGCACTCTTCACAGCAGCCCCGGCTGGGCCTGGGGGGTCCGGACTGCCTGCACATCAGCAGCGCCGTGCAGGCACAGAACCATCTGCACCTACGGCTGCGCCCACCGCGCACGGCCTCCCAAGCCCCGCCCCCGTCAGACCAGTCCTGGCGGTGCGCTCCCACAGGAGCGTGAGCCCTGCTGTGAATCGTGAGTGTCAGGGTGCGCGCTCCTTCTGAGAATCACCCTGAAGCGATCCTCACCTCCCTGGTCCGTGGGAAAACCGCCTTCCACAAAACCGGCCCCCGGTGCTGAAAAAGTTGGGGACCACCGCTTCACACACTGCTCACCAGGACTCTGTCAAGGAGACGCGGAGAAAAGAGGTGCAGAGAGGGTAAGGGACTTGCCAAGACCACCCCGCTAAGAGGCAGCGGGGCCGGGAACGGAGCGCGGGCAGGCTGACTCCCGAGCCCGCCCGCGGCAGGCTGCTGTGCCCGGTCCCTGCAGGAGCAGGGGCAGGAGACGTGAGGGCCTCCCGGGAAAAGCCTTCTGCCCTCTGCGCCTGGGCTGCGTCTGTGAGGCGAGGGCAGGGCCCTGACTCCAGTGACGTCTGTCTGAGGATGCCCAGGCCGCCGGTGTGGGCCTGGGACGCTCCCTGTGGCAGCCGCGGGATGAGGGGCAGGGCTGAGAGTGGAGACGGTAGTCACTGAGGCGCTCCAGCCAGCCGTGCCTCTCAGCTGGGTCTCCCTGGATCCCAGGCCCATGAGCGGAGACACCCCAACTCCTGAAGCTCCCCGTCAGGGAGAGCCTGGGCCCTGCCCAGCTGGCCCACCCCGCCGTCTGACGGCTGGTCAGGACAGCCTTCCTCCTCTCCAGCCGGGAGCCCTCCGGCTGCTCCCTCAGGGCGCCCCGTGTAGAGCCACAGGCTCTGTGAACTGGAGGAGGCTTTAGGACCTGCCTCGGCCAGCACCCGCACCTGAGCACAGAGGAACCCGAGGCCCTGGGATAGACCCCACAGCAGGAAGGAAGCAAGGCCGGGCTGGGGGCTCAAGCCAGACGTGGGTTCAAGCCATAACCTTGGTCCTTACTGGCTGAGAAGCCACGAATCAGTGCCTCTGAAAATGGAGATCATAATTCCTACTTCTGGGTTCTGCAAGGCTCTGATACGTTAAAGCATTCAGCATGAACCCTGCCTCAGATGAGCCGTGATGATGGTCAGGGGCCTCCCACCTGCTGCATAATTCAGGACCCCTTGGGCCCTGGAATCAAGACTCACTGAGCAAACCTGTGCCCCGCATCACCCCCGCAAACATCAGCCCAGCCCCTGCTCACTGAGGTTTACCCTGTGACGTGCGCGGGGTCGGCAAAGCCCAGACGCTGGTCAGACCAGAGATGGAGGTTCCTGTTCACGAGTCTGGTAGCTAGCGGAGGCAAGGGTGTAGCAGATGCCAGGCATCCTGCAAAGCCTGCCGCAAATGTAAGCCCTGTGAAACAGGTCCTGTGTGATGCCCATCTCACAAGTGAGAGAACCGAGGCCGGAGCTGACCAGGCCGGAGCTGAGCAGAGGGGGCTCAGAAGCGGGACAGTGGTCCAGACCACAGGGCAGTGAAGGGCCAGGGGAGAGGCTGGGGGCTGCAACTCCGGGGCGCCCCCAATCCCATGTCAGGCCACCCCACCCACCCTGGCCAGGAGCTGGAGCCCTGCTAGGAACGAGCTTGGCTCTGCCTCGCCCAGCTCTTGGAAAAGACGCAATCAGATAGATGTGTGATAGAGTTGGTAGAAATAAGTGTTCATCAACAAAGCTGGGTGATGGCCTCATGAGTGTTCATTGTACAGTTATTTGCGCTTTTTGATAGGCTTGAATATTTTCGTAGTAAAATGTCAAGGAGGAAAAATAAAACACACAATCCTCTTCGCACAAAATGCCCCTTTTGCACAGCCCTTCCCCTCCCCTTCACCCTCGCCTCCCTTGGAAATCGCTTTATGAGACTCAAGCAGCAAGAATGATTTACTTGCCCTCTGACTCAGGAAATCAATCCTAAAATGCTGATGGGACTGGAAAGACTCTGTCGGCAGAGCCCTCTGGGAAATCTCGCGCTGGAAGGGAGGGATTTGAGCTGGGGATCTGGGGGGCTGGGGGCTCTGCTGGGAGGCTGGGGCCAAGTGCTTCAGCCCCCACAGGCACCCGCAGGAAGGAGCTAACGTCACCCTCACCTTGTGCGGGAAGCCCAGGAAACCAGCACCTGCCTAAGGGACCCACTGCCCGTAGGCAGAGGACCTGCGAACCGGGGCCAAGTGACCCCAGTGTGGGGTGGGGAGGGCCAGGGGCGGCCCTGTTCCAAGTCTCCAAACACCGGGACCTGATGCTCGTAGGGACACAGCTCTGTCGGAAGGGACAGAGGCTTTCCCAGGCCGGGGAAGAGGATCTGAGACTCACCCAGAATCTCCAGGCTCCAGCCCATTGTTCTCAGAGGCTTGAGGGGTGGTGGTTAATGGAATAGCCTGAACTTGAAGTTGAACTTGAACAGGAAGAACTTGCACTGAGTGCCACTGCCACGGGTCAGATCTCAAATGTGCTTGCCCACTTGCCAAGGCCTCCCCAAGCTTCCGCAGGCTTCTAGAGTCTTCTTTAATAAAACTACAACAATGCAACCTGGTGAAACTGCCCATGTGTGTAATACGTACCTCTGGGATGCACTGGAAACATCCCCCCACGTAGCCAGGCTTGCTGCTATTTCAAATGGGCTCCCGTCACACCCCATAGATTTCATCTCTGCCCAAATGGCTCCTATCATGGTCCTGAACACATTCTCTCTATTGCCACATAGACTGCAGTGGCGTGGTGGGCGGGGGCGGTTCTCAAAACACACTTGGGGAACTTCTGGGTTCCAGGCATTGGTACAGAGTGGCAGAAGCAAGAAACGCAGATCCAACAGCAAGGCCTGGGTGCTGGTCTCCCCGCCACACTTCTGGGTGTGTGTGTGTGTGTGTGTGTGTGTGTGCATATGTGTGCGTGCTGTGCCTGTTATGCATGTGTGTGTGTGTGTGTATGTGGGGCTTCCTTGGTTGAGCTACTGGTGAAGAACCTGCCTGCCAGTGCAGGAGACGTAAGCGACGTGGGCTTGATCCCTGGGGCAGGAAGTTCCCCTGGAGAAGGAAATGGCAGGCAGCTCCACTCTTCTTGCCTGGAGAACCCCATGGACAGAGGAGCCTGGGGGGCTGCAGTCCATGGGGTCGAAAAGAGTCGGACCTGACTGAAGTCCTTAGCACGCAGCACACATGTGCAGACGTGTGTGTGTGTGTTTCTCTGTGTGTGTGTATATGCACACGTGTATGTGTGTGTTTATGTGCGTGTTTTGTGTGTGTGTCTATGTGCACATATCTGTGTCCGTGTGTGTGCACAGGCACGCATGGGGTTTTATTTCTCCGTCAGCAGTAGCCCGAGTTGGGCGCCTCTCTGCGCAGCCTCACCCATTCACCGGCCCCCACGCTGTACCACCCCTCCCCCGGAGCAGCCAGCCAGAGCCTCCGGTTGGGGCTGTTAATTTTATCTCCCACCGCTTGGAAAGCACAACAGCTGGCAGGGGAGGGGCAAGGCAGGTGAGCAGAGCCGGCAGCCGGCTCTCTGCAGAGGGGAAGCGGGTGGGTGGGTTGTGCCCGCAGCCACGGGGACCTTGTGGCCCTGCCGCATTCAGAAAGGCCCCCGTCTCCAGGCAGGGGCTCTGGGCCGGCCCCTGACCCCACCAGAGACCCAGGCCCCCGGGTTCCCAGTGCATCTGCACGCGGCTCCCGCCCACTCCCAGGGTTGGGGGCTGTGACTCGGCTCAGCAGCTGCCACATAAAAGGGCCCCATTGCAGCTCATATAAGTACAGCCGCTGCACTCCTCTCTCCTGTCACTGATGGCGGCTCCATTTGGGGGCTTTTTGTCAGTATTTTTTCCCCTTGGCTGCCGTTACTACTCAGTTCAATATTTAATTTTCCCATAAACTGAAGAGGTGCGCTTTTTCTTCTCTCTTTTTCTTGCTGGAGTCTCCCTCCTGCTGGTGGCATCTTGCTTCCTCAGGCTTCTGCTGGGAAAGAGGGGCATGGACATGGCTGGGATTTCAGTCCTTCTGAATCTGGCATGGACAGGAAGGCAGGACACCTACGTCCTTCCTCCCAGCTCATTCATTTGACAGATGTGTGCTGAGTAAACCGCTGTTTCACGCCCTGGGGCTGCGGCAGTAGGCAAGAATTCCTGTCCTCACGGTGCTTACGTTCTAGTGGGGGGGCGGTGTTGGAAAAAAGACAGGGGTGTGAGCTAATATGTGAAATAAGCACACCTTATGAGGCGCTCTGTGAAGAAATGGCGAGGGCTGCGGCAGGCAGCAGCAACAGCAGCACCTCGCCTGGGCTGGGAGGAGGCGTTTGAGCTGAGACTTGAAAGATGAGCAGGACTCAGCCTGCACGAAGCTGAGTGGGAGACTTCAGGCAAAGGCCCAGCAGACGCAAAGGCCCTGGGGTTGAAATGTGCTTAGGGTGTTTATGGACCAAAGATGTCTCGGGATTTTTGGAGCATGGCGTTGAGGGGAGGGTCAAGACAAAGCTGGAGGTGGGGGCAGGCCCACGGCATCGCAAGGTCTTGGGGGAGTCCTTCCGGAGGCCACGTGCTTGTTTGTACTAGGAGACGTGAAGGAAGGAAGAAAGCAAACAGGAGTCGAAACTGGATCCCTGTGTGGCAGGCTTGTATCAGCTCTGAGGTTAAAGACAAAGTTCTAGGCTTCAGAAAGTACACAGCCTAGTGGAGAAACAGACATGGGCCTGGAACAGAATGATAAGCACCCAGGAGGATGTCAAGAACAGGATGCTCCAGGAATTCAGCCTGGCAAAGTCCTGGAAGGCTGCCTGGAGGAGGCAACCTAAGGCCAGACCTGAAGGATGAAGCCAAGTTAACCGGCAGCAGGACCAGTATGTCCAGGGCACAGGGTAGGCGAGCAAGGCAAGGGAGGAACCTCGGGCAGTTCGGTGTGGCTGGAACAGAGAAGGCTTCCTGGAGGAGACGCTCTTTTGAGTGCCATCTTGAAGAAGCAGAGAGAGACTGTAGAGAGGATGGGAAAGACACAGAGAGGTAGGCCTGAAAAAGAAAGCGAAAGAAAGAAGGCAAACAGGAAGGAGGGATATTTACATTCATGAGCACTTTTATATGAGAGAGTGGTTTTCTTTCTTTTTTAAAAAAAATATGGGATAAAGACTAGGAGCTGATTGGAAAAGAGGGCAGTCGATAGAGCAGGCATGCTGAGAGAAGAAGAATGGGTTTCTGCAAATAATATAATTCTGAACTGGTCTTTCCCCTCTCCCACTCCTCCCCAAAATCTAATTGATTACTGACCCTTGATAAATGACCCCCAGAGCAGGAGTGTGTTCAAACCAATTCAGAGTGATACCCAAGGAGCAGCAGAGATTATCCCTTCCTGCAGACAGTAGCCAGTCCTGGGAGGGAGAAGACAGTCCCCTGCATGCCCCTCCCAGCCCAGGGAGAGGGAGAGCGATTGAACAGGTGATGCAGATCATCCCCTTCTGTCTGTGTGGCCCTTGGCCCTTCTTGTAGAGGGTTTATGCCTGTATTCTCATTTGCTGCTTCTCTCAAAATCTTCGAAGCTGAAAGTTTGGCAGGATGTGTTTTATTGAACCCATTTTATAGATGGGAAGACTGATGCCCAAGCCGGTCAA